>OZ010800.1:228133827-228697639 GCA_963932465.1 Maratus speciosus | reverse complement strand
AAATTTAAAGTATGAAAATGTTTGCCTGACGTGAGGGTCAAAACGGATGATAAAATGCCTTTGCATAAGGGTGAATTATAACACAGAGAGTAATATGGGCTAATTTGTATTTACATTATTGAAATATTTTTCTTAATAATTCCAAATTTCGTTTTTTCCATTGAGAATCAACAGACATTTTTCCAATAAAATTTAACATTTTTTTTTTCATTGTTGCCAATAATTCAAAAGCCGTACTAATAATTTGTTTATTTTTACTTGAATGATTTTCACGTGAAAAATTACTGAAATAGTTTTTTTAAGAATTAAAAAGAAGTTGAATATGACATCATAATAGAAATAAAAATGACATTTTGAAACAGATTTTTTACGTTCAGATTAGAAGCCCAAAGTACAGCAACTTGCATTACTGCACTGGTGAAAGATTTTGAATTATACATAAGTAAATTGCATCACAAATTGTGATATGATACCGCAGGAATCCAAGCCTGATAGTGGTACCCTCCATTAATTTTGAAATGCGTTCATCTGAATGCAGTAGTTATTAAAGAACTTGACATATTAAACAAAAACCTAATTTGAAGAACAAACTAAAAAAACAAAATTTATTTCCTACATTGTTTAAGCCCGAGAAGGGACAGATATTAAGATATTTCATTCAATTCATTCTACATTTAATGTTAAATTTTTGTAACAAATACGTTAAACCAATTGAACATTAAAAAATAAAAAAAAAATTCATACAACATGATACTTTAAACACCCTAAAAACTTAGATTCCGTTCAAATGAAATCGAAATAAATCTTGAGTTTAGTATTTTGCATGCATCTTATCATTTTATGTACAATCATCATAAAAATAATACAAAAATCTGTAATACAAATATTTACAACTGAAAAATGGAAAACGTCTAAGATTTATTTTGATTGCATTTGAACGGAATCTAAGTTTTTAGGGTGTTTAAAGTATCATGTTGTATGAATTTTATTTTTATTTTTTAATGTTCAATTGGTTTAACTTATTTGTTACAAAAATTTAACATTAAATGTAGAACGAATTGAATGAAATATCTTAATATCTGTCCCTTCTCGGGCTTAAACAATGTAGGAAATAAATTTTGTTTTTTTAATTTGTTCTTCAAATTAGGTTTTTGTTTAATATATATATAACACTCTTTAATGCTTAAAATATTTTATTATTATTGTTTCGCAGTCAGTTAGCCTATTTTTGGAAGCATGGTTTGGTACATAATTAACTTGATTGTTGTTGTAATTCATAAACAATTATCATCATTTAGAAAATGTATTTCATGAACAAAAAACCTTAAACTAAACTCTGTGGCCATACGATCTCCGAAAGAATCTGGGCCTAAAGTGTGCATCCCTGTTTTCTTGACGCAGGGTGCTACACAGCATAAATCCAGGTCAGGTGGTCAGCCTAACATGGGACCCTCAGTGTTTAGTTCCCAAGGGAGTTTGATACTGATTTTATCGACCCCGAAGGGATGAAAGGCCAAGTGAACCTTGCCCAGCTAGGAAAACTCTCAACCAGCAATACGGCAGTCAGATGCTCTGACCTTTATGCCACTGGGCTTGTTGAACAAAAATATCAAAAGTTATGCATGCCAATACATTAAATAACCTGAAACATATTTTTTAATAATTATAATATTATACAATTTTATATCACTTGCATATTTATAAGCAGTGATTTTAATTAATAAAATTAATATGCCTACATACTGAGTAGGAGATAATACAGATGCAGTCGATTTCAATTTCTTGTATAATTCTTCAAAATACTCTGGTAACACAATAGATTTTAGAGACACCAAACAACATAATGCCTAAAAAAATTAACAAAATAAATTATTAAAGCACCTGACAATTCACTAAGTTAAACAAAAATACAAATTTAAATATTATTTTAATTACCATGCTGTATCTGCTATTATTAACAAATTAATATTAGATTAAAACTGCATTTTGTTTGAATTAATTTTTCAACTACTTTTCAGCAGTGAAATTACGCTTGAAATTATTGAATATTAAAGACGTGAATTCTCACTTTTGCTAACTAAGCGTAAACCAACAGAGTGAAAAATGTCCAAGCCGGGAATCGAACCCGGGCCCCTGGAATAGCGCTCCAGTGCTCTACCATTTAAGCAACGAGAATGATGCCCAGCTTGGAATCTTTCACTCACACATCTAACAGCTGTGGTAGCAGTCTTACCGAAGCATAATTTCATTGCTGAAAAGTAGTTGAAAAATCAATTAAAATTGCATATTTATGGATGCTGGGTTCATTTGCATCTCATGTTACGCCGCAAAATTGTGTGCCCATGAAGACTTTTTCATCTAATAGCTGCGGTAGCAGTCTTGCCCAGGCCCTGATTGCCGAATAGGCACAAGAAGCACATGCTTCCCTTAGAAAATTTTGAAGGGACCCGAAATTGAGAAAAAAGGGGGGCCCAAATTTTATATTAAATTAATACCATTCCAAAATTCTAATTTCTTTTCAAATTATTAACTTGTTTATATATATATACACTATATATATTTAAAAGTGTTTCACAAAAATGCATTTCATAACAAATTATTTTTTTATACAATAGATCAGTTTCAACGACATGATAGCAATTCCTGAGTCTGTCCAACCAACTGAAGTTGTCAGTTTATCAAGCAATATTATCATCCAACCAATAAAAATCGAGAAAATCCAATAATATCATATTTGTAGTAATTTGAAAAATATTTGTAGCATTGATAAGTTTCTGGGCAGGCTGAATTTAAGAAACTGTTCTTGAATGAGACAGGAGCTCAGAAATGATACTGTGCTTCCCAGTAGCTTCAGGGGTTAATCAGGCCCTGGTCTTACCGAAGTGTAATTTCACTGCTGAAAAGTAGTTGCAAAATTAATTAAAATTGTATATTCACCGATGCTGGGTTCTGATATAATTAGGCAGAGTTATAAAAACACAGGGTTTAATGTCCTTTGGTGTGGCATTAAGTATAAAGTACATCTATGAAACAGTTTATTTGAAAATAACAGTTCATTTATTATTTCATCTTGAATTTTAAAACTTAAATAATAAAGATATATACATGTACCTCCAGCTTTTGCTGGGAACTTTGCTATATTGACATATTATAACTGTAGCAAGGAGTAAGTTTAAACTCCAGTTCCATTGTCCTTCCATTACTCCTCACACCACACTCCATGGAGTTGTTTCACACAAGATATACTTATTCAGTACATCAAACTGGAATAAAAATATGCATACAGTTACAGTTAAAAGAGAGTGCCTTTACGACCGAAATGGAGAAAGAAAGATCGGTTCGGAACGATATAACTTCCAAACAAACTACACGACAAATTGAGGGGGACAAGACTTTGATCAGATTTCCAACAGGTTCATTTGCGTGTCATGTTACGCCACAAGATTGTGTGCTCATGAAGACTTTTCCATCTAATAGGTGCAGTTGCAGTCTTACAGACTCGTGTGAGGCAGACTTAGATAAAATGTAAAACTGTCTGCGAACTCTAATAATTTCTTAAAAATTTTCTGCAAAAAAACCCCGCGCCCCTCCCAAGTCCTATATCGCCGCTAACAGCAAAAATGAAATGTTATATGCGAGTGGAGTGCCACTAAGCAACACCACTAAAAGAAAAATATTAATTTACAAGCATTATTAAAACTCAGTCAAGAAATGTAGTACTGAATGGTATGCTTAATACAGATAACTAATGAATGAAATAAAAACTAATGAAAAAATAAAAAATTTATTAAAATGTGAAATATTTTAATGATTAACTTATATAAAGATATCAATTTATGATTGCTCAACAAAACTGTCATTTTATTAATCTATAAAATAACTGAAATATGAATAAATGAATGTTAAAATAAAAAAGTTATTAGTCCATGAATGGAAGAGATGAACTCTTACTCATCAGTTTATCTACTGTTTTTGAGACAAACCATTCCTTAATATTGTGACTATTTCTTAAAAATTTAATTTTTTTTTCTCCAGTTGAAAAATAGTCTGCAGACTTTCTCAAGAGTCTGCGACGTGCATCGCACCAATTCTCCACCCTGGGTCTTAATAATTTTTTTATAAAGAAATTTGTAAAAAGAAACATCAAAACTGTCTGCAAACTTTGAAAATTTTCTGCGAACGGCGTTTGCGTGTTCGTCTATATTATCTGACTCTGCGTGTGAGTGAAAGATGCCAAGCTCGTCATCATTCTCGTAGCTTAAATGGTAGAGCACTAGAGTGCTATTCCAGGGGCCTGGGTTCGATTCCTGGCTTGGGGACATTTTTCACTCTGTTGGTTTACGCTTAGTTAGCAAAAGTGAGAATTCACGTTTTTAATATGCATTTTGATTTTGATTTATTTTTATTATACTATTTTTATTTATTTAATTTATTTTTATTATATTTATAAATAGTTTGTAAACAAAGAAGGGATAAGTAAATTTCAATTTAAGGAAAACAAAGAACAAAATTTTCGAGGAGGGGAAAAAAAACTTGCTGTTTATCCACAGCAAAATTCGCAAACATTGATAACTATGCTATTTATAAATAATATATATATATATATTAATAATTTTCAGCAAGCCGTTGTCCTAATAAAACTGCAAGCAAAATATTATGATATGAAAATAGAATTCTGATTCATAGTAAGAAAAAATGATAAAAGATAAAGAGACATGGGCATTATTGAAAAATTTCATAGTTTGAAAGGAGAAAAAAAAATGTTTTATTGTTAAACATTTAAGTTACGTAAAATAACATTTTGTAAATACAGCAGAACCATAATAGATAAATATATAATTTTACCTTTAATGGGGGAACTACTCACCATTTCTAATTATCTGAAGGGAACTGTTATTTAATTATTTAATATCTGTGAGCAATTCTACTAGATTAGCCCGCAAAATCTTATGATATGAAAATAGAATTCTAACTTATAGTATTTTTAGAAAATTATGAAAGTTAAAGAGACAGGAACATTATTGGAAATTGTTATACTTTAAAATAATAATAATGTTTTATTATTAAACATTTAAGTTACCTTAAAACAACATTTTGTAAACAGAACCCCCCCCCCCCCCGAAAAAAATAAGTCTTCCTGAACCTGTAAGCCGATGGGGGTAACTACTCTCCATTTCTAATCAACTAAAGAAAAGAGTTGCTAATTAATTGGTTCGAAAACTATAGTTTTGTTTTTACTCATGATTTGGAGAAAAAATAAGATCTACTTTTATAGATGAACAACTTTCTCTAAAGCAGTAATCAACACAAATATTTCAGAACCATGTTTTCAATACATTATCTAGCCTATTTTAATCAGAGTGAAACCTGAGAACTTTGAACAACACTAAATAGTAATTTTTTTTAAGGAGGGGGCTAAACAAGCAACAAAAAAGTAACTCTTTGACACTTTTGCTTCAAACTCATATGGAATTGATCATAATCCTGCTCTAGCAGAAAAGAAACTTGGGCTAGTAAAGGTTTAAAAAATATATTTCTTTGGGAAACAAGCCCTGAAAATACAGTTGTTGTTGTTGTTATTTTGTTTTTAAGAAGAAGGAGGAGTTAGGGATAAAAACATCATCTTAAAACTTTGAATTGCCTATTTTGTTCTTATGAAAAGACCCTTTGATATTTTTGTTATAAATTCAAACAACAAAGATCATAATCATTTTTTTCATTCATTATTCTAGTAGAAAATCAGAAATTTGAGATGATAGGGATTTAGAAAGAAAGTATTTTATAATAGTTATGGAAAATTTCATTTATTTCATCCTAAAAATACCATAAATTGGGGTTACTTACACCCACATAATTCTTTTTTTAATCAGTTCTGTTTCTACTGCATTGAGATTAATGACATAATTTGATAATACTCAGTGAATCTGTCAATTCAGTAAATACTGAGTCAATACTGTCAACACAGTAGGACCAAGAGTGATTTAAAAAAAAACTTTTTTTTCTCTCCTGAGTTATTGAAAGATTTATGATAATGAAGTTGGGTTGTATTTTTATATTTTGCAACAAATAATTTATACAAAATCTCTCATGCATACTGAATCATCAAAGTTTGCAGATTTTGAATAATGAATCATTAAAATCTTCTGATCTCATAAAAATATTGAATATTTTATTCGAAAACAAAAACAGTAAAGTTAAAAATGCCAATACTTTTATAGTAACTTTCACCAAAGACATGACAAGATGTGTACACGATGGCTGCCATTCAGATACTAAATGTCCTCCCAGTTTATGAATTACATTTTTCAACTTATTTTTCGAAGCAACATCCAAACATGATGTTGTCACTACCAATGGTTGATAATGAATCCTAAAAGAAGGTAAAGGAAAAAGTAAAAATAAATAAGAAGCAATAAAAAAACACAATAGTAAACATGTAATTACTTTTAATGGCCCAAATGACCAAGAGTAAAAGAATATGTATCAAATAGTAAACATTTTTGCACAAAAAGATATTTAAAATAAAAGAGAAACTATATATAAAAATGCACAAATAAAATTTAATTAAAAACATCTAAAAGCAGACAGCTGTTTTAAGATTAGGGACATGAAACTTCTCATAACATGAGGGCTCCTCATCAGTACACAAATTCTGAAGCTATAAAAGTCTTTTCATAAAGATTAGAGTATGGGTAATTCGATAAACAGAGGGAGGACATTCACTAAACCTTAATACAATTTACATGAGACCATCTAAGATATTTTATCCAAAAAAAATTTTTTTAAGGCTCAAATCTCTAATTTAGTAATTTATTATTTTAAAAAATGTGTTGAATAAATATCAATCTTGAGCAAATTATCATGAGATTTAAATAGCAGATACAAAACAGTTAAGATATTTGAAAGGGTGAAGAAGGAGAAGTCCTCTAAAAAATACAAATAACAGAAAATCACGGATCCATATATTTCCATCCTTATTTTGCTGAGGTAAATGCTCTTTGCTATACAGTAATCCCTTAGCATTCGCGAGTTTTAATTATTCATGAAATAAAAAATGAACAACATTTTAACATTCACGATTACTTAACTTGGTTATTCGCGAATTTTTTTTTTCCCCAATAAAGAATGTTTTTTTACAAAGGAAACTCACTTTATTTTATCAATTCCATGAACTGGACACCTGCACTGTATAGACTAAGTTCCTGAAACTTCAACACTTGTGTTAAGGCAAAATATAGATCAGTAATTCCAAGAAACACGGAAATTTTTTAAACTCCAAAGTTTTTATTGCATGTGAAATATTTTCAACATAAAATGTCGGGAAAATTTTAAAACTTCAACAACATTTTGTTGAGAAAGCAATAAAATGCGACCCTTCACTGGTGATGAGTTTTAAATTTAAAAGAGAAATCGAGGACACAACTTTTCCTTATATGGAAATCCATAAACAGAAGGTCTGTTCTGCCAAACAATCGCATATGCTAATTTTTTCAGCCATCAACTAGCAAATAAACTTTGTACAATATGTTTATAATTATTCAAATTTATTTATAGCACATACTTATGCTTAATAAATATACTTTTACATTTCAATTGCTTTTTTACCATTAAAAAAAAAAAAAAAATCTTAAAACCTAACCCCTTTTTATGCATGGGAAGATAGTCTCAACATTTGCGATTTTGACATTTTCGTGAACCTAACCCTCGTGAATGTTAAGGGATTGCTGTATTTAAAGAAGGGGAATCACTAATGTATTGCTCTTGAAACTAGAGTATCAATGATTATAAAAATCTGGCTTAAAAAAAAAAAATCCCTGCCGGCTCGGGCCTACAGGCAGAGATAGATTTCGAAGTTAAGTACTAAATTCACCAACAAAACTTAAATCAAGATTAGAGATAAACCCAGTTCCTTCACTAAGAATGAGCTCTAGGGAGCTAAACATTTTGTGAAAATTCTAATATACACATGCATGTATATGGAATAGGTTTAAAAAAGCAAATTGAAAGTAAAAAGTAAATTGTCTAAAGCAAATTCAGACAACCTCAAAGTGTTAAAATATGTTAATATTTCCATAGTCGAGTTTTTATCATGTTTTAATATGAATCATGTTTTAATTCAAACTCACGTGACGTTACATACCTGCTGAGGTCCATTATATTTCCAATATGACACAATATTTTGTTGTTTTTTTTAATTCATCAAACTATTTATTTCATTTTGAGTTTTCATGCAAAAATCTTGCTCTAGAAAACTTATAACCTAATATTCAATTTGTTTTCAATTCGTCAAACTTTTTATTTTTTCACGTGAAAATCTTGCAATAGAAAAGAAATTGTTGTGGTGAGAATTTTATTATTATATTTTTAATTGTTGGCAACTGCTATAACGAAAAATGTTTATTTTTTCCTGTCATTGTTACGTAAGAACTGGTTTTATCAGAATCATGTTAAGGGCGGTATTCAAAATTTTGAACCCTCCCTATTTCCATTCCCTTGGGTAGATTGTGCCCATTTTCAATCCCTGTCGAGATATTAGCCAACTCAAAGTTGTTGGCGAATTTGAAGACGATCCGTGCATAATTGCGACTTTTATCGTGCGGACAAAATTTAGTACATACATACATACATATATATATATATATATATATAAACTTTTTAGGTGGGGGTGGTTTTGGGTTCCTGGGGTCATATAATGAAAAGTTATGAAGGAATTTTTCAAAAGACGCACCATGGTAACGACTGCAATAAGTAATATTTCTTATGAAATCTACCTAAAAAAAAGACAGACTCCTCCAGGGTTAAACTAGTATGTTGTGGCCATCACAAAACTTTCTTCTATCTCATGCATGTCAATACTTCAAAATTCACTATCTCAGTGCCAAATTAAATGGCAATCTGTGTTTATCATGAGAATTCTAAAAATATGAAATTCCGTGCATTAGTTCTCGAGGTATGACTGTCGCTGATATCGTGTAAAATGCAGCATAGCAGCATCACCTATTGGGTTATTTACACCAGAACCTAATTATCACCAACTTATGTCAACGTCTAACTGAATATGAAGTTTGAGGAAAATTTGTGCATTAGTTCTTGAGATAGCGGTATTGCACAAATCCTGACAAATGCAGCATAGAAGCGCCACCTGTTGAGCGATTTGCAACAACACATAATCAGCTGCAATATTAATCAAGTTATATTTAAATCTGAAGCTTGATAAAAATTCGTGCATGAGTTCTTGAGATAGAGCTATTGAGGAAGTAGTTCAAAATGCAGCACAGCAGCGCCACCTATTGGGCGATTTACACCAACACGTAGTCAGCATCATTTCATATGAAGGACTAACTAAATACGAAGTTTGATGAAAATGTGTGCATTAGTTCTTGAGATAGAGCTACTGAGAAAATAGTGTAAATCCTGCAAAATGCAGCATAGCAGCGCCATCTGTTGGGCGATTTACACCAAAACATAAACAGCATCTATTGATGTCAAGGACTAACGGAATCTGAAGTTTTATAAAAATATGTGCATTAGTTCTTGAGATAGAGCTTTTGCGGAAATCCTGCAAAATGCTACATTGCAGCGCCACCTGCAGAGCAATTTACACCAAAAACTAATCAGCACCAATCTATATCAGGGACTACCTGAATATAAATTTTTATTAAATTCCGTGCATTAGTTCTTAAGATAGAACGCCCACAAAATTTGTGTCACATACAGACAGACAGACACACAGACAGACATTTTGTAAAAACATGTTTTTTGGAATCTCTGACCCATAAAACGTGTAAATCCGTCGAAAACTGGAATTCGAAAATTTTCATGAAACCAATACTTTCTTCTTGTAAAGATAGAAGAAAGTAAAAAGGGCATGGTGATGCTGATAGGAAAAGGGTACTTTTTTAAAATTCTTATGGACAGTTTTTTGATTTTGAATGCCATTGTGTATTGATTATTAAACTACTGTAATTTTTTTTAGTTGGGACACTCTTTTCAAGACACAACAAGACAATTTTTACTATGCAAGGAAATTTTTAAACACAAAAGACAGTAAAAGAACAATTTTTTTTTATTGAGGGGCAAGAAGGGTGCTATTTTTATTATTGTTGAAGGGCAAGAAGAATGCTAGAACATATTATTGAGAAAAATCACATATTTCCCAATCTTTTAAAACAATATGAAAAAGTATTGATGCGAAAGATTTTAAAAAAGCTATAATATATCTAAAGATTTGTTAAACATATTAAAAAAATAAATACCGTATATCCTGGTGTATAACTCGCATCACTAATTTGAGAGTATATATTTTTATTTTAAACATATACTGTTATATAACACGCATCAAGTTTTCCCTGCGAAAACAAATCAGAAATATTTAGAACAAAAACTGTTAAGTTTACAGAAATTTGTCATTGATAGACGAAAGGAGAAAAACTATGATTTGTCTCAAATTGGAAATATGAACAAAATGCCAGTAATGTTCAATATAATAGGAAACAAATAGTGCATAAACAATAGGTGTAAAAACTGTTCCATTTAAAATAGGGATGCACCGAATAGTGATTTTGGCCGAATGTCGAATATTCGGCCTACAGGCGAACCGAATACCGAATATTCGGCTAGCCGAATAGTAACTGCTAGGCCGAATACTGAATATTCGGCTTGTCGAATAATTATATATTTCAAAGTTTAAAGGCATTAAAATGTTAAAGTTTTATGTAATATTTAAAACAGAAACTTTCATTTTGATAATCAAGAGCTTTCTTCAAGTAAACTTTATGCTGAAAAAAATCTGCTTTGAGTTATTTAAGAAGAGGATTGTTATGCAACTTTTTTAATTAATAAAATTTTAAATTTCATGCCTTCTTCTGTGAATTAAAACAAATGAATAAAATTTTCTTAAATTCTTAAACAAACATTTTAAACTCAAAGAGAAATTGTGAAAAAATTGGAAGAAAAATTGTACAGGATCCTATATTATTTGTTTGTCAAGAAGAGACTAAAGTAAATAAATAATACAATCTATTCAAATTTTATACGGTGGCAACTCAGCAAGAATAACTGTTCTACTCCCTTTTATTAGGCAAGGAAGTTTTTAAATACATCCTAGATCATTGTCTGGAGAGGGCGATCATTTTCAGAGATTGTAAATGTTGTTCTTAAAATCTTAACAAGAAACAGATTATTTACTGGACAGTGTTCAAGAACTTGCATTTGTACATAATTAATTCCTATGAAAATCCTCGTGATTGGTTAATTTTCTTAAATAATACTTAACAAACAGCAAATAAATAATGTAAAAACATTCTCTTTTATTTAAATATATGATTCTGTTTCTAATTATTCTGAATATCTTTATAAGTTGACTGTTAAACGTATAAATGGTATACGGTTTTAAAAAATATGTTTTAAAGTTTTTTTTAAGTATTAGGCTGGCCGAATATTTCGATATTCGGCCAAACTGAATATTCGGCAGGCCGAATAGTTTGCTATTCGGCCAAGCCGAATATTCGGTATACCGAATAGTTTGATATTTGGCCAAACTGAATATTCGGTAACATGGCCGAATACCAAATATTCGGTGCATCCCTAATTTAAAACTACGGGAAACAAAAAATCCCAATTTACATTGGCTCTTTCTTGCTTAACTAAAGAACCAAATTAAAACCAATGGTAACTTTCAAATGAAAAACAAACCTACTAATTTTCCAAATGGAGTTTTTGTTCATGTCCATGAGAAGGGCTGGATAAATGAAAATGTGTTAAAACTATGGATAAAAAATGTTTGGGAAAAGCATCCAGGAGCTTTAAAAAAACCAGAAAGTCTCTTAGTTTGAGATATGATTAGATCCCCCAGAAGAGATCTAATCATATTTATGGCTGGAGGAAAACGACAGTAGGGATAAAATACGTGAAAGCGACAATTGGTGAAGATGACATTCCCGAAAACATAAATGAGGATGCATATAATGAACGTTTCTTGTGGTAAGGAAGATTAATTAAATACATATATTGTAAGTTTCATTGATATTTAAAAGCATTTAAATATATCTCTAAAAATTTGGAATGTTTTCTTATGATTTTACATCAACCATTTTGTACTCTGTGTATAACACACACACGAAAAAATTAAGTGATTTTCTACTGTTAAAAGTGCATGTTATACGCCGAGATATACGGTAAATAAACATCAAATTTTTTTAAAAGCTTGTTCTTTTAAATTTAGCAAAGTTTTTATCAAGTATAAGTCAATGGTGAATAATAAGTCAATTCGAATTATCAGTGATCTACTATTAAATATTAAAAACTAAAATCACAATAATTTTAACCTAATATCAAATAAAAAATATTCAACAAATGATGAGAGACAAAAATTAATCTAAGAATTTTTAGTTCACCAGTATAAACATACTTAAATTCACTTTCAAACTGTCCAAATTTTATAATATCACCATCTGAAAGCTCTTCCTCAGATGTTATTCTTACTCCATTCTTAAAAGTTCCATACTTTGAGCCTTCATCTCTCAGAAATAAGGATGATTTTCTTGTAGGAAAACCCTTCAAATAAAATTAATAAATAACTTACAAAGTTAACCAGAAATGCACCAATTAATCAGGAGAAAAAGATAAATGAATAATATATAAAGTACTTTAACATTTTGACTTGAACATTTCAAGTACGAGGTCTGTCTGATAATTACCCAACCTCGATTTTTCTTGCACGCAATAGTGATTCTAAGGCGGCACTATTGTGCACAGTGGAAGAAGACAGCTTAAGGCGCATGCTTGAATTTTTTCCCACATTCCTGTGAGCCAGTCATTGCCTGTTTGCCCCCGAGTGAGTTGCTGTCATATGTGTTCGTTGGATTTTGATTTCTCTCGAGATGACTGGGCAAGTTGAGCAAAGGTACTGCATCAAATTTTGTCAAAAGCTTCGAGATTCTCAAAGTGAAACAATTCGTAAGATTCATCGTGTATTTGGAGACAATGCTATGGGAGTAACACAAATTAAGGAGTGGTTCAATACAAAAACATTAGAGAATACTGCGTGTACACTTTTTTGCATCCAAATCTTGCATTGTGTGAGCAGTATGGGATTATTCAATGGAATTATCTGCAGTAACGCCCTCTAATGTCGAGATTTTGAACTAATTTTTTGTTGGTGTCATGCAAAATCCCGCACAACGCTGAATATTTATCTGCAAACCACATATCTCTCCGATCCATAGATTTTTTTTTTATCGAATTTTACTTTTGCACTGAAATTTTGAAACACCCAGTATATATTATATATACAGAGTGGGCCAAAAGTCCTGCATCGTATGAAAAACATGTATTGTTACAATATGTTCTCAATCACGATGGTCACAAATATCTTATGTTAAAATTCCCTGATATTTCTAGGTTAGCCTAAAATTTCCAGGTTTGCATTAAAATAATGAAATTTTCATAGATAATTTCTTTTATAGCACTACTCTAATACAAACAGTCATTACATAGTAAAAGTTTATATATTTTTTAAATGCTGTTGTATCAAAACGACATCTAGTAAGGGGCTGAATGAAAAATTACTGTGCATCACAGTAATGACAATATTGACAAACTTCCAATAAGGATAATTGGTACTTGTCTATTACCCCATCGACCACTTTCCATTTTTAAAAAATAAAAGATTGCCAAACTATAGGATTTAACGCCAAAAACAGATAATCATGGGATTACATTCAATTGATATCAGATGAGTTTACACATGTTTGTTAATATCATCAAGAGATTTTTAATTTGATGTTTTCTCTGTATTTTTAATGATGTTTTACTAATTTTTTAGTTTTTTCATTAATTAAAATAACAATTATTTGATTAAATGTTGTTGTCATGATTATAAAAAAAAAAAAATCACTGAAAAAGTATTATGAGGCGTAGAATCTGTCAATTTGAACTGACTTCACAAACATGTATACACAAACTGAAACAACAATTAAAAAAAACTGTTGAATTTAACTCCAAAATAACAAGAGTGTACAATAATGTTTGATTTTAAATGCAATGCTAGCACACAATGTACATTTTCAATTTTTGTTTATTTTGTGGATAAGTCAGTTTAAGTGTTTCTAATGAACAATATTAGTTAACTTCTATTTCTATGTTTTCTCTCGCATTTTGAGAAAAAAATGATACAGATCTGTGACCTGCCATCTAAAGAAAATGAGGCAATAAGCTATTTTCAAACATACAGAATTCTGCCATAGAAAAAAGTGTGTATTAATAGGCATGATATGAGACTATCTACAAACTGATAAGCAGTGGCAGTATAATGTTTATAACTGCTTCAAAAGAATATATATTAGAAAAGGAAGTTAGTTGGATGGCTCCAAATTAACATTTGTAACTGTATTAAAGTTAGCGGCCATGTATTTATTTATTTTTTTTTTTACGGAAAATGATCAACAAGATAATAGACAAATGCTGGATAATTAATTGAAATATTTTTTATTCTGAAAATATGTAAAAAATAGAGATGGGAAATATACGCACATAATCATTACAGCTTTCTAAATCTTAAAAATAAGGGTTTCAATTAATAAATATGAAGTTTGGGACAAGCCTTGGACACATTTACAACTTTACATTTTTTTTTTTTAGACATTGGTTTTTTTTTTTTTTTTTTTTCCACATTTAAAGTGCATAATGTAGTGAGTGCTTAAACAGAAATACTCACAAAATGTTCAAACATTCACAGTTGACTTGATTAATTCACATTTTTTAGCCAAAGAACCCTTTATCTGAGAATGACTCACATATCTAGTTTCGTCAATTATAGATTTGTACAAGGAACATACAATCATTCATTTGCATCCTAGAGATATGCTCTGACTTTTTTTTTTTTTTTTCTTTTGGCTGAGACCGATACTGAAAGTACATAGCAGGAATTTGTTAATAACATTTAAAAATTGTTTCTAGATTAATAATATTTTCATTTAAAAGCCTTGATTTACATGTTCCTGAAAATCTGTTTAAAATAATAAATTTGTTTTTTATATCCAACCACTGGCAAAAATCCGTAAAAGTCACAAATTTTATCCTTATGAAATATCACTGTACAACTATTGCAGAAAGACATGAGTTCAGTCTTCCAATAAACAAAGGACTCATACAGAAAGACAGAATAGATAAAATCTCACGGGTTCTTCATGTTACTAACACAGAATATTTCTCTTTATATCACATTAATAACAATTCAGTTTACTTTCAGTTTTTAAAGGATTGTAAGAACACTGTAAGAAACTAAGGCTACATTCTTGTCTCTCAAATAGCAAGAGTTTTTTTTTTTTTTTTTTTTTTAGTATAAATAATATTTTCACCATGAGCCTGTGTCCAAGGACTGGTATAAAAATAAGAGTCCAAGCTAGTTTCAGGCACAAACTGAGGCCCGAGAGCTGAGATTATTTTTTCCTTCCAGTTTACTGCAATGAAAATTAACATTTGTTTAAATGAATTTCCAGGTTTAGTTTGAATTTCCCTGATATTTCCCGGTCAACTTAATTCCCTGATATTTCCATGTTTTCCAGGTCTGTGACCACCCTGCGTCAATATGGTTGCCTCCATTGTCAAAACAACTGCAGGCGATCGTTCATGTTCCTCAGAATGCTAGCCACTAAGATCGGTGTTATGGTATGGCACTCAATAGCACTCAAATAAAAAAATTAAAAAACTCCTATGATGCGGGACTTTTGGCCTACCCTGAATAGCATATATACGGAATACATAAAACCATTAAAATTTATAAAAAATTATATAATACAGTCGGCTCTCGTTAATTCGAAATCGGATAAATCGAATCTTTGCTTAATTCGAACTAAACATGAAGTCCCGAAATTTTCAATGGCAGAACAACGTTAAAACTTTTCCTTTATTCGAACTCATTTTCTCTTGACTTCGTTTAATTCAAACTAATGAGAATTCCCTTTTTTCATTTTTCCTTACTTTCTCACGGACTTTAGATCCTTGAAATAACTTTCTTTCTTTCATTTTTGTCAGAATTGTTCTGAACTAGTATAATAATTCCATGCATTTGAAATCCGCTTTCTTAGTGCACCCTGTCTGTCCATCAATGACACATCCGCCCCTTCTTCCATTGTGCTTTTCCTAATCCCTTCTGTAGCATTTGACCCAGTGACATTCCAAGAAATTCACTGAGTGGACATCTGTTAAAGATAGGGGAAACCTGTTTTATCACTACATTCTACTTTCACTCTGGGGATCGAATTTTTCAGTCAATGGTTTTACGTACTGCTAAATTGTTTTTTGAGAAAGTAACAGGTCTTGTTTCTTTAAAATATGGCTCCACGTGGAAGTTATAAATCGTTAACTCTAGAAGCCAAAGTGGAAATTATTAAAAAGGTAGGATGTGGCCAATCTAAGACAGAAATTGCTGCAGAATATGGAATAAAAAAGAATACGCTGTCTACTTACTTGAAAAATAAAGAATTCATCCTGAAATCATGGGAAAAGGAAAAATTTGCTAAAGGACGAACACGTATGAGAACAGCAGCCCATGAGGATTTAGAGGAAGCTTTACTGTTATGGACAAAAGATGCATTGGCAAGAAATATACCTTTGAGTGGACCTATATTGGCAGCTAAAGCGAAAGAACTTGCACTACTCATGGATATTAAAAATTTTAATTGCAGCGAAGGATGGCTGACACGTTTTAAGCAGCGAAATAACATTGTACACAAAACTGAGTGTGGTGAAAGTGGTGCTGTAGACCTCACTGCTTGCAATGAATTCTGCGAAAAGCTACCCGAACTTATTTCTACTTATGCAATGAAAGACGTGCTTAATGGCGATGAAACAGGGTTGTTTTATAAACTTCTTCCTAATAAGACTTTAACATTTAAAGGTGAAACGTGCACAAGTGATAAACTTAGAAAAGACAGGATAACTGTGATGGTAGGTGCCAATATGGATGGAAGTGAGAAGTTAAAATTGTTAGTTATTGGTAATTCAACTATTCCACGTTGCTTCAAAGGAGTTAAAACACTGCCTGTTGATTATGTGGCAAATGCCAAAGCCTGGATGATGCATGAGATCTGCATCAGTTGGTTAAAAGAACTGGATAAAAATTTTTCTCATGAAAACAGAAAAATTCTATTGCTGCTAGATAATGTGCAGAGTCATTGTAAACTACCAACACTGAGCCCTATAAAGATTGAATATTTACCCCCTAATACTACAGCACAACTGCAACCGATGGACCAAGGAATAATTCAAAATTTAAAAACTCATTATCGTAAAAGGATTCTAGAACAAATTTTATTTTCGATTGACCTTAAAGAAAGCTACGACATAACATTACTCACGGCCATCAACAATTTATATGCAGCATGGGACGCCATACAACCTGAAACAATAGAAAAATGCTTTCGACATGCCAGATTTATCCATCCATCTAAAAAGAGTGGTTATAATGCAAATGACGAAAATGACAGACCTTTTGAAGAAATAGAATTTCCAAACTTTTCTGAAAAGTTCCAATGCGATATTACATTCGCAGAGTATGTAGCAGCCGACAACAGTTTAGAAGTATCTGGACCCCTAACTGTGGAAGAAATTGTTGAAACAATTCACGAAAAATGCAATGAGGAGATGGAATCGGATTCTGGTGATTCTGCTACTATGTCCCAAGTGCTTTCCTTACCCACAGAGAAGTCAATTGCACAATCAATTGAGTGTTTGCGTACATTTATCCTGATGCGGCCGTCATCAGACAAAGAGCTTAACTGTTTGTTACAAATAGAAAAACTGGCTAAAAAGTCAAAAATGAATAGGACTAAGCAAACAACAATTGATAATTTTTTTCATAGAGATGATAAATAAGTGTAAATAATTTCTTAAATGTTCATCTAATTTCAGGTAAGAAAATTATAGTACAATTAAAATGTAATTTTAAATGCCGTTGTTCTATAGTGTACTATTAATTTTTATGTTTTATTTATATTATTTTAATATTATTAATTATTTTATGTATTTATATCTTTTAATTTAATCTTAAGTCATTCTAACGATAACATCCGAAATTTAAAAAAAAATACTATAACATTAATTCCTTTGTAATAGTACCCCTTTAAACATATTTTCTCTCATACTTTCCATAATTCGATCTTTTGTAATTCATATTCACACAATGTGGGGATTTTAAACCTTTTGTTATCTCACCAAATGTAATATTTTGTCACGATAATGAGGATTGGCAATCTTGCACAAAGAAAGATTTCTTTTAAATGTGTAATTACATAATTATTACGATTAATGGAAAGATGAAAAACTGCATTTGAATGAGTAAACAAAAATTTAGCAGATTAGACACTTAACAGTCAGCAGTAAAGCAATAACAAAATATGACAAATAGAAGAAAAAATACAAAGTACTGTTATTACAAATTATCAATATACAGTGAAACCTTCCAGTGCAACCACCTTCCTGAAAGACCATTTTTTTCATGGAATGAAATTTATTCCCATAAGCTCAATGCTAATTTTACCTCCATTCAGAGACCATCTCAATTGAATTCCCTCCATGAGTGACCAATTTCTTTGAAGAAAATGAAATAAATTCTGTTTTTTCCTGATCGCTTGAAGGAGATTTTTATTAGAAAAATAATTTTGGAGAGTACATTATTCATCAAACTTCTAAACTAAGTTTAGAATTTTTTTTATGCTAGTAACTTTTAAGTGTTAAACCCCTTTGTGCCTTTTCAGGCAATGAATTTAACACTGATGACAAATTGACAAATTCTGTCAGGAAACTCTCAATGAAATAAATTAATGAAATCGTCATTATTTGTTCCCGTCCAAAAAAAAATTGCATTTATTTACTGAACTTTGAAATAAAAGTTATAAAAGATAAAACCGTAAAATCAAAGCAAATATCAATGTACTCATTTTTTAAACTCTGCAGTAATTAACTTATGTAATTAACTTTTGTTTTGATACTTAAATTTTCCTAATGTGAAAAATAAATTTTAGTAACATTAATTGTTACCTTTTTTTCAACAATTAAAATCTAGATTTAAACATGACCTCCATTAAGAGACCACCTCTCGGAGAGATCAATTTTTATTGGAGCGGAATGTGGTCGCTTTAGGGAGGTTTTACTGTAATTTAAAGAAGTCATCTCAACTACAAAGAATGCAATGTATTAACTGATTGAAACATAAATCTAATGATTTTTGCATGTTTGTCAAATGGACTAAGTAAAATGAACGTTCAGTTCACTGTTATCAGAAAAACTTTATATCAAAGTTGTTTCTAGCACTTTAGCACATAATACACCCAGCATGTTACAATATTAATTAAACTAATCAAATAAATAGCTAAAATAATCACAGTTTATATTTTTTCAAGTATGTTGAAAAAGCAAATATACTTTTTAAAAACAAAATTAAGAAACATTAAAGTATATATCTTATGAACTCAATTTTAGGTAATGTTTAGTATTTAATTAATAATGATGCATACCAAATTTTCTTCAGAATGTTTTAATGTTAAAACTGCATGCTTGCGACTCACTGATGGATCATTACCAATTAACAAAGTAGAGTCTTTCCGACCAACGATGCAGTCTTCTTCCACAAATACAAAATGATCCCAATGCTCTAAAATTAGAGATATTAAACTTTACAAAACTAAAACATAATTTTACAATGTTATACAGAGGATTTAGTACTCTCTATCTGACAAAAAACTAATATTGACTTTTTATTTTTTTTTTATTTAAAATTTAGTAAGACATTTTTTAGAACAGGGGAGTTTAGGGAGGGATGGGACAACTGCATCTGCAATAATGCTTAAAATAAGCTTTATTTTTAATTTATTACTCTTCCACCAGATGGAATAATCATTGCATCGTACTTGTTGCTATAAATCTTTTTAGTTGCAAGCTCCTATGACTTTGTGACTTAAAAATAGGGATGAACTGGATATTGATTGTGCCGGATACTGGATATCAGAAGCTCCTTTGCCTGCCGGATATCTGGCAATAGATATGCTTTTAGTTATTGTCTATGTTTATTTATTTCTTTGTACAATGCTATCTCAATACAATAAATTACAACATCATTAAAGCATTTAAATATAATTTGCAAAAACTATATCTCTTTGAATATCAGGACTAGAAATTAAAATTTAGAAATGGAAGGGAATTGAACTGTTTGGGGGAGAAAAAAAAATATCTTTAAACCCCACTATTTTTTTATGAGTCACTTAAAGAATTACGTTAATACAGACATGACAAATACCATTGAAATAATTTAAATCAACAAACAATTCAAATTAATTTCTAAAATATTATTTTTTATTAAAATAAAGAAACAGAATCAAGCTTTATATATACCATGTCTATTTTTGAACTTTCACCTAATGTTACGGGCAATTGATATTTTGGTTGCTAAATGAATTTCTTAATTTAGATTCATTTTATTCGATTTTGAGTGCTGAAGCCTCTTTAACAAATTATACTTTTGACAAACAGCACAGAGCAACTTTTATAACTTTGGAAATTATAAGAAATGCATGGTTATGCTCCTTTAAAAAATTTTAAGAAAATTTATAAAATCTGCCTTCATTTAAACTTACTTGCATAAACAATGCATATTGGTGATTGTATTATCAATATCCTTCGGCAATTGTATGTCACTTCTGAACAAAATTGTTTAAAGAAATCACAAAATATGTAAACCGGTCATAGAAAAAATATTGCGCATTTGTCAATCATGGTGAAAAAAAAATAACAAAATTTGTCGACCAGTCGCAAGAAAAAAACTTAAGTTCACAGGAAAAATATCGCAAAATTTGTCAATCCGTCACAGGAAAATATTGTGAAATTTGTCAGTCTATCATGAGCAAATATTGTGAAGTTCGGCAACTAGTCACAGAGAAAAAACACGAAATTTTTCAATTGGATACAGAAAAACAATCATGAATTTTGTCAGTATGTCACAAGAATAAGCATGGAAATTTGCCAATCGGTTGTTGAATAAAATTACTAAATTTGGTTACAAATTTGGAATTAAATTTGGTTGCAAGGAAAAAAACTTGCGAAATTCGCTGATCGGTCTCCAGAAAAAATTAAAATCAGGAAATTCGTAAATTGGCCGCAGAGAAAACTCAAATTTTTTCAGTCAGATGCAGAAAAACAATCATGAATTTTTTCAATCTGTCATAAGAAGAAACTGAAATCTGCCAATCGATCATAGAAAATAATGTGAAATATGTCAGTTGGTCCCGAGACTTGATCGTCGTTTTACAAAAAAAAAAAAAAATTCGGAAAATGATTGTTTGGAGAATAGGAGCCTCCCGCCTACAATATTCTTTTGGGCATGAATCCCATCATCCTATCCCGAATTCAAGCCCTGTATATCTATATTAGTAATGTTGTATGAAAAATGTAATTGAAACATTAAAATATACTGTTTATTTGTACAATGCTCACAGAAGTAAACAAATCTAAACTATAACACATTTATTAGTATGCCTATAATTGTATGAGTATTTTCACAAAAAAATACATTTTTTTTTTTTGTTTTTTTATTGAAGCATAAAATGTTTACTAATATACCCATGGTTGAAGAGTTATTTTCTCCAAACATAAATATAGTTGATGCATTTTTCTGTTTTAATTATTTAATAAGGGAGAGTGGAATGGGACAGTAGGTTTTTCTCTTTATGTACCCGTCATGTCCGGTAGGGGCTACATTGCTGCAATTCAGGTCCAGTACAATTGTTTATACACAAGAGCTAGGGCGGCCTGTGGATGCGATGCTGAGAAGCTTTGCTCACGTGGCTGCCACGTACCCGAGACCCTGAATCGGGTTTCTCAGGAATGCTTTTCAACTCATGGCCTAAGAATACAGCATCATGATGCTCTATCAAACTATCTGGCACATTCTCTTGAACAGCGTGGCTACTCTGGCCACCGAGAGCCCCTGTTCCATCCAATGGTAGAAGATGGAAGCCTGACCTTGTGGCCTACTGCATCGATCATGTTCTTGTAATTGATTCACAAGTAATTAAGGACCAATTTTCTCTTGCTAAGGCCCATTTCCAAAGAGTTCAAAAGTACGAAGTCCTAAGGCCACAGCTTCAAAATCTTAAACCGAATGGTGTCTTTTTTTGGCTCTATGACATTTTCTTGGCGAGGTCTTATTTCCTTAGATTCGGCCAAGTTTCTCTCAGCTTTCAATCTGCCGCGTTCGGTCGATATAAAGATCCCAGCTGTTCAAACCCTTTCATGGACCCAACGACTTTAGAGCGCTCACCAGAGGATGACTTTGCAGCTGCAGAGAGGTCCTGTGTCGCCAATCGACGAGTCCCATAACTTTATGTTTGTGTTGTCGGGTTGAGCACTACCTTTAAGTGTGCGCATGTATTTTTCGATGTATGCATCGCGATCTTGTTCTGTATATAATCAATAAATATTTTTAATATCATTCTAAACATTTCATTAGTCAAACACTAGATGAATCAATGGTAGCCCTATCTTCAGTTGAAAACATTTGCTGATCTGCATAAGCTTGCAATTGTATAAAGAAAAAGATTATTTTAAGAATCAAAAGTAAATTTGCTTCATGTACTTTTATACTTTCTATGTATTAATTACTTGTTTACATGTAGATGCAATAGTTTCCCTATTTATGGAACATTATACTATCAGGTTGTAACGAAAATTTCCCGCCACAGCTAATACGGTCTGTGCAAACAGTTTGCATTGACGTGTTTCCTCATATTTTGTCAAACGATTTTTGGTATTTGAAAGAAAGAGACTTGCTTTATAACACTGTGTTTCGAAATTCGTAAAAAAATACTGTTATCATTAAGTACAGGGTGTCTGAAATGGAACTATCATGCTACCAGATTAGAACCATCATTTTCTTCCAGTTCTGTTGCAAAAAATCAGCTACAGAATGTCACCGAATAAAGTGTACTACAGCTTTAGGTACTAGTGTTGTATCATATGACACTGTGAAGGTTTGGCAGAATGGTAGTTATATATAAAATTATAGTTAATTATACATAGTCAAATTAGTATTATGTAATGGTAATTTGGCAGAAAACTTTCGTTACAACCTAATATATATTATCCATAATTTAAACTAAGACTAAAGGCAGCATTTTTGTTTATACAAGAAGTTTAACATAAAAGAAGGTAATGGAGAGGAATGGGACATCCAATTCCTTCTTTTTAATAAGATGAATGTAAATTGCTAATATGCAAATATTTTTAGAGAGTAATATATTAATTATAACATTGACTAGTGTATATGCCCGTCCTTGGATGGTGGGTAAAAATTGTGTTTTTCACTTAAAATTTCAAAAACTGATAAAAATAATTGACTACATGGAAGCATTTAGATGAGCAAAGTTTGGCTAGTTTATGTTCTGATAAACACACTACAGTAGAACCTCGATCAATCGTGCTTCAAGGGGTGCGTGAAAGAAAACGATGAATGCGGGAAAACGAGGAATGCGGGTTAACATTAAAACACGAAAAAAACAATGTTTATGCATTAGTAATACATACAATTTATACAGTATACTACTAATTTGTTACTTATCAAACTATAAAAGAAATAAATCAAAATTGGGGAAAATTGATATTTATTTTTTAAAAATCAGTAATTTTATTTTGGGTTTTTTGTTTATTTTCTAAATTAAATGACAAATTTGCAATATTTTTTTTTGGTCATTTTCCGTAATTTCATGCGCATATATAAAAGTCCGTACAGTTTCAAATGCCGTAATTGCATCAGATATACTTGGCACTGGCGTAGGCTCAGTTTCATCAGCATGAACATTATCCTCTGCTTCTTCGCCATTATTTTCATTTTTTGCACCATCACACATTTCTTCTACACTGTTAAAAATCTGTATCTTTTGCTGTATAGTCACTCCACCTCTTTTATAGAAAACGATTATTTGACTATATTTATATTATGGGACATTCTCATTTGTCAGGATACAGATATTCTATAAAAGCGGTGGAGTGACTATGCAACAAAAGTTGCAGATTTTTAACAGTATATGCTTAGGATACCACATGTTGCAACATCTTGATCAATGGAAATATAATCGCTAAATTTCACACCAGATACATCCTCTGCAACACGCAACCAATCTTCATCTGCATTATCGTCACTATCATCGTTATTCTCTTTCCCTTCTGTTGAGCATTCTTCATCAATTTTTCGCATAAAAACGCATTTAATGAAACAATTCTGGATGGCTGAAGAAGTTACTTCGTGCCCGTGCCATTCTGAAAATACAAAATGAATAGTGCAGAAGATATATTTTTGAAGTAGGTTATTTTGCTTGTTCCGTGACACATAAAGATCTTTTCAGTAGCTTTCTCCTGTTAAACTACTTAAAACATTTGATTATCCCGGCATCAAGAGGTTGTACGATAGATGTACAATTAGCCGGAAAAATAATTAAGCGAATATATAAGGATAAGAGAAATTGTTTGACCCAAGCAATGCCGAATAACTTTGTTTATAATGCAAAATATGAAAGTAAGTTCACTATTCATGAGTAAAAGGTAATTCTCAAAAGTTTAAAGAATTGCCAGCTTTCATAACAATGATATTTGAACTCTTTATAATAAATTTAGGAATTTACGTTTACATCTTTTAGAAAATTGTAGTTGTTTATTAAAGTATGACTAATAATTTTCTTTCTTTCTTTTAAGTTTAACAATTAAACAGGCCTATTTTTACTTTCTTCTATTTTCACTAGACGAAAGTATTGTAATTGAAATTTTTCCGGTTTTTGACGGATTTAGATGTTTTAGGGGTTGGGTTGGGTTGATTGTTGACGGCCAATTATCTACACGAGGGATATGGGCCCTAGGGGGAGTGCCTTCCGTGGAGGTCTTTCTAAGGGAACCTAATCCGTATTAACGCATGGAAATCCACGGTTCGAAGAAAACCACGAAAACTCCGAACGATTAGGCCGACGGGCGCGATTGGGTTCGAACCCAGCACCTCCCGTCTACCAGCTTCGAGAGCAGAACCTCTCAGCCACTGGTGGGGCTGTTTTAGGGGTCAGAGATCCCAAAACATGTTTATACAAAATGTCTGCCTGTCCGTGTATCGCCATCTTACCATCAACAAGTGTATGAAATTATGCATAGAACTGAATCAAATTTTTTGTGAATGTTTTTGGCTACAGCCAGCTGGCCCTCCTTCAATATGGAAACATTCCACTGGAAGGGGGCGCTGTAATTGCAATTTTTGGGCCATTTT
This sequence comes from Maratus speciosus, assembly GCA_963932465.1. Lineage (NCBI taxonomy): Eukaryota > Metazoa > Arthropoda > Arachnida > Araneae > Salticidae > Maratus > Maratus speciosus. The sequence goes on along the minus strand of OZ010800.1, from coordinate 228,672,342 downwards.
CATTATTGTACCATCAAAAAGTGAATGAAGCTAAGCATAGAATGGAACCAATTTTTTGTGTATATTTTTGGCTATGGGCAGCAGTTTCTCCTTGAATTTTGAAATATTCTGCCATAAAGTGGCACTGTAACAATGATTTTCGTAAAATTTTCTTGATTTTTTGTTTTTTTTTTTTTGCTTTTTTTTTGTACTGTATATTGGCGGCTTGTGAGGCGACAGGAACTTCGCATCCTACTAAGCTGGCTATTCACAAACAGCTGATGTACAACAGAATAACGAAAAAATTATTGATTTTAATAAATATCAGATTGAGATTAACTTATTCTTATTCTGATTAAAATTGACTGGAGCAGAAATTTTAGATCAAAATCAAAGTTTGTATAATACTGAACTAATAATATTGACGTATTAACATTTGGAACTACTTTTTGAAATATTAAGATGTATGAGATAGAAGAATGTTTTGGGATTGGCACATCCAATTAGTTATTTTTGTAACTTCATTATAAATATTTAAAATTAAAAGTAATTTTCTTTTTACTTATAAATATCAAAGTAATTTAACTTAAAAAAACTAAATGTGACTTAAAGTAAAACAGTATTAAATAATTAAAACAGAAAATCGGCATCAACTAAACTTATGTTTGGACAAAATAACTCTTTAATCATGGGTATATTAGTAGATATTTTGTGTTTAAATTATAAAACGAAAGTATGTACTTCTTTGTGAAAATACTTTAGAATTACAGTAGAAGATCTTTATAACGCAATTCCCCATATAACGCACAACTTCTCAGATGTAAACAATGATTTTTGCAGTTAAAAAGCACCTGCATATTCACATTGTAAAATATTGCTACTCTCTAGAGGACTAAATATCATAGATTAGTTCAACTTTATCTTCTAATTTAAGACCTTTTTACTGAAAAAAATGCTATTATTACAATAAACATTTTTGAAAATGTCTAATATAAGGGATGGTTGTGTCAGTTATAGTTGAATCATGTTTATAAAGTAAATTTAGCAATATCTGACCTATATTATGCAAAAATTTCTAATTTGTATAACTCTTTGAGACAAGAAATGCAGTATAAAGATATCCTAATGTATTTTGATATGTTTCAGACATATTTGGCCATGTTTACAAGGTGAATTTAATGATGTGATCCATATAACGCAAAATTCTATATAACGCACAACCTTGCGTTTTTAAGTTTGCGTTATAAAGATCTTCTACTGTATATGCATATTAATTGGTTAAAATTTGTTATACAAATTATCAGCATTTCATTGTACAAATTAATTAATTATTAGCAATTATCAATATAGTCAATCCCATATCCAAATCCAATAGCAATTATCAGCATTTCGTTGTACAAATAAACAAAATACAGTGTGACTTCAAAAATCCGGCATCAAAACCATATTTTTTCCTCCTTTTTCTTTTACACTTTCAAGTTATGGTAGAAGAAAAATAACAATTGTTCATGAATTAAACAATACAAGATCGAAAGTAAAAATGCAAAAAAATAATATTTAACATTTTTTTCATTTGTCAGAGGCGATTATTTTCTGAACAAATTTTCTGAGAGCTGCACTGTTGTACAGCAACGGCGTGGTGACTACTACACAAGATTTTAGGAATCTCGCTTTTGATGATGTGCTGAATTGAACCGCTAATAACAGCTCCGAAGACGAGGGTGAAAAACAAGCATAAGAAAAGGTGTCACTAGAAAAAAACATAAATTTGACTTGAGAAATAATATCTGCTTTAGAGAACAAGACTGCATTTCCAAAATAGAGATTCTCCATTTGTATAAAATAACAAGAAAAACTTGTTAAAGAACAGCCAAAAAAAATTGAAGCAAACAAAATTGACATCGATGTTTCCGAAATTACACAAGAAGAAATAATTTCACTCTTTATTAGATTTTTTTTCTGTAACATAGAAAATATCAATTAATGTAGTTTATTTTTATATTTAATTTTCATTTTCCCTTGCATAATTATCACTTAATAATGAATTAAATTATGGCTAAAGGCACCATTAAGAATATAGTATTACTTTTGAGATTCCTTCAAAAATCTGGAATTTTAAAAAATCCAGCATAGTCTCGGTCCCGATGATGCCGGATTTTTGAAGTTATACTGTATTTTAATGTTTAAACTACATTTTTACATTACTACAATACATTACACGGCTTGAATTTCGAGACGGGATGGTAGGATTCATGCCTTAAAGCAAGCATGTCAAACACGCGGCCCGCAGGCCACAATTGGCCCGTGAAGCCTTCAGCATTTTACATTTGTTTTTTTTAATTGTTAGAACGCGCATGCTGGAGATACACTTTGCATGAACAAACTTGCACCAACCGTGGTCTTAGAGATATAGGTGAAAACTGGGAAATTGAGTTAGTAGCCAGTGGCCGGTATCGGTAGACAGTTTCATTAGTGGCCATTACAATGTTTCAAACTTTCCTGACGTCTACATGAACTATAATCGCTGTATATAGACATATTTTTCTATAAGTCAGAGTTTTATACCAGCCAACTATTCATGATAAGAATAGGTAAGCAGTCAAAATTCAAGAAAATTACTTTAAAACCACTGAATCTGTTACATTAATTTTTTAGAATATATTTTTAGATTATTTTTATATGTTCATAAACACTATTATCAATTTAAATTACTATTACTTTCTTTATATAAAAAATAATTAAATCAAAATTCCAACAGTTAGGTGTATACAATAAAAAAAAAATAATCAAATAAAGCACAATAAAATGTTATTTGTATTTTATTTAATAAGTAAATGTGTTATTAACATACTACACACATTACATACAGTTGAAATCTAAGCTGATGAGTGTATTTTGAGATTAAACAGTATCTCTTGAAGAAAAATAATCTAACTGGTGAGCATGTGGCAGGAGTCGAAATATTGAAAATACTGCAATGTCCTTAAAATCCACTTGCATCCGGTGAAAAAAAAAGGAATAAATTATTTGAAATGCATGTGGAATCAAAGCTGATGAATATATTTTGCAGAATAAAACTGTATTTCTTGAAAAAATAATCAAACTGAACAGCAATGGCGAAAAGCTGAAACATTGAAAATACAGCTAAATCGTTGTAATCTGCTTGCATCCGGTAAGAAAAAGAATTAACCAGTTTGCTAATTAGATGTAACCAAAGTAGAGATGCATATTTCTATGAAAAAAGCTAATTTCACTTGGCGATCGATAAGATTTTTTATCGCCACTTGGCGAGTGGCGACTAGGGTGGCGATCGATGGCCGATTTTTTAATCGCCACTTTTACAACTTTAATCGCTACATGGCGAGTTGCGACCACCAGTTTACACCTATACATAGAGATGGCAAACAAATGATAGATATGTATTTGTACATATGTGTTAATTAATTTTGAAGATTTTTAATTCTGGTATTAAATTAATTATTACAGCCTTTACCTAGTGCCTGCCATCAGTCGAGTTTTCCCAGGGATATCTCGGATTGCACTATTACAAAATATCATCGGAGTAGAAAATTAAAAAAAATACATTAAAAAATTATTTCAAAAGAAGATTTTTGAATTTTAAGAAACATGAAAATCAGTTCAATCTGTTTCTTTCATCTCTAATAATTGATGTTCAAATTATTGTTCAGAATTTATTGCTGTAACTAATCAAATTTCAGCATGATTCCATATTAGCACCTTTGTAGATGGATATCGAGTTTCCGAATTTCTGTAATTATTCATCAATCGACTAATTTTTTGAAGAACAGAATGCAACCTTTTGTTATTTTTCAAATCAAATAGAAATAATTTGAACCAGAAAATGCATTTAAAAATGAAATCAAATAAGTAGTGAATATATATGACATACTTTATTAAATAGATTCTCTGATTCAAATTATGTTCATTTTTACTTTTTAAATGGAGAAACCACAGAAGATTGACAGTTATGCCTTTGCTAAATCCAGATTAATGTGTACAAGCAATTTTTAAAATAAACGCAATTTATAAACCATTTTTTTTTTTTTTTTTTTATTAAAGCAATGTTGCAGATTTATTCGAAAAATTAATGTAAAATAAATATGTACTACTTAATGTTGGAACTTTGCGTTAAAATTTCTTTAACATTGCTATGTTTCATACTGACAAATTTTATTCTGTGCAATGGTAATACAGTAGAACCTCGATTATCCGAAGTAATTAGGACTGACCCTCTTTCGGAAAATTGAAATTTTCGGATAAACGAGAATGCTTCAATTTTAAGATAAAGGAGGAATATATGCAATATTTCTTATTATGGTAACAAGTGCTTAATAAAAAATAAAGCAATAGCAAAAGGGAAACAAGAAAAAATTACCTGAGTTATAATTTTGAAATTAAGTACCTTTTAGATATATCACAAGGGTTTGAAAAAATGTTTTGTTTATCGCAGTTTCGATTGCCTTCGCTTTGAAGCTCTATCACGGAGTTTTAAAATATTATCAGTTCACCACTATCACAGTCTTTCTGCTGCTCCAACCATGCCAAACTTTTTGCAAAACATTCAAAAGCTTCAGAATTGGTAATTTGTTCGTTTTCTTCGTTCCACTCCGCAGCTTACGGGAGATCAAGTTAAATTCAAAGGAATACTAAGAATGGGGATCGAAAATATTTATATGTACTCGTTGTTTGGAAAGGACCACTTGCACTCAAGATATATGATAGTTTGACAAAAAGAAAAAACAAGTAATATAAAAATTTTGTTTTTAAAGTCAATTCCTACTTAGGCCATCAAAGAAAAATTTAACATAATCCCTTAAGCTAATATTAGTTTTTGTTGCATTAAAATATCTCAATTTGTTGATTTTCTATAAGCAAGTAAGTTTACAATGGAACTCTATGGGAATTTGGCGAAATATTAGAGATATGGCCATGTTGGCGTCCCTTTTGGCGACTCATTTTGGTCGCCAAATTTGGCGATATATCGCCAAATTGGCGACAACTTTGGTGGTATTTGGCGACAGAACAGGGTCCCCCCCTATGGTAACTGCTTAATGAAAATACTTTCATTGACCTTCAATAACCAATGGCCGCCATTTTGTTTCCCATGCAAAACTACAATTAATTAATTAAAAATTAATTAATTAATTAATTAATATTTGAAAAAACTGTATTAACATCAATTGTCACCCAGTACAAGTTAAAAAAAAATTATTTCAACTTGATAGGATGAATAATGAGTATTTTATTAACGATTGAAAATTTGAACAAGATAAATATATAAATAAATAAATATAGGGAGAGTGTGAGCTAATAGTAGGAATTGAAAAAAGCTTTCAAAATGGATTTTGTGCACAAGGAATGTGATAGTAAAAAAAAAAAAAGTTTTACAAAGGTACTTCGGTTAACAGAGAGTTTCCGTTAAAACAGTTTCGGATAAAAGAGATTCTACTGTAATATTATCTTTTTTACTTTCTTCTTTCTTTACAAGAAGAAAGTATTAGATTCGTGAAAATTTTCGACTTTCGGTTTTCGACGGATTTACACGTTTTAGGGGTCAGAAAACCCGAAAAACATGTTTTTACAAAATGTCTGTCTGTGAATCTGTTAGTCTGTCTGTATGTGACACAAATTTTGTGGGCGCTCTATCTCAAGAACTAATGCACAGAATTTAATAAAAATTTATATTCAGTTAGTCCCTGATATAAATTGGTGCTGATTAGTTTTTGGTGTAAATCGCTCAACAGGTGGTGCTGCTATGCAGCCTTTTTCACGATTTCCGCAATAGCTCAATCTCCAGAACTGATGCACGGATTTTCATCAAACTTCAGATTCAGTAGCCCTTGACATGAATTGAAGTTTTGTACATTTTGGTGTAAATCACTCAACAGGTGGTGCTGCTATACTGCATTTTTTACAATTTCCGCAATACCTCTATCTCAACAACTAATGCTTGGATTTTCAACAAACTTCAGATTCAAGTATACTTTGATATGAAGTAGTGCTGTTTGTGTTTTGGTGCAAATCGCTCAACAGGTGGCGCTGCTATGCTGCACTTTTCAGAATTTTCATTATAGCTGTATCTCAAGAACGAATGCAACAATTTTCACCAAACTTCAGAATCAGTTAATCCTTGATATGAATTGACATTTTGGTGTAAATCGCTCAACAGGTGGCGCTACTATAGAGCCTTTTTCACAATTTCTGCAATAGCTCTATCTCAAGAACTAATGGACACATTTTCATCAAACTTCAGATTCAGACACTTTTTTATATGAAATGATGCTGACTACAAGTTGGAGAATATCGCCCAATAGGTGGCGCTGCTGTGCTGCATTCTGCACTATTTCCTCAATAGCTCTATCTCAAGAACTAATGCACGATTTTCCATCAAACTTCATATTCAAGTACACCTTGATAAATGTTGATGCTGAATATGTGGTTGTGTAAATCGCTCAACAGATGGTGCTGTTATGCTGCATTTGTCATGATTTGCACAATAGCTCTATCTCAAGAACTAATGCACGGATTTTCCCCAAACTTCATATCCAGTTAGGCATTGACATAAGTTGATGATAATTAGGTTCTGGTATAAATCACCCAATAGGTGGCGCTGCTATACTGCATTTTGATGGATTTAGATGATTTCAGGAACAGTAATATCTCAAGAACTAATGCACGGAATTTCATCTTTTTAGAATCCTCATGATGAGCATAGATGCACTGTGATAATGAATTTTGAAGTATTGACAAGTATGAGATAGAAGAAAGTTTTGTGATGGCCACAACATATTAGTTTGATATGGCCCGCGGCTTTGTACATAATGCTTAATTTGGCCCGCTGCGTTAAATGAGTTTGGCATGCCTGCCCTAAAGAATATTGGGGCGGGAAGCTCCTGTTTCTAAAAATTGATTTTCCGAAAATGTTTCTTTGTTAAACGACGGTCAAGTTTCAGGACGACTGACAAATTTCGTGATATTTTCCGCTATTGATTAACAGATTTCACAGTTTATTCTTACAACAAATTGACAAAATTCATGTTTGTTTTTCTACATCTGACCAAAAAATTTCGCGATTTTTCTCCATGACCGACTGACGAATTTCACGATTTTTTCTGGAGACCGATCGGTGAATTTCATAATTTTTTTTTTCTCACGATCAATTGATAAATTTGGAAATTTTATTCTGTGACTGATTGGCAAATTTCCCTGTTTGTTCTGCAAGTAAGTTAAAAATTTATGCCCATCAGATTTTGCAAAGTTTTCTAAAATTTTTTAAGAGAGCATAATCATGCGTTTCCGATAATTTCTAAAGTTATGAAAAGTGCTCTGTGCTGTTTGTCAAAAGTGTAACTTGTAAAAGAGGCTGAAACGTGCAAAATAGAATAAAATCTAAATTAATGAATTTCTTTTGTAACACAATTGTTAATTGCCCATAACATTAGGTGAAAGTTGAAAAATAGATGTGGTATATATAAAGCTTAATTCTGTTCGCTTGTTTTAATAAAATAAAAATTTTGGTTAATTATCTTGAATTGTTAATTTAAATTATTTCAATGGTATTTTGTCATATCTGTATAAATGTAATTCTTTAAGTGGCACATAAAAAATAATGGGTTTAAAGATTTTTTTTTTTTCCTTTCTAACAGTTCAACTCCCCTGCATTTATAAATGTTGGGTGGGAAACTTCCCTCCTGGGAAAACTTGAATTTCAAGCCCTGAATATTAAAAAAGATATAGTTTTTGTAAATTATATTTCAATCATTTAAAATGTTTTAATGATGTGTGAAACATGTTTCTAATTTATTGTTTTGAGATGGCATTATACAAAGAAATAATTTACCATATAACTAAAAACATATCTAGTGCCGGATATCCGAATGGCAAAGGAGCTTCAGATATCCGGTATCCGGCAAAATCAATATCTGGTGCATCCCTAGACATTATCAACCTACAATTTTTGTTAGACTCTATACATAGCCAACACTAGACTATTTGTGTATTATCATACTTAATGTTATACCCATACCTCCCTGTTAGTGAGGAGGTATGGGACACATTTTGAAACTTACAATTTCTATAATTATAAAACTCTTTCTGCAAATTATGCTTCTATATTGTTCAAGAATATTAGAAAGTGTTTCATTTTGTATTTCATAAATTGAAATTTTAGTTTTTGTGTCAAACAAAGTTGATTTCCTTATTTTCGTAAAAAGGGGCCCATTCCTCCCCACTCTCTTCTACTGTTTTACTTTAAGTCATATTAAATTTTATTTTTAATTTAGTTTAGTATTATTTTTATTTTAGTTAAATTGCTTTGATATGTATAACTAAAAGGAAAATTACTTTTAATTTTAAATATTTATATTGGAGTTATACTTTATCTTGTAGTTTATACATATGAAACAGAATTTCAGGTTATGCATTAAAATTCCTTTATTAATTTTAAATAATAAGTAGCATAAAGCTTTTTTTAACATACAAATTAAAAAACAAAAATAGGTCAGTTTAACGTCATACTTTAATAAACAACTTCAAAATATCCTTTAATTTCATTGCTCAAAATGTGCTTTTTTTCTACTTCAGAAAAAAAGTACATTTTGAGTATGAAATTAAATGATATATTTCTGTGAGTTTTACTTACACACATTTAAACTAAAAAATATGTTAATGATTTATTTACCATACCACCTAAAATCAGAATTAACATTAAAATGTAATAAATAATTGAATAAATGCAAATTAAAGCCTGCGTTACGTGTGTGACTCTCCGCATGGAATCGCCCTTAAGCCTAAATGCCATATGCTTGTTATAAACAGGGATACAGAATATGTCCAATCCGGCGATCTAGGATCGGAGGAAATTTTGCACAGAAACATATAAAATTTCGATCTTAACAACGAATTCCATAATTCCCTGAGATAGAAAATTTTCACGACAAATAAAAAGATCCGTGTGGCAACCTTCACAAAATCGATCTCAGAATAATATGTACATATAATATCAAGGGTGATTCTGTCCCAAATTTTCCAAAAAATTTTTTTAAAAATTGGTCATCAATCTGACAATTCAGACATAAAAATACTGCGAATTTTGTCCAAGAATTACGGAAAAACACGATTTCGGCACAAGAATTATGAAAAAATGTGAATTTCGTCACAAGATCGTGAAAAAATCGTACATTTTGACAAAAGATCGCAAAAGAACTGCAAGCTTCGCCAAAATCTCGCGAAATGAAAGCAAATTTTGTCAAAAGATTGTGAAATGAAAGCAAATTTTGTCAAAAGATCGCGAAATGAAACCAAATTTTGTCAAAAGATTGCGAAATAAACGTACATTTTGTCAAAAAATCGTGAAAAAAACCGCAAATTGCGTCAAAAGATCACGAAAAAACTGCAAAATTCATCAAAAGGGGCGAAGTAACCACGATTTTCGTCAAAAGATGGCGAAATAATCGAGAATTTCGTCAAAAGATCGCGAACGAACCACAAATATCGTCAAAACATCGTGCATTTCGTTAAAAGGTGCGAAATACTGCAAATTTTGTTAAAAGATCGCAAATTTCATCAAAAGACCACGAAAGAACCCAAATTTCGTCAAACGATCACAAAACAACTGCAAATTTCATCAAAAGATAGCAAAACAACCATAAATTTCGTCAAAAGGAAGGTGAAATATCCTCAAATTTCGTCAAAAGATCGCGAAAACTGCGAATTTTGTGTAAGGGCCGCGAAAAAAACTTAGTGCTGGGAGTGGATTTCCGTCCCTTCCCCCACTCTGCTATAAACTTTCAGAAAATTTGCTGTGAATTTCAGAAATTTTTTTTGTAACTCAGAATCATGCCTGCGAAAGATATTGAGAAATATGAAAAATAAATCTTCTATTACCTACGGTAATACAGCATTTACCTATAACATACCGTAAAATTTTGGGAAAATTTTCATGTGGATTGGGGAAAATGATGGGAGTAGAAACATTTTCTGCACCCCTGGTTGTAAAAACCTTTTTTTTTTTTTTTTATATTGCTCTCATTGAGGGTTGGGACTTGTCCCATTCCTCCCAAATGATATCTCTATCCACATAATTATGTTTAATTACATACAATCTTTGGGTATTTCATATAAAGGTTAAAATTCCCGGTCGCCACCGGCCACAGGGCGACTAAATGTAAAAAATTGGCGACTTTATGATGTGCATCTGTTCGCCAAAGTGGCGATCTTTATTTTTCATGTAATAGTACATGTCAGAAATGTCACTTTTCCGTTTTTTTTATTTTTTTTAATCGATCAGCGATTTCCGCGGAATCGTAAAAGAAAAAGAAAATCGCGTTGATGTTCACATTGAAGGCATTTGGTTCCGAAAATTAAAAAAAAATCGGCATAAAAGTATCGCGAATTTCGACAAATGGTCGCCGAAAGATATCAATTTCGTCTATCGTTCGCAAAAAAATCGTCAAAGAATCACGGAAAAAACGAGAATTTCATAAGAATCTCGAAAAAAGACGAGATTTCCGTCAAAGAATCGCGGAAAAAACGCAAATTTCATGAAAGGAATGCGTAAAAATCGCAAATTTCATCAAAGTATCGCAAAAACCCGCAATTTTCGTCAAAAGATCGCGAAAACCCCTTAAATTTCGCCAATAGATAGAGGGAAAACCGCAAATTTCGTCAAAAAATCACGAAAAACCGCAAATTTTGTCAAAAGATCGCGAAAAACCCCACAAGTTTCGTTAAAAGAACACGAAAAACCGTAAATTTCGTCAAAAGATCACGAAAAAAAAGCTCAAATTTCGTCAAAAAATCACGAAAAACCGCAAATTTTGTCAAAAGATCGCGAAAAACCCCACAAATTTCGTTAAAAGAACACGAAAAACCGTAAATTTCGTCAAAAGATCGCGAAAAAAATCTCAAATTTCGTCAAAAAATCGTGAAAAAACCGCAAATTTCGTCTAAAGATTGCGAAATAACGTAAATTTCGTCAAAAAATCACGAAAAACTGCAAATTTTGTCAAAAGATCGCGAAAACCCCTTAAATTTTGCAAATAGATAGGGGGAAAACCGCAAATTTCGTCAAAAGATCGCGAAAAAACGGTAAATTTCGTCAAAAGATCGCAAAAAAACCATAAATTTCGTCAAAAAATCACGAAAAACCGCAAATTTTGTCAAAAGATCGCGAAAAACCCCACAAATTTCGTTAAAAGAACGCGAAAAAAATCGTAAATTTCGTCAAAAGATCGCGAAAAAATCGCAAATTTCGTCAAAAAATCGCGAAAAAACTGCAAATTTCGTCAAAGGATCTCGAAAAACAGCAAATTTTGTCAAAAGTTCGCAAAAAAGTGCTAATTTTGTCAAGATATCGCGAAAAAAAGTAAATTTCGTCAAAGGATCTTGAAAAAACGGGAATTTCGTTAATCAGGTGCAGAAAAAACACAGCTCTACGCTTCTGTAACCTTTCGGAAAATTTGCTGTGAATTTCAGAATCGCGAAAAAAAACCCGCGATTTCCATCAAAAAATCGCTGAAAAACGCAAATTTCGTGAAAGGATCGCGTAAAAACTGCAAATTTCATCAAAAAATCGCGAAAAATCCGCAATTTTCGTCAAAAGATCGCGAAAAAACGCAAATTTCGTCAACAGATCGCGAAAAAACACAAATTTCGTCAAAAGATCGCGAAAAAAACGCAAATTTCGTCAAAAGATCGCGAAAAAAACGCAAATTTCGTCAAAAGATCGCAAAAAAAAACGCAAATTTCGTCAAAAGATCGCGAAAAACGCAAATTTCGTCAAAAGATCGGAAATAAACGAAAACTTCGTCAAAAGATCGCGAAAAAAACGAAAACTTCGTCAAAAGATCGCGAAAAAACGCAAACTTCGTCAAAAGATCGCGAAAAAAACGCAAACTTCGTCAAAAGATCGCGAAAAAAAACGCAAACTTCGTCAAAAGATCGCGAAAAAAGTAAATTTTGTCAAACGACCACGGAATAAAATCGCGAATTTTGCGAAAGATCGAGGAAATAAAGTCGCGAATTTCGTCAATTGATCGTAGAAAATATCGCGAATTTCATCAAGAGATCGCATAATAAAATCGTCACTTTCGTCGAATGATCGCAAAAGAAAATCGTGAATTCTGTTGAACGATCGTCTAATAAATTGTGAATTTTAGCAAGAGATTGTGTAAAATAATTGCAAATTTCTTAAAACAATTTCAAAAATTAATTGTGAATTTTGTCAAATGGGAAATATTTTAGGCCTATTTTCAGAAAGAATTCTGATCTCGGGCTACACAGTGACGTATTGGAGATGTGAACCAATCTTTGACCTAGATCTTGTACGACATTGTTCGATAAATTCTCTCTTTTTTAATGTAAAATAACTGTTAATTGTTTTTGTTGGGGTAAGTAAACTGACACTGTGGATAGTTTTATTTTTATATATTTTAAAAGATGTCTTCGTAACATAAATATTTTAAAAACATTACTTGTAAAACTATTTAAATCTACAAACTACGATAAGTGGCCACTAACTTGACAGTAGTGGCTACTAAACATACAGCCTCTACCGGCCACTGGCTACTAAAGCAAATGGGTTGTTCTCTACAATACTTGCAAATTTGGCCAGCAGTCTGACTTGAATGATGCATATGTAAATTTTCATAAAAATTAGATAAATGGTAAGAAATCAGTCAATTATTGAAGATTTTAATAGCAACAGAAATTGTTTTAAAAGTTTGACTTAACAAAAAAAAATAAAATAAAAATTTGTGGAAAAAATAAAATAAAAAATGTGAGGGAATGACAAGTGAGGGAATGATGAAATAAGACATTTTTACTAGTTGTAGGGGAAAAATGCAAAATTATGAAGAAATCCAAACTGTTTCCTTTAAGAGAAACACTTAATATATAATGTATGATAAAATTAAAATTTTTGATATTTACAAAAAAATTAATATTCTGTGTGAGGGAATGACTGCTAATAAAAACGCTTCCGGATATACTGACTAAAAAAAAATTCTGTAAAATTAACAAAATTTTACACCACCAATTTATGTTGCTGGACTGACAAGTGCTCAAAATAGCTTCTTCTCTGTGAAGGATGCTAGACTGCTACTGCTCATTAGTGGTAGATATTTGAGATAATAGCAATGTGTGAGGGAATGATGGTCTAACATGGGGAAACATATAATTGATTGAGTAGACTATATAATAATAGTAAAAATTAATATTTTTATTATTTTTTGTAATGTATCAAATAAGAACTTTATTTTGCTTAGGGTATTTTTAATTATTTTTATTTCTGGATGGAAAAAAATAGGCAATAAAATAGGGTAGTACAGGTGGGGGAAAGGTGAGGGAATGATGTTTGCATGATATATATTATATTTTTAAATACTAAATTTATTTATTTTTAAATTTTACTTTCTGCCCCTAATAAACTATGTTTAGATCTTCTAATAAAAATAAAAATAAATAAAAATGTAATAAAATTAAGAGCATTTATATGGCTGGGAAGCACTTTTTGCACTATTGCAGAGAATAACCCAAATATTGAATTTTAACCTTTATTTATAAGACTATCTTGTTTTGGAATTGAATAGTAAAACAAATAAAATTTATTATTTTGCAAGTTAAAAAGAAATTTTAACTACTTTCATGATTTTTTTTTAAACAAATATGCATTGAAAAATTAAAGCAGCACAAATTTTTCAGAAGCATTATTAATCTATATCAACCATTAGTATTAAATATTTATTTCTATAATATCAATTTCCTTAAATAAAATATCACTATTTTGAAATAATTATTGAATTCAAACTGCAAAACCTGTATTTTTACATGACAATATACTGTTTATGAGGAGAAATGGAAAAGAAGGCCATCTTCCCACAAAAATACTGACTTCGATCACTGATGAACAAGACATAACTGCAAAGCTACATCTACCAAAATTAATTACCGGCAGCAATCAGGCACAAGCATACTTTTCATTAGGTTTCGGTTTTACAAAGTATAATATAACATAAAATATGTGTTACGATGTACAATAAACCTTGGGATTTTAAATGTCACACTGTCTTAGTCATTTTTTCACCACATTTTTGAAAGTTAAATATGAATTTTCATTTTAAAAACATGTGAGGGAGGGATGGGACATTTTTCTTGTTAATTTAATTGGTTTATTAACCTAAAATTTTAATTATTATCATCAAATTTACATTTTTAAAATATGTTAAAATGTTTCAAGATGTTATTCAGAAAATTTCCATTTTGTACAAGTACAACATAATTTGTAAAAAAAAGTTTGTTAAAATTGTCCCATCCCTTCCTAATCTCCCCTACATTTTGATGAAGTTTCGTAAAGATCTGATAATTACAAAAGTATAAAAAAAGGCTTTTAACTACATTTATGTCCTTTAAATTAGACAGAGTTAAGATCTTTATTTTTTCTAAATTTAAAAGGGGGGGGGGGGGGGATCAATGTTACAATATGTTCAAAGTTCAAACTGCTAAAGCTAATTATTAATCTACTTTGGCACAAATGTCATATACGCCCCATGTTGGCACGATTTTTTTTCTCACGCCAATGTCTATACGCAATGGGTACTTAACTGGCGCCAAAGTGTCGTTATTTTGCTTGATATGGTACCCCGGATGTTGTTGTTTATGCTGTTGATGAGTTGATGTTTTCGCTAAATTGGTGTCAGAGAAAAATCGCGTTAATATGGGGTATACAACATCTGTGCCTTAACTTTTTGGAAATCTCGTTATGAAATATAGGCAACATTTCTGAGAACAGTTTTTATAAAAAGAAAAGAACACCTACAGTAAAATATTAATATAGGGTAGATGTGCCAGTAATGGACACCCCTTGATGTTTTTGGTTCATAAAAAAATAACTAATATTTAGCTTTAATTATTTTTTTTATAATTCCCCCTTGTATGTTTTATAAAACTATGTTATTGTTGACACTTTTAATAAAACCAATCAGGAAGCAGAAAATAATGTTTCAAAGTTTTGCTGTTTTTCTGTGAAAATCTTAATGAAGAGGTTAAGAGCTGGCTTCGTTTAATTAATTTATATATTATTTATTTTCTTGCAAAATTTGAATGTTTTTGTTTGAGTAGCAATAGAAAACTTTGAATTTTAGATACTAATGGCTATTTATAAAATTTCATTTCTTTTTAAGGTTTTAAGAGGGGGTGTCCATTACTGGGATGGTTAATTAGTCATTTTCTAGTAATGGACACCCCATGTAGACATTGCTAAAAATGCAATTTTAGTAATGTTTATAGTGCATAAAATACTTTGGCTTAACTGCAAACCTAAATAATCAAATTTAATTTTTAAATTATACTTACCAAAATGTAATAACACCAAAACTTTTATAAATAGCTGCTTTTAAGTTATTTTATGTTATTAATAAAATTTCGATATTTTATTTTATTTTTTATTTATTTATTTATTTTTTTTTTTTATGTAATACATATATATACCTCACATATTTTATAATCTGGCAATCAAACCAGCCAGGAAGCAGAAAATACTGTTTAAGAGCACAGTCAAAGAGGGGTTCATAGGGCTTAATCCCTCTCCGTTTAAATAAAAACAATTAAGTTACAGAAGCTATTAAAAATCCATTTTCTGTCTTAAATGTTTCCTTATAAAAATAAATAAATAAATAAATGTAATACTATTAATGAAAGTTATAGGTAATATTCATGAAACTGGTAAATCTGCAGATCAGTGGCCTCAAACATCAGTTCTACAGTTTTATTTTGAAATTATTTTATTTAGTATTTAAAATATTCAAGTCACATTATCATTTCTTTGATATTTGTAATATTGATTATTATAAATGATAGGATCAAGTAATCTCTGGAAGATTGTTAAAAATAGTGACACAAAACTAAACATTAATATTCCAAAACTTTTTTTTTTTTTTTTTACCTTTTAAATGCACCACTGTTTCAATAATTTGATAGCTGTAATTGTCTGATATTTAGTATTTTAAACTATCCCTCTAAAATAATTAAAACCTCGATCTTTTGATAATTACAATAATTGATGCAAACAGTAAATGATTATCACAAATATTTTATTAATTACTGGTATCCTAATTGTTAAATTTATTTAAAAATAACTATTTTGTTTCATTAGTAGGTATTCATTAAATTCTGTTTCTAAATACGGTCATAAAAACAATTATATTTATTACTTTTTATGGGGTGTCCATTACTGGAACAGAGGGTGTCTACTACTGGGCCAGAGATGGTCCATTACTGGGCTTTTGGGTGTTTTGATATATTTCTGTTATTTAAAATTAAATTTCTATTCATATGGGGAAATGAGGCTATAAGAATGGTTAAATATTGTTGATAGATTAATATAATATTGAAAAAACTGGGATATAATAATTATAACTATTAATAAAAAAATAATTTGTAAAGAAATTCCTTAAGGGTGTCCATTACTGGCACATCTACCCTACATTCTGCAGACAAAAATAAAATTAAAAACAGAATTGTTCTACGGAGTTTTTCATCATTCATGAGGGATCAAGATTGCCAGAATTTTCTTACTACCCTTTTTAGGTTCCGCCTTTGATATAAGCAGTGTTACAAAATTAAAAAAATTATCAAAATATTTTGCCTTAAGCTTTTCACCTTTTTTTGTACACTTTAGTTTCCACATAATTTAAAAGTCATTAGAAACTACCTGATAAAAGTATGAGATAATTTTTTTGCATTACAAAATAAAATTAAAAAATTACAACAAATCCTTAGCAAATTTCAAAACACTATAGAGAAAAATAGCCGCCTCTCTTTCAAAATAAATAAATATAAACAAAAAAAAAGTAAAATGTAAATTCAGTGAGTTTAGTTGTATATAAACTACTGCAATGTCTTTGGGTCTGTTTTCTGTTTAAGATGGATGCGCACAGCGCGCGCGCGCTCAGGAGACAAGAATGTTGCGTTTACACTATGGCTTATCAGGTCTACAAGGTCTGCGAGGTCTGCCAGGCGTGGGTTTAGCCTGGTTTAGGATGGTTTCTCTAGTTTAGGAGGGTCTGCGTGGTCTGCGAGGCTTGGTCTCTGTGGTCTAGGCCTTGGCTTTAAAATACTAGACCCAACCAATCAGCGTGCTTCATTTTTCTGTATTCCGCCATTTTAAAAGATTGAAGAAGCAGACGACAGCTTATGATTTTAAAGATTATTTGAAATTAATAAGGGATTTACAAATTAAAGGTACGTAATGGTTTTTCAGATGTTTTTTAACATTTCTTTACATTGTTTCATAACTGTAGAAGTTTCTTTTATAAAGCTATACAATCGTAAGTTACTATTTTCATGTATTTACATACTACGCTACTAAAATTAATTTGTTAACTATGTTACTTTTTAATATTACCAAACTCTATAAAACTATGTATTCGTAAATTCTTTAATTTGCATCTTCCTATATTTACATACAACACTGCCTATGCATTTGTTAATAGATAATTATGTTCCTCATTTCCAAATTCTTTAAAATTAACCTGGTTTCATATGCATGAATTTAAAACAAATTTGATAGTATATGAATACAAATTAATATAATACGGTTGTCATTCTATTATAATGTACGGTAATCCCTTTTTTGTGAATAAATAGTTTCATTTCCTTCAGGAATCTATTTGATATTCTATTTCAATGCATTTTTAGTACTGACAATTTTTTAATTTATCCTAAAACTAGCAACAAATTTTTAACCATAGAATTAATTTTGAATTAACTCCAAAGTTTTCTCTATTATTTTTATATAATTGACTGATCATAGCAAACTCTGCATACATGATTTACATTATTATTAATCAGTTTTAAATGTGTTAATTTTTACAATGATACGGTACTATCTAAAAAGTAATATGAAGACTTTGAATTGTATTTAGCTTCTTATCCTCCCCCTAAAAAAATTCTAATGAGATATAAAATTTAACTTTTTTTAAATTGAACAAACTTGTTTTTAAATAAAGTTTTTACTTGTAATTATTATTAATAATTTATAAACCATCCCTTATTCTTTTTAAAATTTTATCTTATATGTTTATCTTTCTGTAGTTTTCTTTAATAATTAATCAGTAGTAGTATATTAAAACTGTAAAATCTAGAACATGAATTTTTTCTCTCCACTTCCCCACAAGAGATGATTTACGATTGAAAAGTTCGTAAATTATTTTTTTTTTTTCAGAAAGAGTTTGAAAAACTTTCAAACCTATAAAAGTCATACTTGAAGTAGAGATTAGAATCTGCTGGTGCCAAGATAAATACATATTTTACCAAGTTTGCTCTCAGGATATCGCAGGTGTGTAGTCTTCTAAAATAAGTGACTACCATTTGTGATCTTCTGCAAGAAAGTGGATTGTCTGATGCTCTTGGACTATGTGCTGTTTTGTTGTTTTCTACTTAAAATTCATCAATCAGGAACTCTCGTATAAATAAAGTATTACTAACTTGTATGACTGACTGTAAGTATGTAGTTTTTTTATATATTTATTTTCTGTTGCTTAGAACGAGAGATTTTGAAATGCATTCTACATTGTTTTTGTTGTTTTTATTAGTTTATTATACTCTTTTTTTTCTATTCATTTACATTGCAGGATGTTTTCAATGGGACATTTTCAACAGTTATGTGAATGTTTGTCGATTGCCTGTTGACCCGACTTTTACATGAGATTTGCATGCTTTTTTTGAAGATATGAATCTTCAATAATATTCGTGTATGATGATTGTAAGTAAGTCATTTTTCTCAAAAGTACATGTTCTGTATTTTATTTATCATTGTTTTATCTTTTATATATAACGTCATTTTTCTCACAAAATCAATCTGTATCTAAGAAAACTTTATTCTCAATACAATATTTATTATTTAATTCCTTTTATTCTTTAATCAATGTTTTCTTCGCATTAGTTTTTTTAATTTATAAAATGGCGTTAAATGATCAATTAAAAAAATGTAGTTTATGTAAATATGTAAACTATGTTTTATATAAACATCGAGTATATGAGTATTCTGTTAGTGGGAAGCAGTTAACCTCTACCTCCCTCCCTATACACACTTTTCAAGGATTTGATATTGCAAAAAATGTGTCGCTCACACTTAAAAAAATTCTGAAATTACACGAAAGCTAGAATAACTTATCAGATTTGTCTAAAATAAGATCACAGTGTTAAATAAGCAATTTAAGCACAGTAATTAATTAGTAATAATGTATATATTTGAGAATATGGTTATGTATATTGCTTCGTAGCTGTGAACTATGATCAAATGATATCTCTTCCATTTCTAATTCCTTTTTCTTCCATTTGGTACACCTGGATAATTTTAATTTAATATCAGCTTAATAATTATTAATTATTAATATATTTTATTTAATATTGAAATAATATAAAATGTATTATCTGTGATAGTATCATGGTTTTTATTTGTTTAATAATTATTAAGCTGCATATGTAATAATCTAATGTATTTGATTTAATATTTGTTAATGTTGAACTAATCTAAAATGTATTATTATTAATGTTGTTGTTTGTTTTGTTTTTTTTTGTTGTGATTTGGGTTGTTTATTTACAATTCTTTGAAGTGATATGAATTATTTATTTCATTAGTAAAAGTTATTGAAATTATCAGGAGCATATGGTGTATTTTAGAATTTAATTAAAATGTGTCAACATTGTAATTAATTTTTATAAAGCTCTGAGCTTCAAAATAAAATAAGTGATATTGTTTGTTTCGCTCAATGTTTATAATTCACTGGGTCATTCGATGGTAACTTACGTTACATTTAGAACAGTTTACTTCAGTAATTTTAGTAATAAAAGACAAAAGAAAAAAAAAATATTAACAATGCAAAGTTGACATGATTTGTTAATTAAACCTATTCAAAGATAAATTTAGATGATAATGGACTAATTTTAGTGTTTTTTCTTGAACTCTGCCAGTTATATTTATTATGGTTACTGACATTACTGAAAAAGTAACGTAAGTTGCCATAAAAAATGTAATTTTCATTTTCTAGGTAATTTTTATCCAAATTGGCCTTTGGATAGGTTTAATTAACAAACCATGTCAACTTAACATTTGAAAATTTTTTGGTGTTATATTACTGAAATTACTGCTGTAAATTGTTTTAAATTATAACGTAAGTTACCATGGAATGACCTTAGTATTCAACGACAATCAAAATTGGAATTAATACGTATCCGGTGTCATAAAATGCTATAATTTGAAATAAGTCTTCTAAATTTTTGGGTCAAAATTCATTAAACAAAAAAAAAATATATATATATATATATATAAAGCCATGCTTTTATGATTTTTACGCTTTTAGATTTCGCTCACAAAATTTACATTTTTCCTATAATATATTTTGTAAGTAAGCTGCAGCTTCATACTTTATTTTAAATATGAATTAACTAAGAAATTGTGAGCATAGCAAGTAAAAGTTTTTTAAATGTTTTTTTTTTTTTTTTTTTTTTTTTTTTTTAGCTCAAAAGATTAGTTTTGAGATGTTAATGATAATATTCATAGCTGCTGAATCAGAATTTAGTTCAAAAGCGTTTTGAGAAATTTAAATGACCATAAGTATAAAATTTATCACTTGTATGGTTTGGTTATTTTATTTAGTTGTAATTAATGCAGTTTATAAATATAACATATGGAAAGTAATGATGTTTATTAGTAAAACATATTGCGCATTAGTTGCGTTTGGTTGTCCCCCCCTGCTTTTTTTGGAAAAATAACCTTTATGTATAGTGCGTAATATAAATAAGTGTGTTTTATTGAATTCTTCTACGTGTGGAAAGCATATTCTCTTATGTTTTCTATTTAAATTATTCTACACTGACTATTACTCATGCTGGTTAAGCTATTTAATACTTATATTTAACTTCTGAGTAATTTTGGTACTTTTATGTCACTCGTGTACAAATCTTTCCAATAACACTTTTTTTTTTTACACACATGAAAATTAGAAACAATATTTTGATATATTTTTTTTCTGCAATTGAATCAAAATGAGTGAAAGGCATGTATTTAAATGCGACATATGTATTAGAATGAAATGAGTGAATGGTTTATATTTAAAATTAAGTGAATGCAATGCAAATGATGACAAAGGAAAAATATTCGTTGATTTATCGCCTGTGCCGACTAACAGAAAAGTACCATATTTTTAAATTATTTTTTATATTACTATGCAAATCGTGAAATGAAGAGTTTTAATGTTATTAATAATTAATGTTATTTTGATTCTGGGTTCGAAATTTTAAGTTTATTTATTAATTATACTATGTTAACTCTCATGGAAAGATGCTTGCAAACTAATATTAAACCAATGGTAACTTTACAAATTTATCATTTGCTTTTGAATATTTTTAAATAATTTTTTCTGTTTTGCGTGGGACATGTCTAATTGGGTATCTTTTTGCCCTTGATTTCAGGTGCAGTTTTTCAGAGGAAAATTTCAGTTTCAGAACTTGTTTCAAAATTAAAAGTGCCCTCAGAAGAAAAAAAACTGCAACCAAAGAAATAAAAAGTAAACATATTTGGTTAGACATCAGGTTCAGGTTGCCCAGGCCAAAAAAAAAAAAAAAGTATTGAAATGCAAATAAGAATTTTGAAAAGAACATTGCCGTTGGTTTAACATTTAGTTTCAGTGTTCTTGTGTTACTACTAGAGATGAGAGATATGGCCTTGGGCTCGATTTTTGTACCATTCTTCGAGCTCGGGTGGGCCCGAACTCATTCATTCTGAAATTAACAATTTTATTTATTCTCATACAGAAAAAAATAAAACAACTTTTTTCCCTTAAAAATTACTTATTCCATTTCAAGTCATTTTAATGTTATTTTTATCAGAATGAAAGGGAAACAGAAATAGTGTTTTTTAAGCTCTTTTTAGATGTGTTTGTAACTATATAAATACGAAGCACCTATAGTCTTCATCAGGTTTGTCCATCTGTCTGCATATAACAGCGCAAAAAATACCCAATACTTTGGTTTGAAATTTAATATATATATATAATCGTTGCAGAATTTTGTCAAGTCATTTCAAATTTTAAGAAAATCAAATCAAAACTTAAAAAGATATTAATAAAAGTTTTCTTCATTCTATTAAATCCTATCGTACATAATTAATTCAGTGATATCCCATGACATGTAATGATTCTAGGTTGCCATGTTGATTACGTCATATTTAAGATGGAATCCTATTATTTCCATATTACCTTCTTTTTTTTAGGTATGTCAAGAACATGCTTTTTGGTTTTGATGCACTATTTATTACTTCTTAATTATTATACCAACTTAAAGTTATTAAATGATTATTTCGCTTCTTTCCAAAAAACTGTCTTAATAGTTCACAATTTAGCTAGTTACACAGTTTATTTTTACTAATGCATTATCTTCCTTTCAGATTGAAATATAAATACCTTTTTCTTCAGATCAATAAAGTTTTCTGCAAAACATTGTCATTATCATAGACCATTATGATACATATTAATATTGTTTCATTTATTATACGTAGTAATCATTATATTCAATAATATTTATAATATAAAGAAATTTTATTTTGTTTCTGTAACTTGTACTTTCAAATAAAAGAAATTTATTAAAGATTTGTTGTCTTTTATTTGACTATATATTTTTATTATAAATGGTATTTCTATTTTTGTCTATCATGTAAACCTTGATTTAAGAATTGTTTTTAATTATCTATTTATTTTTTATAAAAAAAAAATGGCTAAGATATAAAATGAGAAAAACACTTTCAACATGGTTGAAAAGTATTTATGAATTCAGCTTGTCACACTTGTAAATATACTGTGATTGCATTGTAATTATTAAATGCTAATGATGTTCGCTATAGAGGGTGCTATTTAAATGTGAAATTCAATAAACATCAAAAAGTGTTATGGGGACAACAAGTGCTGAAAATGCATTTTTACTGAGTTACGTGTTTTTAAATGGCACATTTAGATATTTCATTTCATTGTATGAAAATATTAAATTTCTTAATAGCTACTGTTGGAGAGTATTTCATAATCTATGCCTAATTTTTCATAATTTGTGTATATTCCTTATACCAGTGGAGCAGCCAGTATCCTTATTTGTAAGGGGTTTTGGAGAATTATTACTCCTTGTGGGATACAATATGTGACAAATAAAAACCAATGTAATGAAAAGCAAACATAATACGTTTAGCATTTATGTGTTTAAAGGTTTCATAGAAAAGCTTCTTTATAATATAAGGTATTTTCAATACAACTTATTAGTTTTTTAAATACTGTGGGAGGAATTTTGAAATGTCACCTTCTTTTCCTGCTGCAGTGTTTATACAAATTAGGGGCTGTGCATATATAAAATTATCATTTTAATGTGTGTGGGAGGGGGGGGGGGACCTGACGTTTGATTGTCATAAGATATTTTTGGGGAAAGTTTTTTTTTTTTTTTATCGAAACGATATTTTTTGTTTTAGTGCTTTAATTTTTTCTTTACATCAAAATAGTCTTATACCTTTTTAAATAGTAAGTGTAGTTAGATGTTAATTGATATACAGTTGTTTAAATGTAAAATCATATCTTTATGCAAACGCAAACATATAAAAATAAAAAGGATTTTTAAACATTGATGATGATTTCATTAAGGTGTGTGTGTATATGGGGGGGGGGGGGGTCCAGAAATGATAACGTATGATATTGTAAGTGATGGGGTGGGGACTAAAATTACCTAAATGTTGATAACATTATATATGTACAACACCATACAATAGTTTTAGAACGGGAGTAAAATTATTGCAAATTTAAAACAATTATCAGATTTCTCAGCCCTATTTTCAACCATCTGCTATAGTTTATAATTTTAAAAAAATGTTATTTAATTTTCTAATGCAACTTTTTCTTTTATATTGCCACAAAAAAAAAAAAAGGGTATGAGCATTATTTTTATAAATCAATTAAAAATCAGACTCACTGTATTTTCACATGCAAAAATGGCATCATTTTGAACAGATAATGCATATTTTTCATATATAAATTTTTAAGCCTTTACTATAAGTGTTACCATAGTACCTTTATTTAAATGTAACATCACGACTAAAAGTATATAGAAAATGGCGTCATTTTCATGTAATCATTGTAGATTTAATTTTTACAAGCGATAATGTAAGTTTCCATTTAAAAATATTGTTTTATCATCAGGTGAGGACAATAATTTCTCTTCTGAAATTAATGTCCATTATCTATAAAGTAAAAGCTTTATTTTCAAACTGTCCAAAAGTAAAATTTCACGAAATGTTACATTTAGTTCCTTTTTTTTCCAGTTACATGTGCCAAAGAAATTCTGTATTCTCCCTTATAAAACAGCGGGAATTTATTATTATTGTGTCAAAGTAATTAATTTTTTCCTCATTGTCGTTTTAAAGATTTATTGCTCAGAAGGTAGTGTCACAGATGATAATATAAATCATGAGACAGGCAGTTAACTGTTGCACCAGAGAGTGGTGTTGCCGTAGCAACATCATACGCTCTGCTGCAATGTGAAATGAGTGGTAACCTGATTACTGGTGATGTCTTCGATTAGGTTTTCCATCAGTGTTGGTATTCATTTCACATTGTAGCAACATAATGTCAACATTAAAGCCAAACCATACATATAACAATTAAGAAAACAAAAGTAAGCTCCTACTGTCATTTTTTAAATGAAGAATTGAAGCAGTTATCTCTTTTGTCAGGGGGTCGTCCCTGCCCTCCTGGACCCCTGTTTAAGGTAATTTCTGAACACTTAAGGGACAGTTTCCCTTTTCAACAATTTTCTTTATTTTAAATATGATTCAAATGGTGAACTCACTGAATTTCAATGTTCAACTAAAAGTACATTTTGAAAAAATTTTATAAAAATTTGAATTTTTTTAAATCTCTACTACTTTTTAAAAAAATTGATATTTTTGCCCTTTTTTTTTTTTTTTTTTTTTAGATTTTCAAATGTGTACTACACAAACTTGCACATGGATTTTTAGACATATCTAATATTACATTTATTAGGATTTTTTTTACTGATATATATATAGTGCAAAACGATGAAATCTAACATATCTTCATATACTTTTTTTTTTTTTTTTTTTTTTTTTTAATAACAAAAAACCTAAATGCTAATTCCATGCGCAGATTTATCACATATGTAATAAAGAACATGCACCAAAAAAAAAGCTTAAAAATCTCTATCTCAAATACAGAAAAAGCCTTAAAACATGAAAGTGAAGAAAATATGAAAATGGAGAAAAAGCATTTAAAGTTTTAATTTGTGTGGTAATTGCGCTGAGTGTTTTAACAAAATTTACAATACCTCGCGATATATTTACGGTATGGATAAAAATGAGGTATCAAAATATTCACAATTAAACAGGCTTTCATTTAATATTAAAAAAGAAAAATCAATTTTTTGACCAATTTTAAGGTAAACTGCCCCCTTAAATCAAAGGGAAAAATAAATGTAATTTTTATTTTGTGGAAAGGAGGGATCGTACCCCTTTCCCAGACATTAACAAAAAAAAAAGATTCATTTTCTCTCTGTGTTTCATTATTTTAAACTGTTTGAAAAGAATAAATTTTATTTTTTTCAGAGTCAGAGAAAAAGAAAATTAGGGGCAATTGCATTTTCTTGCTTTCCTTGTGGGCAATGAGCTTAGAAAAACGCGTAATTTTTATTAATTTTCACGTAATTAATGTCTGTGCAAAAGAAATTACGGCGCAAACAATTCTGACACGTTCATTTCTATACGAATACGAACGTAAACAAACAAACACGACTGTCCCTCCCTTCCCCCAACCTGCAAATATACGCATGCGCAAGCGAAGTTCGTATGCCGTAGTGTGGACGCAATTTTTTCGATTCTTGGACCTGAAAGACCCAACAGACCTGACAGGCCACATAGTGTAAACGCAGCAGAACATGCAGTGGGTTTTACAGTTACATGCAAACGAAACGCTTGCAAATGAACTGACTTGCAATAGGATGACGACATACTTGCAATGGGTCTGCAAATACTCATGCATTTGTAACGCTTGCAAGAAGTTACTCCTGTCTGCAAAATTGCTAAAAAGAGCATCGATTACAAACGATTTCGATGAATGATAAGCCAATAGGAAGCAAGAAAGCTTATCAAATACTAAGGCATTTAAATCACAGCCAACGTGTTTTTTATTTATTTACAATTTTGCTTCGCTCAGCGGCTCAGCAATTTGATATTTTTACGTTTGCTTAGTTATTCCTTTAGACACAACTTCATATATATATATATCTTTTTTTTTAATATGATGCTAGTACGCTCTTTTATTAAACGATTGATGCAACTTAGTATTTTTTTTTTCTGTGTAAAATTCATTTTACTTCTGATTCTCATTTAGCTGCTTACGTACACTTACATTGTTTGTTTTTTGTGTCTAGAAAAGTTTTGTTCTAATATAAATTTTATGTAAAATAAATAAATATATTTTTTTTTAGTTTATCATTATGGCTTATAAAGCTTTCATTTTTTAAAGTTACGGTGTTGATAATAAAAATATTAGAAAATATTTAACTAATTTAATTATTTGTACAGAATAAAATTTTTCTTACTATTCTAAATGAATATATTTTTTTAGGTGGGGGGGGGAGAGAGAGAGAGAGAACTGTTCAATAAACCACAATAGTTAAAACATAGTCATTCAACTAATATCCTGTAGCGACAGAATGTTGTTTCTTTCAGTCAATAGTAAAAATATTGCTAACAAAAATAATTTCTTTAAAAAAGAAATTTTAATTATTTACATTATTTTAAATTTGTGATCGCATATGCAGATTTTGAATATTTTTATTAATTAAATACAATAAAAAAAATCTAGATTTTATTTTCACAGAAAAAAAATACAGGTATGATTTATTTACATATGAATTAAAAATAGGAAGCTGTATTTTATTAGCCATCAGTCAATTTTGTTCATATTGCTGTAGAAGGAGTGCTTTCAGGACAGATGGGGGGGGGGGGGGATCCTGATCAAGCATAAACAAATTTGTGTTATTTTACAGTATTATACACCTACAGATAAAATGAATGAAACTTGGTAATGGATATAAAAATAAACTAAATGTACGCTAAACTGAGGACTGTTAAGTTAATGCATGAATTGAAACAACTTATAAAAAAAATAGTACTTTTTTTTTTAGATGAATATATTAATTGAAAGCTGTATTTCAGTTACTATGTTTAAAGTGCGTATGTAGAAGGAGAAAAATAGCAACATTTAAATGAATTTGCCATGCTTTATACTACATTTACATAAAATTTACTGTGATTTAATAAATATTTATTGGATTAAAAATTACTGGGTAATTTTCAATAAAAAAAATAATTGATTTAGATATTGTGTTGTTGAGGAAAATATGCCAATGAAGTAATTTTTTTTTCTAAAACATATTTAGCTTTGCAGCAACAATGAGAGATGGATATGTTGGGAAGGGGGGGGGGGGGGGGGGGGGGCTGGATAGCTTTTCTCAGAGCATCTAAAAAGCTGATAAGATACATAAAAACTAATTCTATTGAGAGGAACTGGCTCTAAAAACTAACGTAAAGAAAAGCATAAGCAGAAAAAAAATTTGCATACAGCTATTTCGTCTTCTTAGCAGCAAAGTATATGTAATGTTACTACTGCTGTTTCTCACTCTTTTATTTTGCCTGAGGATTGAAGATTGGTCTCCTTTTATGAAACAGCTGGATGCTAAATTTATTTGGGCTGCATGTGCTTTTCATTATGTTGGTTTGTACAAATCATGTATTTAATAAAATATACTTTATAAACATATAAAGCAATGAAATGTTCTTTTATGAGTAATAACAGGAGCACAGACAGGATCTTTACCCAAGTGCCATTTTGATTTGAAACATTATTACTTATAAAATGATAAAATTTGTTGTTTTACATACTCATAATATAATTCATTGTAAATACATTTCATGTAAAAAGGGATAATGAAAAGCACAAGCAGCCAAAATTAATTTAGCATTTAAATATTTCAATGCTTTATTAAAAGAGTCTCTTTTTTAATCTTCAGAGTAAAATAAAGCAGAATTAGAAACAGCATTAACAATAATATAATACTTTGCTACTGTTTTCCTCACTTTTTAGCTCACAGGCTATCAAAGCCTGAGAGCGTATGTGCTCGCCGGTTCTGTATGTATGTACGTAACGCGATAACTCTTGATAGAAATATCAGATTTGCTTTTAAAAAAATTTCTAGGTTCATCCTGATAAGGCGCTTCCCTGATTAGTTTTGGGGATTCATTTTTTAAGGATAAAGGGGGAAAAGGAGGGCTAATTCCCCCCCCCCTTAATTTAGATAAATGGGTTTTTCATGTAGAATTGTTCGATTTGCTCCAAATTTGGTATGCTGGTTTATTATGTTACAGAGCTTCCCTGATAAGATTTAGAGGATCATTAGTTAAGTATAAAGGGAGGAAAGGGCGGTTATACTCCCCCCCCCCTTAACTTGGATAAATGGGTTTTTCATGCAGAGTTATTCGATTTGTTCCAAATTTGGTATGCCGGTTTATTATGTTAAGGAGCTGCCTTTGTTAGATTTGGAGGTTTATTGGTTAAGTATAAAGGAGGGACGGAGATAGTCCCCCCCCTTAATCTAGATAAATGGTTTTTTATGCAGAATTATTCGATTTGCTTCAAATTTGATATACTAGTTTATTCCAATATGGTGCTTCCTTCATTTGATTTGGAGGTTCATTGGTTAAGTATAAAAGGGGGAAAAGTCCCCTCCCCTTAATTTAGATAAATCGGTTTTCATGCAGAATTGTCCAGTTTACTTTTTTTTCTAGGTTTATTCTGATAAGAAGCTTTTCTGATTAGATTTGAAGGTTCATCATAAAGGGAGAAATGGGGGAGCTAATACCCCCTTAATTTAGCTAAATGGTTTTTTTCATGCAGAGTTATCTGATTTGCTTCAAATTTGGTATACCAGTTTATTATGTTAAAAAGATTCCCTGATTAGATTTGGAGATTCATTGGTTAAGTATAAAGGGGGAAACGGGGGCTAATCCCCCTTCATTTATTTTTTGAGGGGCATTATTCTTTGAAATAAGAGCATAATATACAATTAATTATGAACAGCCTGTTAGCTCAATGCCATCAGTTTAACTGGGAACTTTTCTTTTTATTCATTTATTTTGCATGGAAGAAAAGACTTCTATCATGAAGCATTGAAGTAGTCATATGTTAATTTTCTTATCTATCAATGCTTTTCTTTTCATTGTTTTTCTATTAATTTTATCAGACTTAACTCTCTGTTTCACAGCTTAAGTAAATTTTAACAGATTAATCTTAATTAAATTTTCATTTTTAATTGAAAAACAATTATGATTTCTTAATATAACTAATTTTCAGGCATGATTTTTTTTTTTTTTTAAATCTATTACCACATGACTCAACCATAAACATTTATTTGTTACAACAATGTAAAGTAACAATTGCAGTAATATAAATAAAGATGCAAAATTAAGAAGAAAGTGACAGCTTTATCACAATTGTCAGCTCATTGCCCAAACTTGGTGAGAGCTCTTTTTTCATCCTCCTGAGTATTTTTGACTCTAATATTAATCAAATACTAAAGAGTAGAAAACAAAATAACATGTTTATTTGACAAACATATTTAAAAGTACAAAATAACTTTTTTGCGAACAATCCAACCCAGAGATTAAAAGAAAATTGCCAGAGCATGAAAATCTGAAAATAAAAATCTTAAACATGCATTATAAATTAAACTATATTATGAATATGATAAAAATTCCAATTTACTTGAAATATTCTTAGTAGCACCTCAAGCTCCTTATTTTGACCTCCAGATTTTTGATAAAAAGTTGTTTTCTACTTTTAAGTACAATAAGTGCTTTTTTCCTTACTTTTTAGTCTAATATTTCTTTCAAGTAATTTGATTTCCGAAGACAGTTTAACCACTTTCATTTTCTTTTAAACTGTAGTATAATAAGATATGAAAGTGTTTGTTTAAAAGACTATTTTCTGGATTTTATTATTGAGTTTCATATAAAAACATAATGTATTCTTACTTATTTGTTAATCCTTTCATTATTGAAAATGATTTAATCCTTCCAGGCATACTGAAACTTAATTTGAATAGACTGTTTATGAAACTAAATTTCTTTATAAGGGAAAATAAATTTAAATAACAGTATCTTACTTATAAGTGCTCGAAAAAAAGAGAATAGCAAAGGAAATTCTTTCTGCTATTCATTATGTAAATAGGAGCATAAAATTATAGTAATAAAACAAAATAAGAAAATTTAAAAATATCTGTGCTATAAGATGATATTGCAAGAACAGCAGCATTATTATTGTGTAAACATATTTATTAAAAAAGAATGCTTGAACTGTGGGATTAACAATAACAATAATTTAAATGGAGATGATACCTTCACTATAAATTCTATTACTTTGAAGAACACCCTCAAATTTATCAAACAACTTTATTTTTTGTATCAGAATTTATTTTTGAAAAGTATATATTTTAATTGCATTCAATTTATGTTAAAATAATGAAAGACTGAATAAATACAACTGTACTTTAAATATATGTGTATACATAACTAGGCAATATGTATTTATGTCAGACATAATTAAAAATAGAAGCAAAAAATTACTGAAAACACCTTACTTCAAAGAAAAAAAAAAGTAGTAAAAATTGAAGTATTTACTTGCTTTAATAAAAAATCAAAGTCTCTAGAATTAAACGCAAAGAAAATCTTTAAGGTTTTAACATAGGAAGACTAGCTTTATACACAAAATTTGTTATTTAGTGATACAGCAAATTAGAAAAGATAAAATTTGAAAAATAGTTTCTTGTAATATTCACGCCATGTACTTTATTTATTAAACAACAAAAATATTAAACACACATGAATTACTTCCTTTTAATTTAGGTGCTGCAAATAACTAATTTTAGAATTCCTAATGCAATTCTAATGTGTAACACTTTTCAGATAAAGATATAAAATAAAAATACACTAAAAAAAAATTACTAATTTTTAACATAGTTTTTCAAAAAATGTGCACATAAAATAACTTTCCAAATCCCAAATGAACTTAATTATCAAAATATTAACTTAATGTAAGCATGTTCATTGGCAACACAAACTGAAACTAGGTCCGCAGCAAGTGTGGTGTAGACGACATCTAGGTTTACAGCAACAGCAAGCTCAATGTATATTATTGGTTGTGAAGATCATAGTATCTGAAGATCTAGCAAGTTACACTTGAAGACAGAAAATCGAAATAAACTCCTGCCTGCAAGTGTAGCCAACTGTCATAAAAATTCAACACTATATCTTTCTTCCATCCTTCATAACTCAGTCCTTTGAGTTACAGAAGTCGACTCCTATCTTCAGCGATAACAGCAGTACATTTTAAATTAATATTTTGATATTAAGTTCGTTTGGGATTAGAAAAGTTATATTAATTGTACATTTATAGATAACAACCATATTAAAATGTTTTTTGTTTTTCAGTAAATAATTTCATTTTATACCACTATCTGAAGAGTTTCATATATTAAAAACTCATTAGGTATTCCAAAGCTAATAAGAGTTATCAATAACTAATTTAAAATGAAATGATTAAAATGAGTATAATATTTTCATTGATTAAAAAAAGTTATGAATAACATTATGAATGTATTTAATTTTGCTTTTAAAATAAATAAATATTTTTTTAGTTTCATATACACATACAGTGAGAGCTCCCAGAAAGACATCTTCATTCAATGCTACTGATTTAAATCTGAGATACACATTGAAGTAACTTTTAATTCAATTTGAGTAAACTGTTTATTCAAAACAATTTATGATACTTCAGAAAAGATTTATTACAAGTGATGATAGATTTTATTTTGCAGATTCCTGCATTTTCAAATGTGCAAAATAAAATGAATACAAAGGAAATTTTTTTTCTACAAACATAAACAAAGATAATAGGATTTTATATTATACTATATTTAATAGATTTTATTCAGAATGCACACATAAAATTACTTCCTTTATATAAAAACTTAAATTATTATAGTAATTTCAAAATAATAATAATAAAATACTTGTACTAGAATACAATATATTGCTGAAACAATAATATATAAATATATACATTTCAAAAGGTAATATTTTTTATTATGCCAGAAGTGGCTAATAATAATGAAGGTGATAGCTTAGCTAGAGATATCATTACATATAAAAAAAAACCCCTAAATTTAAGAAACGGTTTTCATTCAAAGCTCAAAAAGAAAAATTTGAAATAGTATATTGATCCAAATACATAAATGAAAACAATAACATAGTGAGCTTCATTTTCAAATATTCAGTAAATTAGAAATAGAAATCAAATGTAACAATGCAGCTGAAATATATATATAGATTTAAATTTCACATTTGTGTCGAATCTTATAAAAGAAAATAATTTTTTTAACTTACTTGCATATCAACTGAGAGGGCATTCGGTGCCGTCTATAAATGAGGCGTTAATTCGTCAATATGAAGCTGGGTAGCGTTTTTTAATAGTCTGTATTTTCCCACAAATTGTAATACTCTTTCATCAAATAAATTTGACTTGTCTTTGGGAGTTCTTGTTATCTGTTGAAGATTTTCCGTCGTCGTTTCTCTTACAAATAATAATACATCCGCCATCTTTTCACCAACTTACCGTTGCAATTGTGTTTTGCGGAAGGTCTGAAGCTTCTGCAAATTTTGCCAGAGTTACCAGACGAGTTGCAGACGATGCGTTACGTTTGCATGCATTTTTCGGTTGCAGACAGCTTTGCAACCGGAAGTGTTTCGTTTGCATGTTACTGTTAAAGTTGTCTTGTCATTGTTATTATGAAGGTAGAGTTCATGTTGTTATATTGTCAGCGTTTTTAGTAAATATCGCGTTTCTCGACTCCTTTCAAGGCAGATGTGGAAGACTATTCAAGAGTTATGAAATTCGGATAAGTATGGTAAATAATCGGATAACAATGGTAAGGTATTGTAAAGTTGTTGGGTGTAATAATAATACTGAAAATAATGTTGTTGTTTTTTTTTGCTTTTCCTGGGATTAGAAAAAGTCACTATGAAATAACGTACAGCAGACATTCAAAGTGGTTGGCTGCCTTGAAAATAGATGCTTTAACAGAATCAAAAAGAAAAAATTTCTGGATATGCAAAGATCATTTTATTTCTGGTTTGTTTTAATCTTTTTGTTAGTATTTAATGTGTTATGAAGATACTAAATTGCTGTTGTGCTTAAATGACGACAATTGTCATTAATTTATCATGTGTTACACATTAAAGTGGAACACTTTTTTGAAGATCACCATAAAAAAAAAATTAGAACACTATGGGCCGTTTCGTATTATGTAAAATTGATAAATTTTCTCCGTATCTTCAAATTCCCGCATTGTTTTTAGTTTTATAAATATTCCTTGTGCTTTTTTGAATAATTGTTTGAGTTTTTCCCTCTTAAATTTTTTTTATGATCTCTCGCCGGTAAAATGGTGTGAAAGAAACAACTCTTAATATTTAAAAATACATACATTACGTCTGGATTACTTAATAATTAAACACAATTTCCATAACTACAGACATACACACATTAAAATTTTTATTAAAAACAATTAAAATATAGTTAAAAATATATATAAACGTTTCGGCTATTTTCATAGCCCTCATCAGTAAACTAACAGAGTCACAAAACAGCAAGAGCCACAGTAAACGAAAAAACAGTTAAAATTACGGTCTAAGTAGGATAAAATAGTCAGCAGGAACTTGGGTTGCTTCGTTGATTGGCGATTCAGCTAAAACGGTTCTCCAACCCTCAAGGAAGACACGGCTAAAATAGACGGGGCAATTGGATTCCACAATTCGTGCACTCTCAAAATCGGGGACATGATCGAACTCAAGTGCATGTGCCACCAATCTTGAATTCAGAGTACCTTTCTTAAAAGAATTTTTATGCTCCTTGAGTCTAGCATTAAATGAGCGCCCAGTCTCACCAATGTAAATCGAGCTGCAACCTTTACAAGGAATTTCATAAACGACACCATTCAGGTCAAACTTCGAATATTTATGTTTAAAACTACTGAAAAAATTACCAATGCGGTTCAAGGGAACATGAGCTGTCCTAACATTCACATTCTTGAGTACGGCTGAAATTTTCTCCGAAATATTACTGTAATAAGGCAAAGATATAGTTCCTATGGGATTGACACGCTGGTAAGGAGTGGGATACTGGTCTGATTTGCTCGTAAGTTCCGAAATAACTCTAAGACACCAACGACGTGGATAGTCGTTGAGACGTAAATCATTCATTATCTTACCAATTTCATTATCAAAACTTACTCTGTCACTGCAAAATCTCAAGGCTCTGTTGTACAAGGATCTGATGACTGCGATTTTATGTGAAAGTGGGCTATTGGATTTAAAATTTAAATATTGCCCGGAGGAAGTACTTTTTCTGTAAACAGAAGTTTTCAAAATAGAAATATTATTAACAATTTCTCTCTGGAGCAATAAATGTGGAAATCAACAAGCGAAATCATATCCAAAAAATTACAATTTCGACAGAGGGCGCTAAGATCAAGTTCATTGCAACGAATGTGTAGAAATCCTAGGTGTATTTGATATTTTTGATGCGGAAAACTTATTTTTTGAAAGATAATTTTTTTGAAAAACAGAGTAAAAAAAAAAAATTAGCTTGTAATACGCGATATATTAAGAATGAACGAAAATTCAGGCATATATTTTATATGCATTTCACATTTGTACGAACTGCAGAACACTTTACTTTCAGATTGCTCTGTTATAAACCGATTTAATATTTCCTGTGATCTCCGTGCATACTATTTTTTTTTTTTTTTTTTGTAGCCTATAGATTTATTATAGTACAAGTATTTTATTATATATGTGTTGAAATTATAAAAAATAATTTATGCTTATGTATGTAAATGATATGAAGTAATTTTATCGTTTGCATTTTGAATAAGCTCTTTTTTGTATTAAATATATCTTTGTTTCGATTAGTAAATTTTTACTTTCTTCTATCTTTATAAGAAGAAAGTATTGGATTCGTAAAAATTTTCGACTTTCGGTTTTCAACGGATTTACACGTTTTAGGGGTCAGAGTTTCAAAAAAACATGTTTTTACAAAATGTCTGTGTGTGAGTCTGTGCATCTGTGAGTCTGTCTGTCTGTATGTGACACAAATTTTGCGGGCGCTCTATCTCAAGAACTAATGCACAGAATTTAATATAAATTTATATTCAGTTAGTCCCTGTTATAAATTGGTGCTGATTAGGTTTTGGTGTAAATCGCTCAACAGGTGGCGCTGCTGTGGAGCTTTTTTCACGATTTCCACAATAGCTCAATCTCCAGAACTAATGCACGGATTTTCCTCAAACTTCAGATTCGGTTAGTCCTTGACATGAATTGAAGTTTTGTACATTTTGGTGTAAATCGCTCAATAGGTGGCGCTGCTATACTGCATTTTTTACGATTTTCGCAATAGCTCTATCTCAACAACTAATGCTTAGATTTTCATCAAACTTCAGATTCAAGTATACTTTGATATGAATTAGTGCTGCTTGTGTTTTGGTGCAAATCGCTCTACAGGTGACGCTGCTATGCTGCACTTTTCAGAATTTCCATTATAGCTGTATCTCAAGAACTTATGCAATAATTTTCACCAAACTTCAGAATCAGTTAATCCTTGAAATGAATTGACATTTTGGTGTAAATCGCTCAACAGGTGGTGCTGCTATGCTGTATTTTTCAGAATTTCCACTATAGGTGTATCTCAAGAACTAATGCACGAATTTTCATCAAACTTTGGAATCAGTTAGTTCTTGACATGAATTAACATTTTATACAGTTTGGTGTAAATCGCTCAATAGGCGGCGCTGCTATGCTTTTTTGTAATTTCCGCAATAGCTCTATCTCAAGAACTAATGTTTGGATTTTCAACGAACTTCAGATCCATGTACACCTGGATATCAATTATTGTTGTTTATGTATTGGTGTAAATCACTCAACAGGTGGCGCTGCTATGATACATTTTTCAGACTTTCCGCTATAGCTCTATCTCAAGAACTAAGGCACGAATTTTCATCAAACTTCAAATTCAGATATACTTTGATATGAATGGGTGCTAAATTGATGTAATTTCTTGTACTATTTAAATTATTTAATTGACGTGATTTATATAGAAGAAAGTTTTGTGATGGCCACAACATACTAGTTATTAGTTAATTATATTAGTTATTTATTTTCCATTTTTCAAAAAGATTTTGATTTTTATGTACACCGAAAATAGACAGCTTGCTGTTCTTGTATTGCGTAACACAGCCGGGAACAAAACAATGATAATCTCGTTTTTTCATCATTTTCGATAAATTTTACATATTTTGACATAAATTTGCAATATTTGTAGACGCTATACATAACGCTAAAAGTGTTTATAACAAAAAGAGAACCAAAACAATACCTACTGATTTTTAGGTACACCGAAATTAAACAAGTTTGCTGTTCTTGTATTATGTAACACAATCGGGAACAAAACTATGAGAATCTCGTTTTTACATCATTTTCGATACATTTACATGTTTTCACATAAATTTGTAATAATTGTAGACGCTGTATATAGCGCTAAAAATGTTTACAACAAAAAGAAAGCCAAAACGAAACCTAAGCATTCACGCAATAAATTTGACGGCAGCGCCACCTAAGAAAATGTAATTTTTTGGATGCGTTCAAACGCTATACCGGTATTAGCGATCTCCACACTATATACTTCTAGACACTGTAGTTAGACCATTGAATGGAGGATATTCCAAATATGGGTTCGAAGCTGAAAAAAAGTCACGTGACACCGGTAATTTACCCAAGGAACTTCTAACTGATAAGAAGGGAAGATGCTACTGCTGAACTGTTTCACTGGCTAGCGGGGATTTACATTACACGTCTACGGAGCCAGTGGCGTACCCAGGATTTTATTTCGGGGGGGGCTGACTTAAATTTTCATAATGTTCTAAATCTTACGAAACACGTTGCATTGTGTTATAAACAGAAATCATTTTTCTCAATAAGGCCGTAGCCAGAGGGGGGGGTGCAAGGGTGACTTTGTTCCGAATTTTCCGAAAATTTGAAAAATTCGGTCATCAGTCCGAAAATTTGGACTTAAAAAATTATCGCGATTTTTGACAAATGGTCGCCGAAAAAAATCAATTTCGTCAATCGTTCGCAAAAAAAAATCAATTTCGTCAATCGTTTTCAAAAAAAATCTCCAATTTCTTTAAAGGATCAAGGAAAAAACCGGAATTATGTCATACGGCCGCAGATAAAATGCGAAGTTTGTCAAAGGATCGCGAAAAAAAAGTCAAATTTCGTCAAATTATTCTAGAGGAAACGCTAATTTCGTCAAAATGAGCACAGAAAAAACCCGAATTTCGTCAGAAGGCCGCAGAAAAAACGCGAATTTCATCAAAAGGTCGCGGAAAAAACGCGAATTTCGAAAATAAGATCGCTAAAAACACGCATTCCGTCAAAGGGCTGCGAAAAAGAAGCTAATTTCGTAAAGGATCGCAAAAAAACGCGAATTTCGTCAAAGGGACACGGGAAAACGTGAATTTCGTCAAAAGGCCACAGAAAAACGCAAATTTCATCAAAAAGACGAGAAAAAACGCGAATTTCGACAATAAGCCGCGAAAAAACGCAAATTTCGAGGAAGGATTGCGCAAAAACGCGAATTTTGTCAAATGACCACAGAAAAAACGCGAATTTCGTCAAAGGCCCACAGAAAACTGCAAATTTCGACAAAGCATCGCTAAAAAAACACGCATTCCGTCAAAGGGAAGCTGAAAAAACACGAATTTCGTCAAAGGGACACAGAAAAACGTGAATTTCGTCAAAAGGCCGCAGAAAAACGCAAATTTCATCAAAAAGACGAAAAAAAACTCCGCAAATTTCGACGAAGGATTGCATTAAAAAACACGAATTTCGGCAAATGACCGCAGAAAAAACGCGAATTTCGACAAAGGATCGCTAAAAAAAACGCATTTCCTCGAAGGGAAGCTGAAACAACGCGAATTTCGTTAAAGTATCGCAAAAAAAAAAGAAAAAGCAGGGTCACAAAGAAGGGCCACAGAAAAACGTGAATTTCGTCAAAAGGCTGCGGAAAAACCACTAATTTCGTCAAAACCCCGCGGAAAAAAACAAATTTCGACAAAGGATCTGGAAAAAACGCAAATGTCTTCAAAAGGCCGCAGAAAAAAAGCGAATTTCATCAAAAGGCCGCAAAAAAACGTGAATTTCGACGAAGGATTGCGTAAAAAAACGTGAATTTCGCAAATGACCTCAGAAAAAACGCAAATTTCCTCAAAGGGCCGCAGAAAAAACGCAAATTTCCTCAAAGGGCTGCAGAAAAAACGCAAATTTTGGCAAAGGATTGCTAAAAAAAACATTCATTCCGTCAAAGGGAAGCGGAAAAAACGCAAATTTCGTTAAAGGATCGCAAAAAAAAAGCATGGTCACAAAGAAGGGCCACAGAGAAACGTGACTTTCGTCAAAAGACTGCGGAAAGAAGCGAATTTCGTCAAACAGCAGCGAAAAAACAAAAAAACACGACCATTTCCATAAAAAACGCGAATTTCGTCAAAGAGCCGCGAAATTCACCAAAAAGACGAGAAAAAAGCGAATTTCGTCAAAACAGCCGCGAAAAAAAAACGCAAATTTCGACGAAGGGTTTCGTAGAAAACGCGAATTTCGGCAAAAGTTCTCGAAAAACCTCGAATTTCATCAAAAACTCGCGGAAAAAAACGCAAATTTTGACAAAGGATCACGAAAAAAAAAACGCGAATTTCGTCAAAGTGTCGCGGAAACAAGCTAATTTTGTCAAAAGTTCGGGGAAAATGCAAATTTCGTCAAAGCGTCGTGATAAAAACCTGTATTTCATCAAAGGATCGCGTTAAAAACACATACAAATATCTGTGTTTATTATTATATGTATAGTTTTTAAACTGAAATATTTTGCTGAACTTTTTAGAAATCTGGTTAACCCGAACCCACTCAGCCTGAAATTGACCTGAATATAAACAGAGTTAACCAAAACTACAACAAAAATAATTAGCAGCAGGAAGGGATTACCTCTCCTTTGCCCCTCTGCTGTAACCTTTCAGAAAATTTGCTGAGAATTTCAGATTTTTTTTTAAACTCAGACTCAAATCTGGGGGGAAGGGGGGAGGGCACGGGTCCGATCCTGAGACCGTCCCATGTCGAAATCTGTTGAAAAGTGTTACTGGTTTTTTTTTTTTATATACTTTCATTTAAAAGAAAGTCATTATAACTTAAAATCTATAAAATTGTTCTTCCAATCCCCGAAACTAAATTCTGGCTACGGTTCTTGTTTAACAATAAATTAATATTGTAACAAACACAAAATATTTTTTGTATACACAAAATATTTTCATACACATATATAAAATAAAGACTTTGTTTATTATTTGTGCATTGCACAAGTAATAAGCAGGACTTTAAACCAGGCTCGGACTGGCCCGCCGGCCCATCGGCCCGAGGGCCGGTGCGCCCTCGCCCAGGGAAAACGTCGCGCCCCTAAGTGCCTAAGCCGCTCCAATATAATTTCACTTGTTGTACACATACATTCTGATTAGTGTACTAAATTTCGAGAATTCGTTTAGGGATAATTGTCAAATAATTGATAGCACAAGAGAGGTATTTCTTTATTATCACAAATAAAGATATACCGTAGCAATTTCAGGACGGAAACCAAAACGGACATCTTTGGATGCGATTGAAAGAGAAAATATGCACCCAACGAGTGCTTTAGTAGCCATTGCGCCCTGGGCGAATTTTTTTTAATCGCTTCTTTAAATGATATCTTTTAGATTTTAACGTATTTTGCAAATTTTCAGTCCTTTTCTTTGAGTACTCTGCGCCCCCTTTCCTTATAGCCGCCCCTGAATGCACATATAATCGTGCTTTTTGAAAGCAACTTGACAGATAAAAAAGAGATACTATCAGAAGGCATAAAACTTTTTGTATGGATTTTGTTTTTGATTGGAAAACATGATCTTTCTTTTCGGGGAATACAAAGTTGATGATACTTTTGGATTGCAATCCTGCAAGCTGTGGGATCTGGCGGACAGCGGTTTCTCATTCACAAAATCTGCCATCATTTTCGGATAGTAATCTCGCACATAGTTTAGGAGTAATCAGTGAAAATACATAATATATATATATATATATATATATGCGTCGAAATGAGAACCTCCTCCTTTTTTTGAAGTCGGTTATAAAATACTGGCTATGTATCCTGCATGAATACAATCCCTGGGGAAACCCTTGATCTGTAACAAAATGATAAAAGTTTTGCAAATCTTGGGAACAGTGTGCTGAGAATAGTAAAATTATTAAATTGTTTTAGCAATTTTAGACTAACAAAGAAATTTTTTAGGGTGCACTTTTTCTGTTGAAACCTTTTCACAACGTGATATCAATTCAGCTTTTTATGGACGCATAACAGTAATTTTTTAAGAATAAAAAATACCAATTATTTCCACAAGCAAGTATTATTTTCCCATTCAAATAGCCTTATATTTCAGCATTCCAATGCCCTATAATACGTGGTACTTTTATAAAAGAACAAAAGAAGCCTGAGATTTAGTTTTCAAAATTTCTATTTCCAAACGGAAAGTACATTTTTGTTCTAAACATAAATATTTTTAAAACGAAGTTTGCATACTCAATGTTTCTTGTGTGTGTTGAAGGATATATCTGCAGATACCACATTTAAAAATATTACTTGGTTAATAATATTAATATCAATAAAACGGTAGATAATAAAAAGTAATTTCTCTCAGATTGTTACAGAAATTGAATTTATGACATTTTAAACTGGTTTGATAGCTAATTCATATTACTTTAAAGAAATATATTAAAAAAATAGGTTGAAGCCCTTAGCAACACCGCAGCAACTCTATTTGGCGCTTGGTGCAAAAAATCGCGTTAGCTTTTCTAAGGATCCTTAGTGCATCAATGGTGAGAGTGGGTAAAAATGTGGTTTACAACTTACAAATTCTGCTAAAAATAATCGTAAAAATATATGTAGGTACTAATCGACTGAAAATAATATCTACTAGTTATTATTATGTATAAATTATGTTTCTGAAGTCGTATACTTATTAAGGATTGTACCAACTTTTAATTTTCAAGCAATAACACCCATTTTTGACACCTTATTTGATTTTCTTGGATCGAGACAGCCCGGAAAAAGGCATAGTTTATATACATTATCTTAAATCTTGATAGGGTTTGAATTTGAGGTTGTTAAAGATAAATCCATTTCAGAAACTTAATTTTTAACTTCATAAAAACTATCTGATTGATATTTTATTAATTCATTAGTGATAAAGTGAATAGACCCAAACTTATTCCAGACTTTTTTTCAAATTAAAAACTTTTCTTAATTAGAAAATTAACAAAGTCATATTAAATATATATATATGTATATTATGAACAAACCACAACTGTTAAAAGCATTGATGCGTACAGCTCATTTGAATAATTATTTTTCAAGATATAGAGAATTTTTCCTTTCCATAATTTAAGGGGACCGTATTCCGTTATCAAAGGAACCAAACAAAAGCGTAGAAACTTACCAGAAATATTTTGTAGAATTTTGTTTAACGTAAAGTAAGTTTTTAATAAAATTATTACTCCTGTAAAATTTCACTGGGGACTAATTAAGAGTTTTTGGTACTTTTTCTTGTAAGATCTTCAATTTATTTTCCGAAATTTAAAGATAAATCCCTAACACATTTTGTTTTATAACAGTATTAAGATTTAAGAAAAGCATATAAGCTATATCGCTTTCCTGGCTAGCAAGGAACTCAAACAGGGTGTCAAAAGTGGATGTTGAAAAATGAACACTTGAAAAATCCTTTTGAAAAATGAACGTTCGTGTATTTTTTAATATGTAGACAGCCTCCAACGCATAATTTATGAAAATCATTTAATAGTAAATATTATTCATAATCAATTGGAATCCTATGTCTTTTTTATACAGTGATTTTCAGGAAAATTGGTAGGGGCGATATCATTTTTTTTTCTCCAAGGTGTCTATCGATAGAAGAAATTAAGAAAGCTCTAGTCTTGATATCAGTAATCTACTACTGTGTTCAACTTGCTGGAGCTTTTAGATGTTATGTGATGTGTTTTAAAAAATTGCGTAGTATTGTGTAGGATTGATGGAACTTTAAACATGCACGGAGAATATAACGAAGTCTTTTATCTAGAGTTAAAGATATAATTTAAGCCATTATCATTTACTTGGTGCTATGCGAGTGTGTTAATCCTTGCCAATCCAGATACAACACAAACAAGTAAAATTGACTTGAGTTCGTTAAAATTTTTGCGCCCTCTGAAAATCCAAGGTCTGCGCCCTTTACACTGACCCAGTCCGACCCTGCTTTAAACCGTTCCAGATGAAAAATACTGGCTGCAAATTTAAGACAGAATAGGAAGATAAGTGGGGGGAGGGGACAATACCGAACTCCAAAGATGTCTTTGCAGTCAAACAAGAAGTCACTCTGTATCTTACAGATACGAGGAAGTAATCGAGTGTTAAAAACAAAAGTTAATGAATATCATTCACAGTCAGTACTTCCGCACATATATAGTGTGCCTGACTTCCGACTTAGCCAAAATTCTGAAGAGATTAGCTAAGGTGTCATTATGCACTAATATGGGACTAACAAGAAAGACAAGTGCGATGCATGACAAATATATATATAATTGAATTGATCTAAAAAGTAAGAAGTAAACTTTTTTTACCATTTAATCTGGCCGTTTTGGCAGGTAAAAGAGGTTTAGTCCCTTCAATCCTCCGCACCCCCATATTTCGGTGTGGCATGGAGATGCGACTGAAAAATGAAAGTTAATAAGCTACTTTTACAGTCAACTCTTCCGCACCGGATTTCCGATTTAGACGAAATCGACTTGAGATTAGCTGTGGTGTTACTGTGCATTAACATACTCCCGCATTGACAATCTTGGCGCCCGCCGACTATGGGAAAAATTTAAAAAAAATCCTTAAATTAAACTACTTTTAGATTTGTCGAATTTATTTGTAGGTCTCTTGAACTGAGTATATATGTTTTCATTTATCGAGTAAAACAGTGATTTCAGTCATTTGAAAATGGATTTCGTGGTCTCAAGTAAATTTGGTCGCAGGACTGAGGAGGATATTGGATTAACAGGAAAAAAAATTCGTGGCATGCCAGAAAATAAAACAAATTTATCTGAAAAAGAAGGAATATCAGCCTTTTTTCATTTCACAGCGATCTCTTCGGAGATGGAATGGAGCTGTAACTTCATAACCCCCGTCGCCATCGACTTCTTTGGGTGTATGCGGAGGCATCACTGTGCACTAATATATGGGACTAACCAGAATAGCTGCGTCGCAGAAAAAAATTAAAAATTAATCTCAAAAGAAAGAAAAAAAAAACTGGAATTTTTTTTTTCATTTCATATTTGATTATTTCGGAAGAGTAAGTAACCCCATCAGCCCCTTTCCCTCATTGGGTATACTGTGGTGTAACTCTGCGTTGATATGAGACTAGCCAGAACGTGTAGTTCGTTGTATTGCAGAAAACAAGTGCATTACAAATTCATCTCGAACAAAAAGAAAAATATCAGCCCTTTTTTCATTTCATTTTCGAATATTTTGGGAAGGGGCTGTAACCCATCACCCCCTTTCTACTTCTTTGGGTATAATGTGGTGTCACTGTGCACTAATATGGAACTAAAGAGAAGAGAGTGGCTAGTCTGTTGAATGATAGGAGAAAAAAAATACAAATTTATCTCAAACAGAAAGAAAAAAAGCAATATTTTTTTATTTCATTTTCGACTATTTCGGGAGGAGGGGGGGGGGGATGTAATTCCATCAGCCCCCTCCCCATCTTTGGGTATGCTGTGATGTCAATGTGGACTAATA
The DNA here is from genome assembly GCA_963932465.1 of Maratus speciosus. Lineage (NCBI taxonomy): Eukaryota > Metazoa > Arthropoda > Arachnida > Araneae > Salticidae > Maratus > Maratus speciosus. Next base: position 228,628,231 of record OZ010800.1, on the reverse strand, counting down.
TGGTGTTATTTCGCTGTATAGCAGAAGAAAAATTATAAATTTATCTCAAACAAGAAGAAAAAAAACAGCCTTTTTTTCATTTCATTTTCAACTATTTAGGAAGGGGACACCCCATTAGCCCCTTTCACCTCTTTGGGTATAATGTGGTATCACTGTGCACTAGTATGGAACTAAAGAGAAGAGAGCGGCTAGTCTGTTGAATGATAGAGGAAAAATACAAATTTATCTCAAACGAAAAGGAAAATATCAGAACTTTTTCATTTCATGTTCGAATTTTTGGGAGAGGGCTGTAACTCCATTAACCCCCTTCTATCTTTTCGGGTATAATGTGATGTCACTGTACACTAATATGGAACTACAGCGAAGGGAGCGGCTAGTCTGTTAAATGATAGGGGAGAAAATGCAAATTTATCTCAAATAGACAGAAAAAAATCAGCTCTACTTTTTCATTTCATTTTCGACTATTTCCAGAGGAGGAGGTTGTAATTCCATCAGCCCCCTCCCCATCTTAGGGTATGCTGTGATGTCAATGTGGACTAATATGGTGTTAACGAGAATGGCTATTTTACTGTTTGACAGAAGAAAAAATTACAGATTTATCTTTAAAAAGTAAAGAAAAAACACTTTTTCATTTAATTTTTCGCGATTTCTGGTTGGGGGGGGGGGGGGGCTGTAACCCCATCAACCCCCTTTCTCTTCTTTGGTGTCAATATGGACTAATATGGAACTAAAGCGAAGGAAGCGCATAGTCTGTTGAACGATAGGGGAAAAATGCAAATTTATCTTAAACAGACAGAAAAAATTCAGCACTATTTTTTTATTTCATTTTCGACCATTTCGAGAGGAGGGGGCTGAAATTCCATCAGCCCCCTAACTAATATAACCTGGACTAATATGGTGTTAACGAGAATGGCTATTTTGTTGTATGGCAGAAGAAAAAATTACAGATTTATCTTTAAAAAGTAAGAAAAAACACTTTTTCATTTAATTTTTTGACTATTTTGGGAGGAGTAGGGGGGGGGTATAACCCCGTCAGCCCCCCCCCCTTTCTCTTCTTTGTTGTCAATGTGAACTAATATGGGACTAATGAGAATGGCTTTTCCGCTGTATAAGGGAAAAAAATTAAAAAAATTTCCATAAAAGAAAGACGAAAAATCAGCACCTTTCTATATCACTTTCGAAAATTTCGGGGGGGGGGGGCTGTAGCCCCATCAGCCCCCCCCCTTGGGTACGCCACTGTACGGAGCCTTCCCTTCTGTACGCTAGACGTTTTTACCTTGATCACGTGATTAAAACGCAGATGGAATATCCTCCATTGGAGACTGCACTGTTAAAAGTATCGTGAAAAATTACCTCTGTTTTTCAAGGCTATCTATGTGCTGTATTTGACTGTAACCGCGACTAACGCGAGAGGTAAATAGAATGTTTTTGGGCTTAAGCGGCAATTGTATGCTATGCCGAATCTGTGTTTTCTGTGATCGTCTGCTGTAAAATATGTTCGTTATTAAATACTTGTTTAAGCAAGATGTATATATTATTCTTGTAGATATATCTCTCCACGCAATGATATTTAAGTCCATAAAAATATGCGACAGCTGGCGACGAGGAGTTTCTAACTAAAAGTTTCAAAGTCATTACGACCACGGACAACGCCGATGGATAATTAGCTGCTGAAGATTGCCCAAGGTAAAAAAAAAAAAAAAAAAAAAAAATTCTTTTGTATTTATCTTTTAAAGAAGGATAAAAATGGAGCAGCTCGTTCAAAGTTTAATAGAACAGAATGAAGCCTTAATGGAAACTTTAGCCACTTTTGCCGGTCCGAAAACCCACGAACCTAAAGTTTCGGTTCAGTTTGAAAAGTTCGATGATACAAATGAAGCTTTTGATGCTTTTATAGAACGCTTCGAAGCATTCATGGACATTCAAAATGTTCCGGATGGCAAACGTGGGAAAGTTTTTATTTCTAGTTTGTCAGCAAAATTATACAATTTGTTGAAAAACCTGCTAGCTCCTGACAGTCCTTCCGATAAAGATTTCCTTACCCTAAAAAATACGTTAAAAGCTCACCTCACTCCGACGCCGCTTATAATTCCTAGTAGGCATGTATTTCTAAATCGTAAGCAACGAGAGGGGGAAAGTGTCAGTGCTTTTATGGCTGAACTTCGCTCCTTAGCAATTCCTTGTCAGTATAAACAAGAAATGTTAAATACGATGTTAAGGGATGTTTTTGTAAGCGGGTTAAGGGATAGAGCAATATTAGATAGACTTTCCGAGGAAGATGATATAGATATCGAGAATACCTTAAAAATGGCTTTAGCTATGGAGGAAGCTATGAAAGGGGCAAATGAGATAATGGGGAAATCTTTAGAAATTAAGGGATTTAGCGTGGGAAAAAATAAAGAGCAGTCAAAATGTGTTTCGCAAAAGAAAAACCTTGGAAAACAAAATCATTGGGGAAAGAAGGAAAAAACAAATTGCACACGATGTACGGCAACTAATCACGATAAGCATTCCTGCAGATTTAAATTAGCTAAGTGTCATTTTTGTCAAAAAATTGGGCACATTCAAAAAGCCTGTTTTGCCGCAAACAAAGGGTTAAAAGCAAACACGGTAAAACAAAAGCAGGTAGATACTCTGTATTCTAGTGAAAATGTTATCCCAATGTATTCTTTTGATTTGAACTCGCTAAAAGAGGGGGAGCAAAGAAAACCTCCTATTATGTTAACACTAATTGTTGAAAACAAACCTGTAAGTATGGAACTGGATACTGGAGGGGCCGTCTCGGTAATGAGCGTTAAAAAATTTCTTAATATTTCGAAGAAAAAAATTAAGCCCTCAAAAGTAGTTTTTAAAACATACAAAGGTGAAATAATTGTACCTTTGGGATTTGTTAGTGTTGTTGTTGAATACAAAAATTCAAATTAAATTTGTACATTGTTAAGGAAAATTTGGATACAATTTTTGGCCGTGAATGGCTATATAGTATCAATTTGGATTGGAATTCTATCAAAGCAGTGAGAACATCTTGTGAATATGATTTGAATAAATTGTTAGAAGAGTATAAAGAACTTTTCGACGATCAGTTAGGTGAAATTAATAATTATGAAGTAAAGTTGGAACTTAAATCCGATGTAATATCAAAATTTTGTAGAGCCAGACCCGTACCTTTTTCTTTAAAAGATAGGGTTGAACAAGAAATTGATAGGCTTGAAAAGGAAGGTATCATAGAGAGGGTAGAATCCTCGGATTGGGCAACACCAGTTGTCCCGGTTGAAAAAACTGATGGGTCAATACGCCTATGTGCAGATTACTCTGTTACCATAAACCAAAATATAATGATACAACAACATCCTTTACCAAAATTAGAGGAAATATTTTCAAGCTTAAATGGGGGTAAACATTTTTCAAAAATTGATTTTAAGCATGCATATTTGCAAATGAAAGTGCATCTCGATAGTCAAAAACTCTTAACTATAAATACTCATAAAGGGTTATATGTATGTAAAAGACTTATGTATGGTTTAAATTCTGCCCCAGCTATTTGGCAAAAATATATTGATGGTCTTTTCCAGGGGATGGAAGGTATTAAAGTTTTTATGGATGATGTTAGAGTGACTGGATCAGATGATAATTTACATTTAGAGGCCTTAAGAAAAATTTTTCAGAAATGTAAAGATCATGGGCTGAAATTAAATTTGGGTAAGAGTAATTTTTTTCAAAAAGAAATAAAATTTTTAGGGCACAAAATTGATGAAAACGGTTTACATAAAACTGATGAGAAGATTTCTGCGATTTTGAAAGCTCCTAGACCTACAAACGTACAAGAAGTACAGAGTTTTTTAGGGCTTGTTAACTTTTATGGAAAATTTTGCCCTAATTTGGCTACAATAGCGAATCCTTTGTATAAATTAACACAGAAAGATGTTAAATGGGTTTGGTCAAAGGATTGTCAGGAAGCTTTTGAAAAAATTAAAAATGAAATTTGTTCTCCGCGTGTCCTAATGCATTATGATCCATCACGGCCATTGGTATTGGCAACTGACGCATCTCCTGTTGGGGTAGGGGCGGTACTTTCCCACTCTTTACCTGACGGAACGGAAAGACCAATAGCTTTTGCCTCCAGAACTCTCACAAAAACTGAGCAAAGATACGCTCAGATTGATAAAGAAGCACTCGCAATTGTATGGGGTGTCAAGAAATTTTATCTTTACCTAAAAGGGAGACAATTCACATTATTAACTGACCACCAACCTTTAGTGGCCATCTTTGGATCGAAGAAAGGTCTCCCAATTCTGGCAGCGACAAGATCGTTACATTATTCTTTAGTATTACAATCTTTCCAGTTTGACATAAAGTATCGTCATACAAAAAACCATGGTAATGCTGACTGTTTGTCTAGGCTGCCGTCCACTTCCGAACAGCTAGACGTTAAAGATGAAATTTCTCTCAATTAGCACAAATAGAAACTCTTCCTGTCACAGCTAGTGACTTAGCCAAAGAAACTCTTTTGGATGCAGACCTCGCTCCAATACTTCATGTGTTACAGAGTGGAGGAGTTTTAAGGGGAAGAGAAGCAGAATATAGTCTACAAGATGGTTGCATACTGTTAGGTCAGCGGGTGTGCGTCCCTAAACGGTATCAGGCTCAGGTGCTTGAAGAGTTGCATCATGGCCATCTAGGTGCTGTAAAAATGAAATCTATCGCGAGATCGTACGTTTACTGGAAAAACATCGATAAGGACATAGAAAACACGGCCAAGAACTGTGTAGACTGTGCTCGATATAAAACCGACCCACAAAAAGTGAAGGTGCATTACTGGGAGTATCCTAGTACACCTTGGCAACGTATCCACATAGATTTCGCTGGACCTAACTTTGAACATATGTTCCTGATTATAGTAGATGCTCATTCTAAGTGGTTGGAAGCTTATCCAATGAGATCCACCACAACAACCAAAACGATTGAATGCTTAAGAGACTGTTTCGCACGATTTGGATTGCCACTTATGCTTGTAAGTGACAACGGTCCACAGTTCACATCGTTCGAATTTGACATGTTTATGCGTAATAACCATAGGCGTAGCGTCGGGGGGGCACGTGCCCCCCCAACCTTCTGTACCCCGGGCGCCAGAACAGAAAGCTTAGAGGGCGCCAAATGAAGATTTTTTCTTGTCTTTACATACAATAATGTATATGTATATATATATCGAATTCGCATAAAAATGTCTCACAGGCGGAAAATCCAAAAGGAAAACTGAACCAAAGGTATTAAAATTTACAAATATATAAAAAGATTCATCTATAACAGAAGACTGCAAATGAATAAGAAAAAAGAGCTGTTCTACAATTCCAAATGTACCATGTTTACGCCTTCAATCATTTAAATCCCTTCCTGTGTCAGGAGAATCACTAACATTTTCCAAGGTCAGTCTCCACCCCTATCTTATGTGTGAAACTGATCCTCACCAATAATTGCCAAACGCCAACCGATTTCCCTGGGAGGGGGAGTGCAGAGGTGCCATATGCCCCGGACGCCAGAACGAAAGGCGAAGGGGGCGCCAAATGAAGATTTTGTTTGACTCTGACTTTTCTGATAAAAAGATGCCAAGAAGGCTGTTCTATTTTTTTTTTTTTTTTTTTTTTAAATCTCTCTCCCTGAGCAGCATTGAACTTTCTTTTTTCCCGCCTTGCTATGGGTGACGTTGAGCGACTGTCCGTGACAATAAAAACAAACGAGAGAAGGAGTCAGGGCCGAAACTAAGGGGGGAGAGGAGGCATGTGCCCTGGGCGCCACGCGAAGGGGGCGCCACATGAAAATTTGGTTTGCCGTTTTATGCAATATATATATGTGCGTGTCAAATTTGTGTAAAAAAATATTTTCTAGCCGAAAAATCAAAAAGAAAAGCTGAGTAATCTGCATTAAAATTGTCAAATAGATAAAAAGATTCGCCTGCAATATACAAAACAGCAAATGAATAATCCCATTCTTTTTTTTTATAATTACTTTTTTACAGGCATATCACCATATCTGAACTTAGAGATGGTGATGTCAGGTGACTGGCTGGGACGATAAAAACCAAGCGGTCGAAAATTCACAAAATAAAAAGTAAAAACTTAATAATTTTGTTGTTGTTGTTTTGAGTCACACGTAAATTTGGAAATTAACATTAGGTTCAGGAAAGTATCTAGACATATCAATGGAATCTTGTCTTAAATGAAAAAACTACATGGTTCCCAACAGAAGGAATACCAACAGTTATACCTGCTAAGACGGAAACCTGTAAAAAGCGTAATTGTTTCCGATTCCTTTCGATTTTTTCTCAGGTTTTAGTGAATAAATATTTGATAAAGCTGGCTATGTATTTCAGTATTACGTATTTTATTGTTTCGTATTTTACTGTTACGCATTTAAAATTTTAAAATAAGTCCGTTAATAGAAACTTTCGCAAATTTCTCTTTGTAAATTTACTTTGCGGAGGAAGAGGGGGGGGGGGGGCGCCAAAATCCATGTTTGCCCCTGGTGAAAAGATAGCTAGTTTCGGCCTTGGAAGGAGTGCAAAAATTTAAATGCTTTAGTAAAACCATTAAAAAAAAAAAAATTGTATAGCGTTTGCAGTGGTAAAGTAAAAAATCTCGCATAGGGCGCCATGGCTAATAAAGTGGTCTCTGCCTTTATCCCTCAAAATGATTTTTTCTCTTCTTTTTGCCATTTCTAGGCGTTTTGCCACCCTAGGCGGAAATTGAAAAATGCCGCTCTGTCCCTTTTGGTGCAATTATTTTTTACATTACTTTTGGTGCATTATTTTTTGCATTACTTTTGGTTCAATTGTTTTTTACAACCAGCTAGATCCAATCTCGGAGAGACGAGGCGAGCTTGGGCGACTGCCGGCGCCCTTTTTTGTTTGGCACCCAGTGCGCCATGAATAGTAAAGCCGCAGCCGCCCCTGCTGTTACCTTACCAAATTACATTTCTCGTCCTTTTGCCATTTCTAGGTAGGTGACAACTGCAAAATGTCGCCCATGCCTTTTACTAAAATTACATTTTTTACATCCAGATCCGGCCTCAAAGGGCGCGAGGTCGGGCAACTGTCAACGGCTAAAGACTAAGGGTTGAAATATATGCAAGATAGAATAGTAACTCCCTTTTTTAATGTTTTTTTAAGACTATAGCCCGGGCCGAAACTAGGGGGGTGCAGAAAGGGCATGTGCCCAGGTTCCAGAACAAAGGCGAAGGGGCACCAAATGAAGATTTTGGTTGTCGTTTCATACAAAAATGTATAAATATATATGAAATACAAAGAAACTCGCAAGCTAATGTTAAAACTGTGGGAGGGCTCTTTTCAAATTTCTCGCTTGCATTTTAATATTTTAAGAGTTTTTTTTTTCTTTTTTCTTGGGATAGTTTAGATTGATCTTTAGCATTGCTATACTTTTAGATTTCGAAACCGGTACTGAAAGTGAAAGTAACTTTATAAAAATAATCTGCGACCAAAATCGAAAAGTAAATACTAACTCGGTTAGAATTCAACCTCAGATTTTTCTAAGAAAAAAAAAATTAAAATTATTAATATGCAAGCGAGACAATTTGAAAATAACGCTCCCATACGTTTAGCATTAGCGATCCAGTTTCTTCGCGCAACTAGTGTAGGCTCTTAACGCTCAGGCTAATGTTAAAACTATGGGAGCGTTGTTTACATATTTTCTGCACTAATTTCAATTATTAAATGATTTTTATTGTTTTATGATTGTTATTTATTTATTTGTTTATTTATTTTTTGCATAGGGTACTTGAGGGCGATAACTTTTATTGTGCGTGAGGAGATGGGGGGGGGAAGCCAAAATCCATGTTTTCCCCGGGCAAAAAAAAAAAAAAAAAAACTAGTTTCGGCCCTGAACGTACGATTGATATAAGATGTACTCAGGGCCATCAGATTATACGTTTTGTTGGTGGGGGAGAGGACCTTAAATTATCAAGTCAAATTTCAGTATTTGCCAACTCATTGAGAAGTAAAAATAAATAGTTCTCGACATTTGCCAACCAGTTTTATAATGTTACCAAGTTACCACAATTAGAAAATGTAATATAGTTCTTATTTGTAAAAAGCTTAATAATATTCCCAATTATATTTGTAACTTTTGTCAAATCTATCAGAAATAGAAAGTGTTTTATAGTTTTTTATTAAATTTTTAAACAAATTTGCCAACTAAGTTTATAAATTTGCCAAGTGTAACAGCATTCGCAAACGTTTGGAGGGGGGCTCCCCCGTCCCCCCTTTGCGAGGGCCCTGGTTGTACTTATTGTGCAAATTATTAAAAACATTCATTAGTCGCTGTTTTAAAAGAATATGCGATAGTGTATTATACATGGGATTTTCAGATAAATTAATGTGAAATTTATATTCACATATTTTAGGATTGTGACTTATTGAGACTTTTATAAAAACGATAAACGGCAGTGATTTTCAATTTTTAATTTTTTTAAGATGCAATTAAATTTAAACCTCTTCAGTGTGTAGCATTTCAACCACTCTCTCTTCCACAAAAACAAAAACGCTTTAGTTCTCAACCATCAATACGGTGCTGGCTAATCATTGATATTTGGCCAGTAGTTGTAAGTTGATCGGTAGAAGAAAAAATTTTCCTAACTGCAAAGCTATATACTATTTTTTACAGTGTCCAGTCACCCACGTAGTTTAATTGCAGTGAGTAACATGGTCAGGCAAAGAACTTCTTTGACCTCTAAACTCGTGTTTCCCTCTTGTGCAAAGTGGGATAGTAGGAGCGCCTCTACCTAACCCCCTCCCCCCCACACACACACACTCATACACACACTTGGTTTGGTCTAATCTGGTCATTTGTGGGAATGTGCTTGCAGTTAAATGTTGTTATTATTTGTTTAAATGGTCAAGAATGAATGACCCACGCAAAAACAAGCGCGATAAAAAAGTAGGAATTTTTTATAGAAAACTCAATAAAAATAGATGTCACGGAGTACTACATGCTGGTTTTAAATTCATGCAAGTCTGGCTTCAGAAGGACGAAAATGGAACAGAAGGTAAGAATACACAGAATTGTTTGTTTTAGTAAATTAATACGTTCTCAGAAAAAAGCAAAAATCCCCACTCAAAAATGTGAGTATTTTTGGCACATCATAAGCTCATTTCTATTCCTATTTGCCTGAAAATTACAGATGTTTAAGTGACAGGTGCTTAAGAATCGAGTAGCGTCCCTTCTTTTCCCAACATTTTTCCTAATTCGAAGCAGCTTATTTAAAGCGGATTACTAAATGGATCCGTCTTGTAATTGTCAGTCTTCGAATTCGGAAATGAAAAGTCCAACTTTGATGTTATTTTATAAAAAAAATCGGAGTTTTTTAGAAAAAAAAAACTTTATTCTATTTCATAAAAGCATCTCAATTGCAGGGCTGCCATTGCCTAATGACACTGAAAATAGTAGCTTTAGTAGCCTCCAACGAAAAAAATAACAGCATTTGTTCGAAAATAGTAGCCAAAATAGTCTTATACCCATCACTTTAAAAAAAGGGAAGAAAAATGTATGTATAAAAACCTGAAGGACTTTATGAATGTTCAGATCTTATTTCACAGTTTATCAATCAATCACTGAAATCACTCAAATCACTGAATAAAGAATAGAGTGATTTCTTTAAATGAGAAAGCGAGTTATCCAGAAAATAAGGCCCTAATGTTTCAGTTATGAAGTAAGTAAGCTTGGTTCTTCAACAATAAAAATTATGTACAGCACCAGGAAACATAGTAGTAAAAACTTCTTGCAGATTACCCCCGATACTATTTTTCATCAGGCCTTTCAAATTCAAGAGTTTTTTGGACAGAAGGAAGAAAAGTTTTATTTGAGGGGCAGAGTTAGAAATAACGTGTGGGATATCGCAAATCCCACACAAAAAAGGAAAATCCCGCATAATAAGAAAATTCAACTGGATGGAATCTTCCAAATTTACTTGTTTCACAGGCATATGATTCGTAAGCGATTTTTTTTCTTCGGGAATTCTGCAAAATCAATTCTCAAACAGTCGCGAATTTTGCCAATCGGTAGCGAAAAACATCGCAGATATCAACAATTGGTCGTAGAAAAAATAGTTTCCCATCGATCGCAAAAAAAACTTGTAAATTTCGCCAAAGGATTATGGAAAAAAATCAAAAATTTTGTCAAACTGTCGTGGACAGAAAAAGAAAATACCCGCAAATTTAATCAAAAATTGAGGGAAAAATCAAGAACTTCCTCAGTCGGTCGACAAAAGAAAAGACAAATTGCAAAACTCTCCTTCAACGATCGTAGCAAAAGATGGCGAAAAGAAATAACTACTTTCGTCAATCGCGAGGAAAAACGCCCCCTAATTGGGGAAAAAATCGCGAATTTTGCAATTATTCACGGAAAGAATTGCAAATCTCCTCAAACAACAGTAAAAAATTACTTGAAATTTAACAAAGGTCGCGGAAACAAATGGTGATTATCGCTAGTCGGTCGCGGAAAAATTATCGCAAATATCGTCAAAAATGGACAAAAGTTGTGAATTTCGTCTAACGATCACAAGAAAAAAAATCGCAAATTTTGTCAAATGGTCGCGGACAAGAAAACGCAAATTTGGTTCTTAAAAAAATTTGAGAATTTAACCAAATGATCGCGCAAAAAATCTCGAATTTCGTAAGTCGGTCGTGAAAAGAAATCACGAATTTTGACAAACGATCTGGAAAAGAATCGGTAATTTCGAAAGATCTCTGAAACAAATAGTAACTACCATCAATCGGTAGCGGAAAATATATATCGCAAATTTGGACAAGTGGTGACGAAAAAAAAATAAATTTCGTCAATCTAAGAAAATAAGTTAAAACTGGTGTGAATGACTAAGAACAAACAATCTTCTTGAAACACCATCAAAAATTTGTAAATGCGCTAGGCCTTTCGAAAGATCTGAGTCTTTCTTCGTCAGGCGCAAAAAAGACGTCCTTCTACTATGAAAGCAGAGGCAAGACTGAAATGAGAGACAAGGGAAAGGAAACAAGCTGAAGAAACAGCCAATAGGAAGTTAGAAAATAACAGCCAATAGGAAAGTAAAAGATAACAGCCTATCACAGAAGAGAATAATCAAAACAAAAGAACACAAAGTAGAAGGGGCAAAAAATGGGAGGGGGAAAAATACATATAATCCAAAATGGGAACACATGAAATTAAAATGAATAAATAAATGAATAATATATATTTAAAAAAAAACAGACTAATAATAATACAAAAATAAATTAAATGGTAGTACTGAAAAGGTTTTTCCAAGCTGCAGAGAGCATTGTGGAATCAGATTTATCATTAACAATAACATCACGATTAAGATAAATAGCTAAATTTTCAAGAAAGTCCAATTCAGAGATACTATTGGCATTAGAGATAATTTTAGCATTTTGAAAATTAAAACTATGGCCGGAATCCCAAGAGTGGTTGGCAATAGAAGATTTAGAAAATTCTTGATTGATTACATAACGCGAGTGTTCTTTTAAGCGGATTTCAAGATTCCTTTTAGTTTGACCAATATAAGATAAATCACAACCATTACAAAGAACTTTATAAATTCCCCATTTACGAAGATCAGGAACAGGAGATTTAGTGGAGGGGAATTTGAATTTATTGACAGGTTTAAAGATAATGTTAAAATTGAAACGCCGTAAAACTTTAGCTAACTTGAAACATAAAGGAGGATAAAAGGGGAGGACAACCAAATTATCAGGTTTGCTTTTGACAGATTTGGAAAGAGTAGAACAATTAGATGGTCTATTGTTCTAATTGTTCTACTCTTTCCAAATCTGTCAAAAGCAAACCTGATAATTTGGTTGTCCTCCCCTTTTATCCTCCTTTATGTTTCAAGTTAGCTAAAGTTTTACGGCGTTTCAATTTTAACATTATCTTTAAACCTGTCAATAAATTCAAATTCCCCTCCACTAAATCTCCTGTTCCTGATCTTCGTAAATGGGGAATTTATAAAGTTCCTTGTAATGGTTGTGATTTATCTTATATTGGTCAAACTAAAAGGAATCTCGAAATCCGCTTAAAAGAACACTCGCGTTATGTAATCAATCAAGAATTTTCTAAATCTTCTATTGCCAAGCACTCTTGGGATTCCGGCCATAGTTTTAATTTTCAAAATGCTAAAATTATCTCTAATGCCGATAGTATCTCTGAATTGGACTTTCTTGAAAATTTAGCTATTTATCTTAATCGTGATGTTATTGTTAATGATAAATCTGATTCCACAATGCTCTCTGCAGCTTGGAAAAACCTTTTCAGTACTACCATTTAATTTATTTTTGTATTATTATTAGTCTGTTTTTTTTTTTAATATATATTATTCATTTATTTATTCATTTTAATTTCATGTGTTCCCATTTTGGATTATATGTATTTTTCCCCCTCCCATTTTTTTGCCCCTTCTACTTTGTGTTCTTTTGTTTTGATTATTCTCTTCTGTGATAGGCTGTTGTCTTTTACTTTCCTATTGGCTGTTATTTTCTAACTTCCTATTGGCTGTTTCTTCAGCTTGTTTCCTTTCCCTTGTCTCTCATTTCAGTCTTGCCTCTGCTTTCATAGTAGAAGGACGTCTTTTTTGCGCCTGACGAAGAAAGACTCAGATCTTTCGAAAGGCCTAGCGCATTTACAAATTTTTGATGGTGTTTCAAGAAGATTGTTTGTTCTTTCGTCAATCTGTCGTAGAAAAATTTGCGAAATTTGGCAAAGGATCGCGAAAAAAATCGCAAAATCTCCTTCAACGATAGTATAAAAAGATCTCAGAAAGAAAGAGGTATTTTCGTCAATCGATTAGGGGAAAAATCGCGAATTTTGGAATTCGTCGCGGAAAAAATCTCGAATCTCCTCAAACAACCGTTGAAAAAGTGCGTTTGGGAAGATGACGTTACAAGCGCTTTGAAGAAAAAGATCGAATATATTCAGTAAAAATAGTCGCTTAAATTCGAAAAAAGTCGCCTATTTTCTTGAAATAGTCGCTTTTTGGCCTAAAATAGTCGGCATAGCCGCCGGATACTTAAAATAGTCGCTTTCAGTAACATTTTATTAGCAAGTGCAGCCCTGCAGTTGTATGTTAAGAAAAATTGGAATTTTATGAGAAATTGAGTCGGGCCGGTCCAGGCCTGATTTAATTGATTTTTCCACGGTCCGTGCATGTTTTTACTGATTTTTGTACGAGCCGGGCTTGGCCATAAACTGTGAAAATATAAACGGGCCGGGCTCGGGTGGAAGTTTTAATTTTTACGCCGAGCTGGGTCCAAGCCTTGAAATTGCGGTCCGTGCAGACCTCTAGTGTGCCTCCCCAGGGCCTTGCAAAGAGGTTGTTAAAGGAGCGGTCGGTCGCCCTGGGCGCAAAATTTATGCTGCAAACCACGGTTTTATTCATTTTTGGCCGCCGATCATTTTCCGGGGAATTTCTTTTTCTCTCTTGATCATTTTTTTTCCTGTCGCAAAATAGCATGAACTCTCTAACAAATAAGTGCAATTTTCCCTTATGTTATTTAGTTGTTCTAAATTTTTAAATTAAAATTAAACCTCTTAAAGTTCCAAAATAAACGCGAAATATTTATTCAATAGAATTTATTTATGTTTCTGCACTTTATCAATTTTATAACACCCATCACAAAGAGAAAGTTTTTTTATTTTTTTTTATTTTTTATTTATTTTTATTTTTTTTTTGGGGGGGGGGGGGCGCAAAATTGAAAATTCGCTCGGGACGCAGTTTCACGACCTTGGTGCCCCCCCAAAATTTCTGGTCACGCTACGCCTATGGTAATAACGGCATTAAACACAGAACCACTGCGCCCTTTAAGCCATCTAGGAATGGGCAGGTCGAAAGATACGTATTTACAGTGAAGCAATCTTTAAGAGCTATGCAAAATTATGGCGGAACGATACAACAAAAATTAAGTACGTTCCTTATGCAATACAGAAAAGCTCCGAACCTCACTACACTCCATAGTCCAGCCATGCTCATGTTGAAGAGAGAGATTCGGAGGAGAATCGACCTGCTGCGTCCTGATCTTAAGAGCAGAGTGGAAAAAAAAGTTCGTAAAGGAACTTATGAATTCTCAGATAGAGGGTTCCAAATTGGCGACAATGTCGCTGTACGAAATTACCGGCAAGGAGACAAGAGATGGAGGTTTGGAAGAGTCGTTAGTAAAGATGGGCAACTACATTACACTGTGGATGTAAATGGCCAATTGTGGCGTAGACATGTGGATCAAATACGGGATGGAGGAGACATAGAGGAAAAAGAATGCGAGCTCCGACGACAGTCTGCAAAACCTGCCATTCCTGTGCAAGATGCTGAGGCTCCGACGTCCGGTGTTGAGTCAACACCATCACCGACCTGTAGGGAGACGGAGACGACTGATGCAACGCCAGTCTCAATTCCTACACCAGAGCATGCTCAGGTGCACCACTCATAGCCCAGGGTTCAACTCCGACACCGCAACCAGTTCACCGATCTACTAGAGTCCGGAAACCTCCCAAGCGATTAGATCTATAGAAGAAGTTTTGGAAGGGAGGAGATGTGCTGTATTTGACTGTAACCGCGACTAGCGCGAGAGGTAAATAGAATGTTTTTGGGCTTAAGCGGCAATTGTATGCTATGCCGAATCTGAGTTTTCTGTGATCGTCTGCTGTAAAATGTGTTCGTTATTAAATACTTGTTTAAGCAAGATGTATATATTATTCTTGTAGATATATCTCTCCACGCAATGATATTTAAGTCCATAAAAATATACGACAATCTATTTTCTGACCAATGAGAACGCTTCATAGGCATCTATGTAGCGTTCTCATTGGTCAGAAAATAGAGAGCCTTTAAAAACAGAAGTAATTTTTCACGATATTTTTAACAGTGTGGGGGATATAGGAAACGATTTTACAATCGAGGGGTCTCTCAATGGAGTGTAATCTCGTACAACCGACCCTGTAATCAGTGAAATCATACTATAATCAACAAGTATAGCGCCTAGAATATATAGTGTGGAAATCGGCTATCCCTGTAATACTTAAAAAAGCGCTAAAATATTGTATCCCTTAAATGTGCAATGATACTGCTGCAGTATGCAGATCGCAGCGACACCTGCAGGATATTTTCTACAACTGCAAGAAATTGCTAGTCTATACAATAGGGTGGGCCGAAAAAACTTTTTTTTTTTGTTTTTTGATTCGCTATACCGCGGAAAACTTGGCTTTAGGGTAGCTTAGTAAAATGCAAAAACAAATTAAATATTTTTTTACGTTTGGCGGTAGCGCATCGTACTTGAATATTTGAAATTTATTGAAAAAGCAGTAGTTTTCTTTCGATTTTTTAAAGCTATAAACGAAAAAGATAAACTGTTATGGTGAAAAGGCTTTAAAAAAAAGATCAAAAAGCACATTATAATAAAAAAAAGAAACAAAATTACTTCATTTACAGTAGCGCAAAGCAATTAAAATATCCTTAAATTGACGCATTCAAGCTGTATTATTGCTTCCATGAAAATTACAACTTAGCCTTGAAATCAAACAACAGGTCAGTTAATTTTTCTCTCGTTTCTATTATTGTGACGCCAAAAGTTAAATCTGTGTTTGATAAAGCTTCAATACTGACAGTAACGCCATACAGAATTGTTCAGTTAACAAATGCATATCATGACAGTTATCGTAATCTTATGGAGTCCCTTAAGCGTGATAAGGAAAAGTAAAAGTTGAAAAAGAGAGATAAAGATTTTTAAAAAAAATCTTTGTTACTGTTTGATGTCTCTGCGTGTAAGTGAAAATGACATTAAACTGCAATTGTAAAATGGTCCCTGAGGTTTGTGAGTGCCCTGTCTCTATTATTTGTAACTGTGAAAAAGCAAAAAATATACCCATCATTAAACTAAAATTCTTGTACTTTCAAAGAATGCATGGTATTGGTAAAATTGGAAGTGTGGACGTAAAGGAAACAAAAAAATGTGATTGGATGTGATGGCACTGTTACTAATACGGTGTGGAAAACCAGTGTTATTCACATTGAAGAAGAAGTTAAAAGACCACTACAGTGGGGAGAGGTGGTGGTGTATGCCTCTTACATCTCAATGAGTTGCCATTCCGGCATTTGTTTCAAACTTTAGATGGTGAAACAACTGAGCCAAAATCACTAGTCCGATAGGCACGCAGCTCAGGAAATGTGAGAAACTCCCAGTGGTAAATTTAACAGTGCTGAGTGTGAATTTCCAGAACTGACCGGCAGAATTTAAGAAAAGATCAGCAGTACCTACTGGACATTATTTGTACAATAAAAGCAGGCAGCTGTCCTGAAGATTTATCTGTTCTGAGCCTGGCACACTGTCCACTCAAGGTGGGTAACGACAGAGAACAGAATTCTACAGTTGTACTTAAGTATTGAAAATCCAACAGACGAACACAACATTATAGTTTCTTTTCTCCTAATGTCTTATGCACCTGTATGGTTAAGTATTAAAAAAAAGTAAATACTTCACAAATGGGCCGGAACATGTATTGAAAGTTATAAAATCGTCAAAATTCCTCTCTGAAAACTTGCTGAAGGTCATCGAACCAGTAATTGAGAGAAACGCATTTTTTGCCAATCCAGAAAATTTGCTTTTGAGTATGATAGTAGATAAAAGGGATCATATACGAGAGTTATGTTTCAGAAGAATTATAAAGGCTAGAAACTTAGCTTCTAAAAGAAAGTAAATCGGGTGTTTTCAAACATCCAAAGTCATTTTTGCAGCTACAGACTACATCGAAATGATTCACTGGAACCCTACTACACTTTCACCACCACCTTTATCTGAGAAGAGCCACCAACGAAGAGATTTGGTCTAAGGTCGAATCAGGTAAAACAGCGGCCCAATGGAAATTTGACCAATTCCCATGTCAATCCCAAACAGCAGAACGGCGCGTGAATCTGGTAACCAAGACATCATAAAAAGTCTTCGGGTCCAGAGATGTTTTTACAAGCACGACACTTTTCTCGTGATCTTCAGTGCCTAGTTTTTCAAGCAAATCTTATTTCAAACTTCCAAAAGATAGTAAAGACAAGTAAAGGACTATATTTTATTACAAAGTGAAATTACACTCAGGTACAATCAGATAAAGGTAATCAGATCAGGTAATAGTACAATCAGAAAAGTAGTTTTTATTTCAATGAAAATTTGCCATTTAAAAAAAATGCCTTTTAAAAAAAAATCTAATCCGCTGCCAATGTCTTGCGAAATGTATTTATTTTTTCATTTATTTATCATTCCTATACTCTTTTCTACTAAAATATGTCTATAGCTGCTTGTTATATAAGTTATTTGATTTATTTCCATTTATTAGAAAAATTATCAAAATCGTGTTTTTTCTCAAATTTTAAGCCCGATGCGCTACCGCCAAACGTAAAAATTTATTTATTTTGTTATTGCATTTTACTAAGCTACCCTAGACACAAGTTTTCCGCGGTATAGCGAATCAAAAAGAGAAAAACAGTTTTTTTCGGCCCACCCTACTATACAATGTAATACTAGTAATACGAAAATCCCACAGATGTCGCTGCAATTGATACTTGAAATTTTAGCAGTATCGTCGCACATTTAAGGGATACAAATTTTTAGCACTGTTTTGATAGCATATTTCCACACTAGGTATTCTAGGCGCTGTACAACAAGTCTTAATCATGCGTAATCATGTCATCACATGCATGCAGTCAGTGGTAATTAAAAAAATCTTAATGTAATCACATGTAATCAATATAATCATAGTATAATCAAGTATAATCTCGAACTAAAAATCTCGAGAAAAATCTATTTTGTCGCCATTCTGTCTTCTGCGAGGCGCTGCGAGGTCTGTTGGCTTCTGTGTAGACGAAATTTGGAGAAGGTAGAAACAGAAAGACGAGCTCGCAGAGAAGGAAAGAGAGATAAGCGAGATAAGAAAGTTGTCTGGGTGTGTGTGTGTGTGGGGGGGGGGGGGGTTACTTTCTCAAGAGTTTGTGTTTGCTTTTATTTAAAGAACGTTTAACGGCCGGATCTGACCCGTACCCGGCCCAGAGTAATGAAGGGAAACTTTCCAGCATGGCCCGGCAGAATTAGGACATATTTTTAAAATACAGGCTGGGCCAAAAAAAAAAAAAATCAGCGAGTTGACCAACCCGATTTAAAAATTTAAACAAAACCGATAAAATATGAACAATTTTCAACTGATATGACCAGTGTTGGGTAGAATCTGATTACAAAGTAATGAAATTATAGATTAAAATCAGGGTTGTAATTTTAACCGGTCAAAATTGATTTTGACCAGGACACTGGATAAAAGTGGTTTTAACCGTCCAAAGTTGGTCATAAATGATCAAAACTGTTAAAAATGGTCTTAATTTTAATAATTATTTTTTCATTGCAATTAAAAGTAACTTAATAAGTAATAAAAGTAACAGGCAGTTAAAAAAATAATGCACTGATAAGTTAAGGAGGCTCGTTAGTAAAATATGCTTATGCAATACAATAAGACAGCTAGATCCATAATTGCCCTAACATAGTTAATAGTGTATCAACAGGGAAAAAATCATTCTTCCTTTCAGCTGTTGATACAGGGGCATCTAAAACAACTGCCCAGTATTGTTTAAAACTAGCAGCTGATGCTAAAGATGAGGTAGAAAACAAGTTTGCTTGTAAAGTAAGGAGTTTTGTAAGTGACAATGAAAACAAGATGAAAAGCATTAGAGAAGATTTTCAAAATGCATATGGAGATGAACTGTTTATTTCTTATGGATGATAAACAAACTCAAATACATGAAATATACAAGTGCATGAGAACAAATAAATCACAACATACCTGGTTCCTGAAACATGGAAGACTAACTTTATTCTGTTTGGATCACATATTTATAGTATACAGATATAGCAGGTAGCGCCATCTGTTAGCACAAAATGGATTTAAAAACTAATAACTTTTACACTCCTACTTTAGTTTTAAATTATGCAGAAGATTAAATACAGATGGGCAAAACAAAAAAAAATAATTAATTAATGTTCAAATTTGGAGTCTATAAAAGTTCAAAGAAAACTTTCTGGAACTTAAAATCTTAAGCCCATTGCTTGGGCACACATCTCATGTTTGGTACGCTGGACAGTTTTGGTTAAAAAGTCTGCTAACATCTCTGCAGTTGGTATACTTTTCATGGTAATTTGTCCACTCTTGACAGTTTCATGTACAAAATGATGTTGAACATCAATGTGCTTGCTCCTTGCATGGTACATATTATTTTTTGTAAGATTAATTGCACCATTATTATCGCAATATAGTGGAATTGTTTTTATGTGTAAAACTCCAAGGTCCGTAACAATTTTATTTAGCCAAATGGCTTCTTTGGACGCAGCAGACAGAGCCATGTATTCGGCTTCTGTTGTAATTGTTGCTACCGTTGGTTGTCTCTTACTACACCATGACACAGCTCCACCACCTATCAGAAATACGTATGCCGTTATTGATCTGCAATGTCACCACCATAATTGGCATCACAATAACCTATAATTTTATCACCATGATTTCTGGAGTAAGTTAATGTTGTTTCTGTTGTACCTCTAAGGTAACGCATAATGCGCTTTACAGCAGTCCAGTGAGTTTTATTTGGACTTTGACAAAACTTACAAAGTAAATTAACACCATATCCAATGTCTGGACGAGTTGCCTGAGCTGCATAAAGCAGGCTTCCAACGGCTGCTTGATATGGAATTCTTTTTAAGTCTTCCGTATCTTTATTACTCATTAAATTTGTTTTTAACAAACTTTTATTAATATCAAGAGGTGTTGTGACAGGATGGGAATCATGCATATTGTATTTGAGAAGCATATTTTCCACATATTGAGTCTGATTAAGGCTAATGGACCCATTTTCCCTATCACGCTCAATTTTGATGCCTAAACAATAACTCGCCTCTCCTAAATCTTTCATTTCAAATCTTTTCTTCAGTTGTTCTTTAACCACTTCACCGGCGAATGGTATGGGAAAACAGTTCTTTTACCCCCGAGTTATCTCGGGGCAGCCGGTGAAGTGGTTAACCCAATTTTTAAGGCTCACAGAATTACTGAATATGAGCAAATCATCAACATAAATAGTTACAATGACTAAATCTTTATTTTGATTACCTTTAATGTATGCACAACTATCGAAAGAACTTTGTTTTAATCCCATTTCAACTAAACCCTTTTCAAGCATTTGATACCAGAGCCTGCCACTTTGTTTTAAACCATCTAAAGCTTTATTGAGTTTAAGAACCTTCCCTTTTAAATTTTCTTGGTAGTATTCATTAAAGCCCTCTGGTATTTTCATGTAAATTTCCTCATCGAGTGTTCCCTGTTCAAAAGCCATAACAGCATCCATTTGATCAATTTCCCAGTCATATATAGCTGCATATGCTAACAAAACTCTTAATGTAACATATCGAACAACTGGTGAGAATGTTTCATTATAGTCTATTCCTTCAATTTGTGAAAAACCCTTAGCTACTAATCGAGTTTTGTACCTTTCAATCTCACGCTTAGAATTATGCTTAACTTTAAACACCCATTTACAATTTATAATATTTTTATTTTTGGGTTCATCTACAATTTCCCATGTTTTATTTTTAATGTGACCAGATATAGTTTCAGATATAGAATTTTCCCAATGATTTGCATTGGTACCATTTAATGCTTCATCAATTGTTTTTGGCTCAAAGCAATAATCAATTTCCATTGCAGCTAAAGCTTTTACAAAACACATACGATTTAAATTTGGCATTTGCAAATCTGGCATACCTTTCATGTCAAAATCCTCATAACGGCATGGGAGTCTAGTTTCTCTGTATGGACCAGTCAATACAGGCGGATGCGAATTATCAACTGCATTGTCCATATTTACATTATCGTTAACAGGATCACTAATAGTAGCAATATTTTCTAAAGAATCATTTTCAGAGTTATCATTCACTACTGCTTCTGTTTCGTTATTTGATTGATCATCCTCAATATGTGAACACCTAATTTTACTCCCACTGAATAAAGAGTCAGTATAAAATTCAGATATATTACTAGTTTGATGATACATTTGATTTTCCAAGAAATGTACATCTCGTGCATTTATTACTTCATAAGTTACATGATCTATTAAGCGATATCCTTTCCTATCCTGACAATACCCAATGAACATCATTTCTTTTGCTTTTGCATCCCATTTTGTACGTTTCTGTTTCGGAATGTGAACAAATGCACGACACCCAAACACCCTTAAGTACTCTAAGTTTGGTTTTTCTCCACTCCAGTTTTCATAAGGAGTCATACCTGCAACTGCTACTGTAGGAGAATTATTCTTACAGTGATTTGCTGTTTGTACAGCTTCTGCCCAGTACTTTCTATCAAGATTAGCATCAGCTAACATTGATCTTGCCCGTTCCACAAGAGTTCAGTTATTCCGTTCTGCTATCCCCATTTGCTCGGGTGTATATGGAATGGATTTTTGATGCTGAATCCCTATTGATTCTAAATATTTGATCATCTCATTATTTATATATTCCTTTCCATTATCAGAACGAAATATTATGATTGGTTTGCCAGTTTGCCTTTCAACATATATTTGAAATACTTTGAATTTCTCAAAGATTTCAGATTTATGTTTTAAAAAATAAACAAAAGTCATTCGTGACAAATCATCAATGAAAGAAATAAAATAACGAGAACCACCAATTGATGAAACAGTCATTGGCCACATAAGTCACTATCTACAATACCCAATATTTCCTAAGCACGTTTAGCTTTACCCTTAGGAAACGGCTGCCTATGCATTTTGCCCTTAATACATGATGTACAATCTGACAAATTTCCATTAAATGTGAAACTCTTAACCATATCCTTTAACCTCATCATTCCTCCTTCACTTAGGTGACCTACCCTTTTATGCAATAAATCATTTGAAACATCTTGAGGAGTAATTAATGCCCATTCATTACATATATCAAGTGAATACAAATTGTCACTAATACCCGTTCCACTAGCAACTAAATGTTTATTTTTGTGTACAAAACATCTTTCTCCTATAAATGTACTAACCATTCCAAAAGTTTTATTCAAGTACTTAATGGAAAGCAAATTTGCTGTTAACTTTGGTACATGTAAAACATTACTAAAAGTGACATTCACTTTTTCACCATTTCTAGACAAAAGGAATGTTACATTGCCTTCACCCTCAACTTCTATCACTGAACTCCCTGTTTTAATTTGTTTAACATTAGGTTTTGTGTAATTATCAATTAATTCTTTATGTGGAGTCATGTGATAAAAGCACAAGAATCCATAAACCAAATATTAGGATCTGGATTAGAATTAGCAACATATACATCTGCTACATAAGCTTCCTCCTTTTTAGGTTGTTTTGGCTTAAAACCATTCCTTTTACTAAATTTATTTTCATTATTCCTAACATTTGAATGAGGAGATTTTTGACAATCTGAACTTTTGTGCCCATAAAAGTTACATTTGAAACATTTTCCTTTAAAAGGTCTTTTAGCTTTAAACTTTTCATTGACAAAAGCATGCTCCATACTATCATTTGTTTGAGGTTTTACATCTTCAGCTAATAAACGATTTCTAACATTATCAACTGTAATTTCCTCACCACAATTTTTTAATGCCATTATAAGGGGTTCAAATCGATCAGGTAAATTTGCTAAAATTATCTCTGCAATTAATTCCTCATCAGGTTTAACACCTGTAGTTTTTAACTGTTGATATGCTGAAATTGCCCTGTGCAAATAATCAGGCATGTCTTTACAATCTATATAACGAGTGTTAACTAATTCCTTTATAATTGAAACCTTTCTTGTTATTCCTTTATCCTCATAGGTTTCAGCTAACACTTTCCAAGCTGCTTTCCCACTTGATAAATCCCTTAAATCATTAAAAATTGTTTCACTGACCCCCTCAACAATATAAGATAAGGCTTTGGTATCTTTTGCTTGGTCTTCCTTACTACCATCAACAAATTCCCACAAATCCTTTTTAATAAGGTGCATCTTCATGGCAAATTTCCAATCCATATAATTAGCCCTACCAATTAATTGTTTATAATTAAATGAACCTTCTCCTCCAGGCATGTTTATTCTTATTTTAACCCTAACCAAGTAAACTAAACAAAAATAATTTTGAGAGCAATTCTAATAAATTTTCTATTAAAATTAATTTATTCTCAACAATTATCTAATTATTTATTTAAATAAAATACAAGATTAAGAGTTAAAATAATATCTTCATTACAAGACTCATTAGAGTCACTTACTAGTTAAGCCTAACAAACCATGTGGTTAACATTACACATTTTAATTCTAAAAATTTTTATAGAATTAAATAATATATCTTAACTAATTTACTATTCATTCTCATTCCCTGGTCTGGGCCCATAACCTGATAAACAAACTCAAATACATGAAATATACAAGTGCATGAGAACAAATAAATCACAACATACCTGGTTCCTGAAACATGGAAGACTAACTTTATTCTGTTTGGATCACATATATATAGTATACAGATATAGCAGGTAGCGCCATCTGTTGGCACAAAATGGATTAAAAAACTAATAATTTTTACAATGGATGTGCTGCACATTACTTGAATCTTGTAGGACAAGATATTACAAACACAAAGTTAATTCAATAATGAAGCATGTTATTGAAATGAAAAATTGCAGATGAGCATGAAGATAATATTTATGATAACATAGTTAAAATCATTAACAATGTATACAAAGAAGTAAAACATTTATAAAGTCAACTTAAGCCTATTTCCCTTGCTTTAGATAAACTTAAAAAAGAAGATGCTACTATATCTGATGCATGCGACGAATGGTTAAGATTGCTAAAAGAAAAAGATCTTGAAACTTATTCTAAAATGATACAGTCTCGATTTAATGAAAATGTTACCCCAGTTCATTTTCTGGCTTATATGCTGAATCCTGTCTACATGAGTAAAAGTATTGATGAAGAGAAGCAAAAAATAGCAAGGCAGTGCATTGTTAAAAATATCGTGAAAAATTACCTCTGTTTTTAAAGACTATCTATTTTCTGACAAATGAGAACGCTCCATAAACGCCTATGCATTGTTCATTGGTCAGAAAATAGATAGCCTTTAAAAACAGAGGTAATTTTTCACGATATTTTTAACAGTGTGGTTACACGATAATATTGATCCTACCTTTTTGCCTCTTGTGATTGTATTTCAAGCAGAATTCTCACCATATATCCAAAATCCTACTTTTCTGAAAGTGTAAAAGATACAATTGGGCCCGATGCCTGGTGGGCAGCAATGAAGAAGGTTAAAAGCATTGATATAAAATTTGTTGAATTCACATTACATCTAATGAGCTGTTGTGCCTGCTCATCATCAATTGAAAGATTGTTTTCTAAATTTGGAATAATCCGAAAAAAAAATACGAAACCATCTAAGTTTAGAGACAACTGCAAAACTTGTTACTTGTAATCAATTTTTAAATTCAACACAACTTACATAAAAAATAAAAGAGCTTGTGTATAAAAAATAATTAAAACACTTCTGTTGTATCTTGGTGTTATGTTATTTACGTTGACTTTTTAAATTTGGTATTTGCTGGTGTTATGTTACTTATATTATGATATTTTTAACAAATGTTAACTTAGTTTTTAACATATGCTAGTAAAACATATTTGATTAGTATAGTAAATAAATTGAATAGTCAATTTCAGTGGTCAAAATGGTCAAAATTGATTTTGACCAGGACGGTTAAAACCGGTTTAAACCACTGGTTAAAACCACTACGGTTAAAACCACTACGGTTAAAACCGAGACAACCCTGATTAAAATACATTATAATCACGTCACAATGCAATTGATTAACAAGCAGAAGCAGAGCACTGAACAGCAATTTCAATTAAGCTTTTGAATTGTATAATCCGATAATCGTGTAATGTATTACAAATAAATTCTTATTTAACCTTTTAAAATTTAATTAGATTAATTTGTAATAGATTACGCGGTGATTTTCATTACTTTTTTAATTATATAATCCAATTAACCTGTAATGGATCACAAGATGATTCCAATTACGTTTTTAATTGTATAATCCAGTTAACCTGTAATGGATTATAGGTCAATTCTAATTATATATTTTTAAAATATAACTTAGATTACATTTTAATATATTGCAAGTTAATGTCGTTTATTTAGTTTATGTTTGTTTAGTTATGTTAGTTTATGTTTGTTTAAAATACGCGGGACGTGAGGGGCACCGCAAGCAAATTTTTAAAATGTGATATATATATTATTTATAACGTATAAAAAAATTAAAGAGGGGAGGGAGTGAATTCCGGGGAAGTGATAATTGTCACCCGGGGGGCAAATTTCTAACTTTTTCGGGGTAGTAGTTTTCTAGGGTAGGGCAGAGAGGGAATTTGCCCCGGGCGCCAGAACAAAAGGGGAAGATGGCGCAAAATGGAAATTTAGTTTGTCGTTTGCTACACACACACATATACCGGGTGTCCCAAAAAGGACTGACTGATTTTAAAATTCAATAACTTGCAAACGGTGACAGATATTTAAAAAATTCTTGCGGGAGGGTTATGCATAAGGTCAAAAGTTTTATTACAGTGATTTTCGATTTTAGTTCAAATTACAAACAATAGATGGCGCTGTAAGCAATAGTCGCTAAATACAGGCTCGATTTCTGGTCCTTTCTCTTGTTCCATGCTGAAAAAGGAGATGGAAATGTATTATCCGGGCCACGAAGTACCAAAAATCGAGCCTGAATTCAGCGTCTATTGATCGCAGCGCCATCTATTGTTTGTAATTCGAACTAAAATTGAAAATCACTGTAAAAAAACTTTTGACCTTATGCATAACCCTCCTGCAAGAATTTTTTAAATATCTGTCACCGTTTGCAAGTTATTGAATTTTAAAATCAGTCAGTCCTTTTTGGAACACCCGGTATATATATATATATATATACTAGCAGCCTCCGCCCGCTACGCTGGTCGGTTTCTCCAAACGAAACTTTAATCAAACGAAATATATTGGTATATTTCATCTTGTGTTTTATAGCAACATATACATTTATCTCCAATGATCTTCTCCATTTCTGAAAACAATATGAATGCCATTACGATTTTATATCTTCTAATGTCTCGGTCAAAATTTGGACTGTTAAGAAGTAAATCTTTAAGTTGATTATTTATAACTGAATTTGTAAAAGAACGGAAGAACAATATGCATCATATTAAAATCATCCCCGAAAATTTAAAAATTTAAATCTCATCAAAATCCGTTCAGCAGAACCTTCTAATAAGACTAATTTTTCATAATCGGGTTCACCAGATTATTGAACATTCTTCTATAACAAAGCAATGTAGAACAATATTTGTTATATAAAAAACTTTCTTGAAAAATTATCTAACAACCAATGCTAATTCCATCGAACTTAACTCAATAGAATCTTTTAAAAAGGCTAATCTTTCAAAATAGGGTTCACTGATTAAGTAACTTTCGCACATAATTCTATAACTCAGCAAAGTAGAATGATATGTGTTACATACGAAACCCTTTATTGAAAATTTATCTAACTATCAATGCAAGTCTTCTCAAAATCCATCCAAAAGAACTCAAGTTATAAGTGATCGGACCGAAATTGTTGTTTGGATTTTATATGTAGCGGATTTTATATGTATGGGGGTTGAATTCGGAATTAATTAGGGGAAAGCTGGAAATTGTTTTAATCTCTTCTGTTTAGGTCTAGAATGAATGTATTTTGTTTTCCCCCTTGTACTAGGTGAGCGTTAGGAAATATGTATAGAATTATAATAAAAAAACACGTTTTTTTGCATACCACAACAATATCTTACAACAACTAACTTTGTCAAAAACATTGTCAATACAAATGTTGTAGAGCTTAAAATTCTGAGTAAAATGAGTACCTATACTCAATACTTATGTTGAATATTAAGGTCACAATTCTACTTCAAAGATTTAGACACATCATCAGGGGGATGACCTCAAAATTAATTAGGGGAAAACTGGAAATTGTTTTAATCCCTTCAGTTTAGGTCTAAAATGAACGTACTGTGTTTTCTTCCTCGTACTTGGGTGAATGTTAGAAAATATGTACATATTTATTTTCGAAAAACACGTTTTTTTTTAGTATCCTTACCAATATCTCAAAACAGCTAACTTTATAAAAAAACATTGTCAACACAAATGTTGTAGAGCTTAAAATTCTGAATAAAATGAGTACCATCATTAATATTTTTGTTCAACATTAAGGTCGCAATTCTATTTCAAAATTTTTCAAATCAAGAGCTTGAAACCAGGAGAGATCAAGTTAACTTAACAATATCTCAAATTGCGGCCTTAATATTGAACAAAAATATTAAGTGTAGGTACTCATTTTACTCAGAATTTTAGGCTCTATACTAAAAGGTACTAAAAATGTTTTTGATAGAGTTAGCTATTTTGAGATATTGTTATGTTAACTTGGTCTCTCCTGGCTTCAAGCTCTACAGTGTAAGTCCCATCAAAATACATCTAGCAAAACTCAAATTATAAACGGGTGGAAAGAAAGACAAATTTGCATTTTATATAATTACAGTAGATGCATCTTTCATAATTGCGTTCACCTTTCTCTATAACTTTTCCAATAGCTCTATAACTAAGCAACATATAATGAATGGTTTTATACTAAAACCATTTCTAAAAAGTTACGTAACAGTGCCACTTGGATCAAAATCTCTTCAATAGAATATTTTTAAAAGGCTAACCTTTAATAATCAGGTTCACTTAATTTTTAAATTTTTCCTTTATCTCTATAACTAAGCAACGTAGAACACTGTGTGTATACACAAAAACCGTTCCAAACACGTTACTTAACTAATAGTGGCATATCCTATCAAAATATTATAAACAATCGGAATGAAATGCAAATTTCCGTTTTAAATATGTAGTAGATGATGATGATATGATTATCTGTAATAGTTCTGTTCGTGAAGTTTTCACTTCATACGTAAACGATGCTTTCAACATTGTAGCTAATACACCGATTGGCGAGGTATCCGATCACGGAAGATTAACCAGGTATCCTATGAACAACTACCCAAAGAAAGGTGAATATATGGCTTTTGTGATACTTCTATGCCAGCCAGGCGCATGTAATAAATCAACAAAGATTGTTTCCATACCTTATTCTTATTTTGTTATTTTCATTCAAAATATAAACGTTTCCCTCATTTCATTTAAAATACATAAATTTAAAATACATGCCTTACACTAATTTCATTGAAAAAATTGAAAAGTAAAACAATAATAGGAAATAATGCCATAACTTAAAACAAAGAATTGTTTTTAATTTACATACGCGAAATGTAACTACTGCTATTGGCAATTTTTAAAATGCTAATGGCGAGATTTACACACGGCTGACATAAAAGTACCCATTTTTCCTTTTTAGCCAGGAGCAAATGGTAAATAGCGATGCATTATTTCAATTCCAATTTCTTCCATTGAAAAATTGATACTTACGTATTATGCGGACCATGAAATAGATCGCCAAAAATTGTTGACAATTTCCAATCTTGTTTATCGTTTGTCAATTACGTTTAAAACAGTAATTTAACATTCTTAAATACATAACCTTGTTAAAAATAGCAAATTGTTTAAAGTAAATAAATAAATAAAATATATAACATAAAACTACATGCTGTAAACCATAATTAAAAAAACAAACAAACTGTAATGATAAAATAAATTTAAAACTATAATAAACTATCAATTGGACAAAAAATAAGGGTTGCTGCAATTAGTGTAATTGTCGCAATGCTTGGCGCAGTTGTATTGGCATGGCCCGGATGTAAGTACCAAAAGTTTTTTTTAGGCCTACAAACATTGCTTTCATTTTCAAATATTTTCGTTTTGTAAAGTTAATTATTTCTCAGTGGATTGCTTCTTTGTATTTTCAATAAGTTCAATATTTTTTTTTTTCTTTTATTCAAGGGGTTTGTATTTTTTTTTTCAAACTCACATAGCCGGTTTAATTCTTTAACCAAAAGAATTAACAAAAAGATTTACTTTGAATTTCTTCCGTTGCCACAGTAACGGATTTATAATATGAATGAATATGGATGAATTATCACTTCTAATGTTAGATATTTCGAAGTTTTGGTGCCAAAGACATCACCAAATTAGAAAAATATAAAATATCTCATGAACTATTAGACTTAAAAGAATTTGGTTAGTACCATTCGATTCAGCATACAAAAATACACTAAAATATGTTATCAGAGGAAAAATAACTATAAAATCAGATTTTTAAGGAATTTTTTGAAAGTTAATTTGTTCTATTTTTTACCCCCCTTAGTGGTGGAATTTTAGAAAAACCTTTCTTAGCGGCACTCTATGTCATAAGAAGTATTTTTACCCCAATTTTCAAAATTTTAAGTTCAGTTAGTAGTTTTGGCTGCGCGTTGATTAATATAAAATTCAGACTTTCTTTTATTTAAGTATTGCGCGGCAGCGCAATACTTATTTATTTCCAGTGTCACTTCTCAATGTTAATTTAACATACAAAAGCCTATGGAGATCATAACTTTTTCATTTTTTCTTCCCACCTTTTTGTCCCTGATGCCACTCAATTTTAATTCTTTGCTAATTCTAATTCTAATAATATTATAAATTCAAAGTGTAAAAGCATTTGCCTGTCGTCAGGGTCAAAACGGATCATAAAATGCCTTTGCATATAGGTGGATTATAATCTAGAGAGTAACATGGGGTAATTTTTATTTACATTATTCAAATATTTTTCTTAATAATTCCAAATTTCGCTTTTTTCATTGAGAATCAACGGACATTTTCTAACAAAATTTAACATTTTCCCTTCATTGTTGTAAATAATTCAAAAGTTGTAATTATAATTTGCCTAATTTTAGTTGAATGATTTTCACGTGAAACATGAAACTGAAGAAACTGAAATAGATTTTTTTTTATTTTTTTAAGAATTAAAAAGAAGGTGAATACGGCGTCATAGTGGAAATAAAAATGACATTTTGAAGAAGATTTTTTCAATTCCTACTATTAGCTCACACTCTCCCTATATTTATTTATTTATTTCATTCAATTCCTACTATTATTTCACACTCTCCCTATATTTATTTCATTTCCTACTATTAGCTTACACTCTCATTATATTTATTTATATATTTATCTTGTTCAAATTTTCAATCGTTAAAAAAATACTCATTATTCATCCTATCAAGTTGAAATAAATTTTTTAAAACTTGTGCTGGATGACAGTTGATGTTAATACAGTTTTTTCAAATATTACTTAGTTAATTAAATTTTAATTAATTAATTTTAGTTTTGCATGGGAAACAAAATGGCGGCCATTGGTTAATGAAGATCAATGAAAGTATTTTCAATAAGGGGTTACCATAGGGGGGACCCTGTTCTGTCGCCAAATACCGCCAAGTTTGTCGCCAACTTGGCGATATATCGCCAAATTTGGCGGCTAAAATGAGTCGCCAAAAGTGACGCCAACTTGGCGATATCTCTAATATTTCGCCAAATTTCCATAGGGTTCCACTGTAAACCTACTTGCTTATAGAAAATCAACTAATTGAGATATTTTAATGCAACAAAAACTAATATTAGCTTAAGGGATTATATTAAATTTTTCTTTGATGACCTAAGTAGGAATTGACTTTAAAAACAAAATTTTTATACAACTTGTTAAGTTCAGATTGTAATTTTTTGACCAAACTACAGCAGCCTGCATTACTGCACTGGTGAAACATTTTGAATTATGCATAGGTAAATTGCATCACAAATTGTGGTGTGATGTCACACAAATCGAAGCTTGATGATGATACCCTCCATTAATTTTGAAATGTGTTCGTCTGAATGCAGTAGTTATTAAAAAACTTGACATATTAAACAAAAACCTAATTTGCAGAACAAATTAAAAAAACAAAATTTATTTCCTAAATTGGTTAAGCCCGAGAAGGGGCAGATATTAAGATATTTCATTCAATTCGTTCTGCATTTAATGTTAAATTTTTGTAACAAATAAGTTAAACCAATTGAACATCTATGCTCCTATTATAAAGAGGAAAAAATTGCTTATTTGTAGGAGGTAAGCTCAGGAACTACCGAACCTATTCCAAAAGTAATGGCATCAAAATGATGGTGTTAGTCCAACTTAGAACATAGGCTATATCTTATGTCGGTGCCACTACCCCAAAGGGGCTGCAGGAGCAAAAAACGCTCTAAAAATGCGATTTTTGCGTTACTGAAGGGCCTAGAAATATGAAATTTGGAATATTAGTTATAAGATATAAATGATGTCTAAGAACAGTTCTTAAACAATTCGAAATTTAAAAAGGGTGAAAATGCACAAAAAGCGTTCTAAAAAACATTCTAAATGGTATTTTTTACATAATCTCAGGAAATACCAAACCGATTTAAAAAATATTGGTGTCAAAATGATAGTGACAACGTTTGCTCCAAGATAGGCTATGTTTTATGACGGTGCCACTACCCCAAAGGGGGTGTATGAGCAAAAAACGTTCTAAAAATGCGATTTATGTGTTACTGAAGGGCCTAGAAATATGAAATTTGAAGTATCAGCTACTTATTAGATATAAAGGATTTCTAAGAACAGTTCTTAAACAATTCGAAATTTAAAAGGGGTGAAAATGCGCGAAAAGCGTTCTAAAAAACGTTCTAAATGCTGATTTCTACGCAATTTCATGAAATACCAAACCGATTAAAAAAATAATGGCGTCAAAATGAGGGTGAAAACCCTTGCTCCAACATAGGCTATGTTTTATGTCGGTGCCACTACCCCAAAGGGGGTACAGGAGAAAAACGTTCTAAATTGCGGTTTTTGCGTGACGGAAGGGCCTTGAATCGTGAAATTTAGAATGGTAGTTAGTTATAAGATATCAATGATCTCCAAGGACATTTCCTAAAAAAGTCGAAATTTAAAACGGGGGGGTCAAAATGCGCAAAAAGCGTTGTAAAAAACGTTCTAAATTGCGATTTCTAGCAGTCTCAGGAAATACTGAACCGATTTCAAATATAATGGTGTAAAAATGATGGAGACAGATCTTGCTCCAAGATAGGCTATATTTCATATCTGTTTCTACTACCCCAGAGGAAATACAGGAGCAAAATGAGCGAAAAGCGTTCTAAAAACGTTCTAAATGATGATTGGTCACCAATATCTCAGGAAGAATCAAACTGATTTCAAAAGTAATGGAAAGAAATTGATGCTGACAGCCTCTGCTCTAACATAGACGCTGTTTTAAGTCGGTATCACTATCACCTAGACGTTGCAGGAGCAAAAAAGCGTTCCAAATTTCGATTTTTGTGATCGGTAGGGGCTAGCAACTTAAAATTAGGCAAGGTACATATTTATTACATATAAATGATCTTTAAGAACAGTTTCGAAAAAATGGAAATTTAAAAAGGGGTGAAAATGCGCGAAAAGCGTTCTAAAAACGTTCTAAATTGCGATTTCTACTCTATCTCAGGAAATTCCAAAGCTATTTCAAAATTAATGGTTGCAAATCAATGGTGACAGTCCCTGTTATAACATAGGTTATATTTTACGTTGCTGTCACTACCATCTGAGGGTTGCAAAAGCAAAACATGTTCTAATGGACTTTACCCACGAATGGCAACAGCCACGCTTCTGCGGGAAAAAACCCTCCGAATAAGACTGTTTATTGGATGAAGGGGAAACAGTGTAAAAATGTTCTTCACGCCTATTGGTGTTTTTCTTCTGTTTACCCGCGGCTGACGTCAAATGGGTAAAGTCTATTTGCGTTTTTTGCATAACTGAAGGGTCTAACACTTTGAAGTATGGCATGGTATTTACTTACAAGATGCAACTGCTTACTAACAATTGTCGAAAGAAAATTTCAAATTTAAAAAATGAAGTGAGCGGAAAGCATTATAAATTACAATTTTTATGTAATCTTTTCAAATATCAAACCAATTAAAAAAATAATTATGACAAATTGTTGGTGATAGAACCTGGTCAAACATAAGCTATATTTTATGTCTGTGCCACTACCACCAGAAGGTTGCAGTAGCTAAAAACTTTCTAAATTGCGATTTCTGTGATACTGAAAAGGCTAGAAACTTTAAATATGGCATGATAGTTACTTATAAAATATAAATGCCCTCGAAGGACTGTCGAAAATAAATTCGAATTTAAAAGGGGTGAAGTGAAGGGGAGGTGCGGAAAGCATTCTAAAAAAGTCCTAAATTACGATTTCTACGCAGTTTCAGGGAATATAAACCAAATATAAAAGTAATAGTTGCGAATCAATGGTAACAGTCTCTGATCCTACACAGGTTATATTTTATGCCGATGATTCTACCACTTGGGGTTCACAGGAACAACAAACGCTCTAAAAAAGGCCTTTAAAAGCTTTTTAAATTACGTTTCTGTGGAATATTAGGAAATAAAAAACCAATTTCAAAATTAATGTTGGCAAATTAATGGTGACAGTTACTATTTCAACATAGCCCTTTATGTTGAGAGAGGTGGTAGGACTTGGAATTTGACATGATAGTTAATTTTAAGATGTAAGAAGATTATTTCGAAAAAAATCAAAACTTCAAATGAATACTGAAATGAGCGTATTAATTGAGCATAAAAGTTTCAAAATATTTTCTAAATTATTATTTATTTAATTTTATTTCGTTTTATTAATTTAAGTCTCATTTCTGCCTTATGCACTCTGAAAAACAATGATGTTTAATTAAACTGTGTTTTAAATAGCAATTTTTTTAATTATTCCTAAAAGTAATAAGTACCTTTTAATAAAATAAAATATTACCTTTTAATAAAATAAAAATTTAGTTAGTACCTTTTATTAAAAATTAGACATATAAATATCACTTGGCATATTTCAAATATTACGCGAGCAAAGCCGCGGGGTTTGCTAGTTAAAAAATAAAAATGAAATTCATACAATATAGTACTTTAAACACCTATATACTTAGATTCCGTTCAAATGAAATCGAAATAAATCTTAGACTTTTTCCATTTTTAAGTTGTAAATATTTGTACTGCAGATTTTGCATTATGTTTATGATGATTGTACATAATATGATAAGATACATGCAAAATACAAAACTTTAAAAAAAGTAAGATTTATTTCGATTTCATTTGAACGGAATCTAAGTATATAGGTGTTTAAAGTATTATATTGTATGAATTTCCTTTTTATATTTTAATGTTCAATTGGTTTAACTTATTTGTTACAAAAATTTAACATTAAATGTAGAACGAATTGAATGAAATATCTTAATATCTGCCCCTTCTCGGGCTTAAACAATTTAGGAAATAAATTTTGTTTTTTTAATATGTTCTGCAAATTAGGTTTTTGTTTAATACTAGGGGGCTCGGCCCCCTACGAGCTACGCTCGCCAACCCCCGACCAGACACCGCAGACTCTAAATGCACGCTAATTTGATCGGCTTTAAAAAGATTTCGAAAGATTGAATTATAATGTAAAAAGCAGTGGCGATCTCCCTATAAACGAATTTCTATTCATTTGTCTTTGATTGGGGAATTTTAACGCCAAATCCGCTGCGGTACTGCTTGATTATCTCGTCGACCAATTTCGCCAAATTATATAAATCGCCAAACCACTCGCCAAATTATACAAATTGACATATTTTTTTATTTTAAATAACAATAGAACAAATAAATTCGTACAACATTAATAAAAATACAAATAAAACGTCGAATAAAAATAACTTGATGACGTAGATACGTGTAACAACATTTCAAAATAAGCTAATATAAAAGGAATTAAGTAAACAGAGTCTTTGTCTCCTGGTATTTTTTAACAAAGCGAAAAGAAAGTTCTTTTAAATGAGACATTTTAAATTAATCGTTTTTAATCTAACGTAATTTTTACCAAGTTTTTTTTTTCTCTTTTAAATATTCACGTGAAGATACTTTTGTTAGAAATGAAATATTATTTGCGCTTTCCTAACAAAAATAGTTGAAAAGATCCTCTCAAAATATTAAATAAATGTCTAGCGCAATTTCTAAATTTAAACTTTTTTGCAATATTATTTTCTGTTCATTTTATGTAATAACTATAATGTGGCGTAAATATGACGTAATTTCTCCTACGACTTCTAACGCATGTTAATGAACTTATTATTTTACAATATCCTTTCTCTTTTAAAATTCACGTGTGTACTTTTTATGACATAATTTTTAATAAATTCCTGCTTTTTATACGTAATTATTTAATTTTAATTTGAAAGTTTTTTCCTGTTTATAATAGTCACGTGTAAATAAATTTTTAATTTGAAGCAAATATTATTGCTTGCGCTTTTTATACAGTTGGCAACAGTTTAAATTAGTACAATTTTCTGAAATCTGTAAAAAATATCTCTAGAAATGCTGAAAATTTGAATTTAAAATAGAAATAAAACCTGAAAAAATGAGTCAAAATAAAAAAAATTAATGCAATCTGCACTCCTGCAAATTCTAATGCATAAAATGATCTAAAAATGATTACTCTGTCATGTATAGTTTTTGCTGCTATAAAACTTTTTTAGTGGAACGATTTTGTCCAACTTTAGCATTAAATATCTCTTAAAATAATTCTTCGATTTGAAAACTGTCTGCATCAGCATGTTTATCAAACATTTCTGTATAAAACCACCGATTTTCATATTTTTGTATGCATTATTTTTCTTAATATTAACGAAGAAAGACCTCCGGTCACAAAAAATTCAAAACCGGCGGCGGCGGCGGCGGTGACAGCGGTAGTTACTTTTTTTTAGAATAGAGAGATATATAGATATATATATGGAATTTGGATAAAACTGTCTAGTAGCCAAAAAATCCAAACGTAAAAATAACCAAACATAAAATTTAAAAAATATGCAACGAAAATAGAAAAAAGAAAAAAATCATTTAAAACTAGTAAAGTGAAAGCGAGAAATTTTTTAAAAGAACGCTCCCATAGGTTTAATATTAACGTTGCAGTCTGGGGCGGCGCAAGAACTTGTCCGACTGGGGGGCATGGTATCGCCGACAGGGTGGCCGGATTAGAAGCCTGCGCGGGTCGGGCACCCAACCCGAACCTGCAAAGAAAGTTTCCTCGATTCGCAACCCGTCAAAAAAATTCCTCGCCCCCGAACCCGCAAACAAATAATTTTCGGCGCCCCGCGTCGGGTTCGGGACCCGACATATTTCAAACCGACCCGAACCCGAAATACCTTTATCCGCAACTCAACCCGAACCCGAAATGAAAGGAAAGTAAATAAGGTTTTAATGCAATTATGAAAAGTAATCTACAATTATATCTCTAATACCAATTTTATGTATTATATAGAAAAATTATGGACAAATCTATATTCTTTAATATTCGAATAGAGTAAATAACAGACACTTCGTTGAACAAAGTCCTGCATCGAGTCAGGCTGTCCTTAATTTTCTTTTTTCGGGTAGGGATGACATTAAATTTCTGTCTCCTAGTCGGGTTTGGGATTTTAAAAAAAAGTTTGAGCAGAACTATGTTTCAAATGAAAATAAATATGTATTTGAATATGAATGAATATTCAATTTACTGCATGAGATATAAAATGTATATAAGAAATGTTGTCATAGATCTGGGAGCACGGCAGTGCGTCCGCCAAGTTCGCACAAGCCGTAAGTATAGTGCCTAGAATTGGCCACTATAGTGCCCACTTCTAGGCACTATACCGTAAGCTACCTTTTCCTGAACCATTTCGGCATACTTTTCACCCCCTCATGACGTCGTTTTAGGGAGAGATATAGATTTTTTTCTTTTATACACATGTTCGTATGGTCAAACTGAACTAAGGTTCCACGATTTCATGTTTCTATATTTAGTAGTTTTTGAAATATTAAATTCCGAAAAAGCGCTTTTTTGTCACTGACTCACTTCGCCTCATCAAATAACTAAGGTACTTTTAAAAGTCGTAGAATCATGAAATGTCACGAGTAAGTCGGATTTGTAGCACAATTAACTAGAAAAATCTGAAAACACAGAATTTCCGCCTCTAAACTCTTCAAACAGGGGGTGTTCATTTGGCTGTAAACAGTTCCTTAACACATTCAATTGTGCCAATGTTGGTCGCCAAAACTCGATTACAGAGCTTTGAAGGGGGTCACGTGATTTCAAGCAGAATAACATTTTATATAGTATATGCTTTTCCAAAGATGTTTGTTAAATAGAAAAAATGAATATATTTAAAAATTTTAATCAGTATAGGTTATGATATATTTACGATATTAAAACAATAAAACATTTAACAAAATATAACCGCAATTCGGTACGTTTCCGATATAGTAGCCTTGGCGAAATACAGAAAATAGTTTTGATGAGAAAAAAAATTTGATAATAACGTATTTTCTGGCAACCTATTTACTGTGTCATATACACAAGCAATTTTTTCCATATGTATACAATTTATTTAATGTAAGGAACCCGTTTATTTATTTTTATATACCAACATAAATAATTTGTATATAAAAAATAATATTTTATACATGTATAAATAAAATGTTTATATGTATATAAATACATATGTAAATAGCATAAAAGTTCATCAGATTTGTTTTCGTAGCTGTTTATATCATTTGGCAACATATCTGTTTCTGAAGTCCGAATTGCGCCAAGATTTTTAAAAAAATGCCAAGGTCCCTGTCAACTCAAAGTATTCCAATAATGTAAAAGTTATTTTTACTTAATACTTAATAAAGGTAATCGCTTACCCTTTCTGTTATGTTGAACTGAATCTAGGTTCGCCGGGATGGCCGAGCATTATTCTACTTATAAAACTGCACTAATTTAATACATTTACATCACTTTATTCAAACAATCACAATGACAAACACAACGCATCAAAAATATACAAAAATTCATAACAGCCGATGGAAAAAAACATTATTCCTTTTCCTGACTCGCGCAAGTCCTTTCATTTCAGTTCACGGAAGATGTGACATCCTCCAACCTTGCATTCTTAGAAAAGGATGCAACCAAGGTTACATATATCAGCAAAGTCACCACTCATAGGTCTAGTCTTTTAACAGGTCTCATTACTCGACCGCATCTGGTTTTATACATTGGCTTGTCTGGACAATCTTTCTCAGTTTTTGAATAGACTGATGGTTGTGTAGAATCAGCACATCCCATGTCATGATCACTCGGGAGAAGAGGTGAAATGTCAGATTCATCAGGAATGGATCTGTCATGTAGTAAAAATTCTTGCTCATGTTGAACTTCAAGGGGGTAAAGTCTTTGGTATGGTCTTAGGATTTCACCATTCTTAGTTTTTAGGCGAGCTACTCGGGTGTTGTTATCCTTCCCAGGGTAAAGTTCAAGTATTTTGGCCATGGGCCATTCTATGCGTTTTGTATTATCACTGCCAACAAGAACAATTTGGCCTACACCAAGAGTGGTAGGGAGTTTATGTTTAGAGTTTTTCAGTTGTCCGAGGTATTCTACACGAAATCTTCCCATAAGGTCTTGCTTAAGTTTCTGTCGATAACGAAATCTTTTATTTAAATTAGTTGAATCGAATACATCAAATTCGGGTATAGATCCTGTTCGTATCTCTTGCAGAAATGAAGATGGTGTTAATGGTTGTAAGTCTTCGATGTCCTCACAAAGATAGGTCAACGGGCGGCTATTTATGATATTTTCAGCTTCGCACAAAATGGTAGTCAATTCGTCATAATTAAGTCGAGCTCTTCCTAATACTCTTCTCAGAATTCTCTTGGCCATTCCAATCAGCCGCTACCACCAACCACCCCACCAGGCAGCTGTAGGAGGGTTGAAAATCCATTGGATTCGTTTAACTGAAGCCATTTCTTCTATCTTTTG
Source organism: Maratus speciosus (assembly GCA_963932465.1). Taxonomy (NCBI): domain Eukaryota; kingdom Metazoa; phylum Arthropoda; class Arachnida; order Araneae; family Salticidae; genus Maratus; species Maratus speciosus. Next base: position 228,589,275 of record OZ010800.1, on the reverse strand, counting down.
CCAGTCTATGTTGTGTAGGATGTTACTAGTTCCGACTAGCTCTGTTCCATTGTCAGAATATACATATAGAGGCCTGCCTCTTCGTGACACAAATCTTCTGAAGGCTAAACAAAAGCTGTCGGTTGTCAGTGACTGAACTAACTCAAGATGGACTGCTCTAATCACAACACAAGTAAAAAGGACAAACCAAGTCTTCTCTCCATTTCTTAAGTATAACGGTCCTCCTAAATCTACACCAGTTACCTCGAATGCTGCAGCATTCCTAATTCGTTTTTCCGGTAAGGGTGCAGGTAAAACTTCGGCTTTACTCGCTGCTATATTTTGTGGCCGTGATCGCCGTAGTGGTTGTCTGAAAATGAAATTAAGAATTGGCAACCAAAGATATTAAGATTATAAAATTAAATATTCAAAATAATTAATTTAGAAAATGTTGCCTTTGAAATATCCGGAGCGGAGGCTGAAAAATAAAAAGAAAATAGACTCACCCATTTTGAAGGAAACATTCAAAGATGAATAAACTATATACTTTATTGTAGCATAACACAAAACATATTTATGTACCTGGAAATTATAATATCTTGAAAGCAGTGAAACTTTTAAAATACACTTATAATAAATGTGATATTAATGATTAACTACAATTGAAAAATTCTATTGAATTATTTAAGTCCCGGAAAGTTCATAATCTAAAAGTTTAAAGTTTAAATCACAGTTCTATATCGATGAGAGCAGTTCTTAGAAAATATTACGAAGAGCAAATTTGAAGGAAATATGTATATTGATGATGTTGGGGGAGGTAAGCTACTGATTGATTATATTCTTGAAATTTTATGAAACATGACTGGAACAGGAAAGTTGAGGATGGCCCTTCTGTCGTACACAAAACTGTTGGCGTTCCCGGATGATCACAGACGTTCGTAAACTCAAACGCGATGTCCGCCTGCAGCAACATCCACAATTTGTACTCTAGAAGAATTAGATTCCATAGGGATTCTTGCCGAATTCTAGTACATTAATAATTAAATTATTAAATCAAGTAAAATTGATGATGAAGTTTCAGCTGCTGGGAGTACAGAAATTGACATGGGAGAGCTTACAGTTCGTAAAATTAAAAAGAAAAGAACATTTCTTCGTCTGGCTCCAAAAACTAAAAAAAATGGCTTCTTAAGAAAGAGGGTACATCTTCTTCATGCAAACTTTTTCGTCTGAGGCCTCAGCCTCAAACGTACGTGCGAACGCAACGCTACATTTTGACAAAGTGAGTGAGATAAAATCCAGATGGCTCCAAAGAACGTTAAAACTGACGCTCAACTTAAATTCGCCAATCAGCGACCGGCACGTACGCCTCTGAGTCATCACGATAACGATTTTCATCGCAATCGAAATATCGATAACGATTTGTATCGTAATCGAAGTTGCATTCCCCCTGCATTCCTGAGTACCGGCGATGTCGCCTCGGATACTAAAACAAGATGGAGGATAGAGTGACGTCATGATGCTCTTTCCTGCGAGGAAGAAGGATAAAAAAATGTCTAACTGCGTCGGGGAAAAAATGGATCGCGCGTCTTTTAAAACTGACAGAAGTTATTAAATATTGTAATGCGGATATCTCGCTAAATTACGGTTTAAAATTAATGAAATTTTGGCAATCGCTTAGATATAAATAGTAGCATCCAATAAAAATAGTTTTGGAATAAAATAATTAATATTAAATAACTTTTTAAATTTATATTTTCGGAAGTTAGCGATTGTTAGAAAAGCATTGTAAGTTACTTTAACGAACGATATTCCGTAATGTTTATATTTTAAAAGATCCGTACATTAGAATTATATTTAATTGCATATTATAATATTTATTGCTTTGAATAATTATTAATTATAGGATTATTAACGGAATATAAATTATTTAAAATGCTTTTTATTTATTTACTTAATACGTTTTTAAAAGTTGTTTTTGTACTTAAATATTTAAATTTAAATAGAGAAATAATGCAGTCGATAAATTAATAATCTGAAATATTGAAAATGTAACATTTACCTCCAGCCTATATAAAAATAAATTATGAAAAAAAGTTCGAGATACTGGGATCTTAATAATGCATAACTGAATGCACGAACAAAACTAAACGTTCAAGTGAAGCACTCAAACGATTGGAAAATCTTCAGAGATGCACTTCTCTGTAAGTAATCCAAAAAAAAAATTCAAAAATTACAATACACTATACATATGCAAAACAAAATGAATATAGAAAATAATACTGAATAAGATGCATTAAATATGTTGATTCAAATACACAACAATACATAGAATATACAAACACTTCTCAGGGTGAGTGAAAAATTAAATAAACCCTACTACTTAATTGAAACGTAAACATCCATGTGAGCACCATTACAATTCTTATTGCAATATAAACAAACGAATGATAGAGTTATACTATACACATAACTGAGTTGAAATTGCACATTGTAAAAAAATATGAGTTATTGCACATGATTAAAATTGCTATACTTTATGTAAAATGGAACTGAGCAAGAGTCAATGACATATAGCAGGACACTACTGAAGTAATGATGTGATTGTGAGACAAACATACATTTTAAATATATAACAATATAAGTGTGTAAATATAATGCAATTGAAATTTAAGAGAAGACATCACTTAAGAATTGCACAAGTGTCAAAAAGAAAAGGAATGAAATTCCAACCCGTTGACAACCATACATGGAAGTCATCGACACAAATTAACACAAATTTTCAAAATTCTCCAAATTATGCCAGAGACCATACCGTGAGGGAATGTCGGAGGGGCAGAATTTGTGCTAAATTTTACACCCCAAACTAAGCCGAGTTGACCCTTTGTGTGTAATGGTGTAGAATTTAAAGAAAATTGAAAATTTTTTTAGAAAAGCTTAGAGCAGAAACTCTATCTTTTACATAGAATTTAAATCTCTTCTAGAACCATGAAGGCATGCGCATTGTAGAGATTATCAAAATAACATTTATCAAATCAATTTAATGTAATTTCTTTTTCTTTCTTTCTTTTTTTTTTGTCTCAATATTTAATTGGAAACTTAAAAGATTGATACTTTTTAAATGAAATTAATAATTAGGATCCTAAATTAAAAATTTAAAATAATGTCACATCAAGTTACAAACAGCAGTAAAGTGTATAGGTTAAAAGCCAAAATAAAGTTCAATCCTTTATAAAAGAATACTGAAAAGTCAAATATGACTTGTGACAACTAAGTAAGATTTATACTGAAATAGGTAGTTATGGATAAAAGTTAAATTAACAGTGGTGGAAAATTGGCGCAGAGGAGGAGCCTATTGACACCACTAAATTTTAGTAGAACTTTTCGTCTTATCTAATGACAGTTTTTATTAAGGTGAAGAATACCATAAAATATTAGTGGTGTCGATAGGCTCCTCCTCTGCGCCAATTTTCCAATACTGAATTAAGGAATTATACTATAAATGAATTAAGTCGTAAAGAATATTAAAAGATACTTCTCAAAACATAACGTGTTAGCGAAGCACATATGTATTGAGTGATTCAAAAGGAGCTACCTCATGAACCGTTTAGTATCAAATGAGTGAAACCGGATAAGTTGTCACACTATTGAGTTTAAAATTAAATTAAAAATGAAAATTGAAATAAGTTATGATAATATACTATGATTTGGAATAATAATAAAAGTTAAAATTGTACCAAAGGATGAAACAATATTAGAAATGGCAGAAAAACCTTAGTTTGTTTGTCCAGTTGGAATCAATTTGCTAACATGTAATTTAGCACAATTTAGCGGTTCATTCACATGCTCAATTAGGTAATTATGACACCTAAAGACTCCTGTAATTTTAAAAGGTCCTGTATTTTTTGGCATGAAAGTTGAAGAATGAATTAAATTCTTCAAATACACAATATCACCAAGCTTTAATACTCGAGGTGGACGACCTTTTAAATACTTTTCATTCTGAGCGAAATATTTTTCCTCATTCTGTTTAACCAATTCTCTAGTTTTTGAAATATGATCTTGTAATTTTTTGAAATATATACTTGGTTCTTCAACCTCTTTAGCCGGTTGAAAAGTATCGATTGGCAAATTTAAATCCCTACCTAAGAATAAATTGGCAGGCGTAAAATTTGTTACAGCATGTTTAGAGTTATTATAATGGAGAACGAAAAATTTAAGTCTGTCTGACCATTCAATTACTTGATCAGACAGAGAGGCAACTGACTCTTTAAGAGAACGATTAATTCGTTCAACAAGACCGTTAGATTTCGGGTAATAGATGGATGAATTTCTATGATTAATTTTTAATGATTTTAAGAATTGTTTAATTTCGTTAGAGGTGAAATATTTAGCGTTATCAGATAACAAAACTTTTGGTATCCCGTATCTCGAAAAATAATCATTAAGAGATTTAATAACAGAATGAGATGTCACATTAGCAAGTGGAATAGCCTCTAAAAATCGTGAATAATGATCAACTATAGTTAAAATAAAAAAAATTCCATCATGTGATCTAGGAAGCTTTCCCACAACATCAATAGCAATCATTTCTCCCGGCGCTAAATCAGATTTGGAAATAAAACTAGGTTTTGCATTTGTTTGTTTACTTTTGTGAGGTAAGCATTGTTCACAAGTATTTACAAAATTCTGTATATCTTTAACCATACCATCCCAAAAATAGAGTTTTGAAATTGTATCTACTGTTATATTTATCCCAAAATGCACTTGATGTCCCAGAGCAATACAGCTGTTAATTAAAGTTTTAGGAATATATATTTTCTTAGATTTATTAACTCTATTACGCTTTTTCCTGGCAATCATAATTAAATTGTTATCTGGATTTATAGAATAAGAAGAATTAGGCATTTTATTAGCAATTAATTTATCTCTTATATCTTTAAGTTTAGCATCTTTAAGTTGTTCTTTTAGGATATTCTCGGTCGTTAGGGAGTCATTAGTGGGAATAAAAATATTTAATGCGTTTACAATTAAGTTAGGGTTGTCAGGGGGGGGGGGGGGGGGTCAACAACACGTGAAAGGAAATATGCGGGGTTCACAAGACCTGGGATATGATCAATTTTGTAATTAAAGCCCTGTAGATACATTATCCATCTAATTATTATTTCAGACTGTTTTTCTAATTTCATATGATAGGTAAGTGCTTTGGCATCAGTTAAAATTTTAAATTGCCTACCATATAAGTATTCGTGAAAATGTTTAATGGAGGAATAAATTGCATAAAACTCTCTTTTAATGGATGGATAATTAGATTCGCCCTTGTTAAGTTTTTTTGAATAAAATTCTATGGGATAAAATTAATTGTCATGACGCTGTAACAAAATTCCACAGATAGCATTTTTTGACGCATCTGTTACTAAACATACCTCTTTATTTTCATCAAAGTTCTTAACTGTAGGATTATTGAGGAGAATATTTTGAATTTTCAGGAAGGAATCCTGACATTCTTTACTCCAAAAAAATTTAGCATTCTTTTTTGTCAAATTAACTATTGGTTGGACAATATCAGCAAAATTGAAAATTAAATGCCTGAAGTAGTTGATCATTCCTAGGACACTTTGTACTTCTTTTACATTAGTGGGTCTTGGAAATTTATTTATTTTATTTACATTATCTGGCGATGGGGAATGACCGTTTTGATGCAAATTAAAACCAAAGTAAGTTATTTCTTGTTGACAAATTTGTAATTTTGCTGGGTCTAAAGTTAAATTAAATTCTTTAAGTCTGTCAAATACTTTTTGGAGCCATGACAACATTTCCTCTAGAGAATCAGCAGCCACAATAATATCGTCAAGAAAATATTGAACATTTTTGCCCCTTAATGGGTCCAAACAATTGTTAATTAATGTGTGAAAATAAGAAGTACTATTAACGAGGCCAAAGGCTAATCTGGTAGGTTCAAAATTTCCATACTCAGTTGCAAATGCTAATTTTGCCCTGTCCTTTTCCTGCAGAAGAATTTGGAAAAAGGCTGATTTTAAGTCTAAAACCGTATACAGTTTATTACCTGAAATGTTTTGAATTACTTCATTAATTCTAGGAAGACAAATTTTATATGGTTCAGTAATTGCATTTAAAAGACGGTAATCAATAACCATACGGAACTTTAATTTACTTGGATCATCAGTAGAAAGAGATTTTTTATGTACAAAAAGAACTGGAAAGCAATAGTTAGAGAAAGAGTTTTGAATTATTCCTGCCTTTAAGAGATCAGAAATTTCTTTACGAGCAAAATCTTTGGCTATTTTAGGAATGGGATAGGGTTTTGTTTGCAGTGCAAAGTCATGAAGCAATTTAAATTCAGGAACTACTTTATCAGTGCAGCCAAGAGTGTCATAAGACGAAGAAAATACAGCGGAGTTATCCATTAATAGACTAAGAACACGTTTTTTATCAGCATCAGGTAAGTGGGCAACATTAAATTTATCAGACGTTAGTTCTTTTTCTCTAAGTTCTAGCCTTTCTTGAGTAATTAAAGAATTAACTTGATATGTTTGAGTATTGTCATGAGTTGAAATTTAATCTTCTGAAATGGGATTTATAAATCCTAATTTAGTTTTCTTTCTAATTATGATGTTTTTATCAGTATTGTTGTGGACATATAAAAGAATGGCATTGTTTGCATCAGGTTGATGTAGACTGAAATTTAATTTTAAAGATAAATTATTTGATGTTGGACAAAATAAATAGTTTAAAGAATTACTAATTTTATGAAGTGGTTTAAGTTTAATAATTTTGCCTTGATTGGGTCTTAGAGTTACTTGATTGGCTGGTTTAACAAAATTTTTTGAAATTTCAGAATTATTTTGAGAAGAAATTAAATCATTAGAAAATACTGGATTATTTAGAGAAGAATTTAAGTCATTTGAAAGTACTGGGTTATTATCAACATTATCATTAACATTAAACTCTGAAGGGGAAGGATTATTAACAGAATTAGAATTATTAAAATTATCAGCAGCTGAAATATTACTATTGTCGTTATCATTTACAGGTTGCAAAGAATCAGGGTTTTTATTGGCAAAAGGAAAAATAAGGTGACCCATAATAAGTTGCTGATTCGCCGAGTCCAAAAGAACTTTATTTCTATTGAGGAAATCGTAGCCCAAAATAATTTGATAATTGGAGTGCCAATTGTCATGTGTGATGAAAAATGTATTTGTGAACCAGGTGTTTTGAATACGAAATTTAAGTTGTACCGTAGAAAAAAAAGGGAATAGATGAGTTGTTGATAGTTTTTATATTTACAGAGCGTGATAAGAAATTTAATTTATTTTGTTTTTTAAGAAGATCAATTGCATGTGGTTGTATTAGTGACAAATTCGCTCCACTGTCTAAAAGCCCATCAAAAGAGAGTTTCCAAATTTCAGTTTAATTATTGGTAATTCCGAGTTATCTATATTGCAGCTCATCAAAATTTTATCATTATTTACATTAGAATTTAATTTAATACTCTCATCATTATAAAAAAAGAATCTAGGGTCCTGCAATCATGAGGGGGGGAATTAACAAAAACTTCAGAACCCTTTACCCGTTTAAATGTCTTCGTGAACGGTTGTATGGTCTGTAATTGTTACGACCTCTTCCACGGTTATATCTCATGCCATTATCCTGAAAACCCCTTTGATTGTTATTATACCAATTGGTATTTTCATTGACAAAATAATTCGCCTCACTGTTATTCATGCCCCCTCTTGAAAAATTTGTACCGTTTCTACCATTCGAGTTTTGAAACTCTAGATAGTACCAGCAATCTTTGGCACTGTGTGCCTTGCGGCAAATCTGACATAACAGCTTTTCCTCTTTCATCTTCTTCACCGTTTCTGTCAGCTGAGCAATTTGTTTATTCTGATCTTCCTGGCATTTCAAAAGTTTTTCTAGCAAACTGTCTGGATTACTGGTGGATGGTGCAACTTGTAAAGTGTTAAGATCAAAAGTATTATGCTCCAGCGCTTTTTCAATATGTACAGCCTTAGCCACAATTTCATCAAAATTTTTTTTTTCCGAATTTGAGAACTTCAATTTTAATGTCAGTTCGTAAGGCCTCTAAAAATTTGGAAAACATTAAATTAGCCTTAAATGAGTCTAACGCTGCATTATCCTCAGAACCTGGAGCCATATTTTTTACCGTAGCCCTGACTTCCTCCGCTAAATCAATCACAGACTGCTTCGGCTGTTGAGTTATGCGCCCATACTGATACGACGCTTCCTGGAAATTTTGTTTGTATTCAAATTTTAATTTCATCAAATTTGCTACATTTCCAAAACTTTTTTCTTCGCTTATACGTTTGTCAGTTGACAAAAATTCTAAAGCCTTTTCCCTACACAGGAGTCTCAATAGAGTAATGCGGTTTTCATCTTTGATATTTTGGATTTTACACACATCCTCTAAATTTTGTAAAAAGATGTTAACATTTTCATTAGGGTGGCCATGAAAAGGCGGAATCGCCGAAATCATCGACCGAAAAAGTGCGCGATTGTTTGCCATGATTTAGAAAAATAAAATAAAATCCCAATAAGCAAAATATGAAAACACAAATAAAGTAATATTTCTTTTTTCAAAAGACTGAGAAAATTATATCTTATAAATTATCCTTCAAAATTATTAATAAACAAAATATCGGTAAATATTAATAAAATCTTTTTCAAAATATAAGTATACTATAAAATATGATAAATAAAACATAAATAAAATATATGAATATGCAAAAATAAAATTACACTTTATATCCAAATATTATTTTTTCTGGTGCACACATGGAGGAAAAAAAAATTCTTATCTTAGCAATTTCTTTTTATAATTAATCATTTGAATCAAGTTGAAATTTATCAGCAATAATAGAAAATATTAATGAAGTTAAAATAAAAATAACCGTTAAAAAAATCGTTAAACGATCTTTGAAATATAATATTGCACATTATAATTGATTTAGAATTTCTAAAAATTAAACATTTAAAGTTAAGATTTTCAGACATTGACCAGGTTCAAACACCTAAAAATTGGTCAAACGGCGCCAAATGCTATATTTTGTGGTCGTGATCGCCGTAGTGGTTGTCTGAAAATGAAATTAAGAATTGGCAACCAAAGATATTAAGATTATAAAATTAAATATTCAAAATAATTAATTTAGAAAATGTTGCCTTTGAAATATCCGGAGCGGAGGCTGAAAAATAAAAAGAAAATAGACTCAACCATTTTGAAGGAAACATTCAAAGATGAATAAACGATATACTTTATTGTAGCATAACACAAAACATATTTATGTACCTATGTATGTAATATCTTGAAAGCAGTGAAACTTTTAAAATACACTTATAATAAATGTGATATTAATGATTAACTACTATTGAAAAATTCTATTGAATTATTTAAGTCCCGGAAAGTTCATAGTCTAAAAGTTTAAAGTTTAACCCCTTGAGGGGCACCGGTATATATTATATACCACCTACGATTAATGAAGTTTTACACCAGAAAAATGTTATTAAATTTTACTTTTCTAACTTTGGTAGAAAAAAGCCGCAAAATTGCTTTTATTTATTTTGAAATAGAATTTTTCAAAGATTCCGGTGGGAATTCAGCATTTCGCAAACGTAATTGCTTGAACCTCAAGGGGTTAAATCACAGTTCTATATCGATGAGAGCAGTTCTTAGAAAATATTACGAAGAGCAAAATTGAAGGAAATATGTATATTGATGATGTTGGGGGAGGTAAGCTACTGATTGATTATATTCTTGAAATTTTATGAAACATGACTGGAACAGGAAAGTTGAGGATGGCCCTTCTGTAGTACACAAAACTGTTGGCGTTCCCGGATGATCACAGACGTTCGTAAACTCAAACGCGATGTCCGCCTGCAGCAACATCCACAATTTGTACTCTAGAAGAATTAGATTCCATAGGGATTCTTGCCGAATTCTAGTACATTAATAATTAAATTATTAAATCAAGTAAAATTGATGATGAAGTTTCAGCTGCTGGGAGTACAGAAATTGACGTGGGAGAGCTTACAGTTCGTAAAATTAAAAAGAAAAGAACATTTCTTCGTCTGGCTCCAAAAACTAAAAAAAATGGCTTCTTAAGAAAGAGGGTACATCTTCATGCAAACTTTTTCGTCTGAGGCCTCAGCCTCAAACGTACGTGCGAACACAACGCTACATTTTGACAAAGTGAGTGAGATAAAATCCAGATGGCTCCAAAGAACGTTAAAACTGACGCTGAACTTAAATTCGCCAATCAGCGACCGGCACGTACGCCTCTGAGTCATCACGATAACGATTTTCATCGCAATCGAAATATCGATAACGATTTGTATCGTAATCGAAGTTGCATTCCCCCTGCATTCCTGAGTACCGGCGATGTCGCCTCGTGATACTAAAACAAGATGGAGGATAGAGTGACGTCACGATGCTCTTTCCTGCGAGGAAGAAGGATAAAAAAATGTCTAACTGCGTCGAGGAAAAAAATGGATCGCGCGTCTTTTAAAACTGACAGGTTATTAAATATTGTAATGCGGATATCTCGCTAAATTACGGTTTAAAATTAATGAAATTTTGGCAATCGCTTAGAAATAAATAGTAGCATCCAATAAAAATAGTTTTGGAATAAAATAATTAATATTAAATAACTTTTTAAATTTATATTTTCGGAAGTTAGCGATTGTTAGAAAAGCATTGTAAGTTACTTTAACGAACGATATTCCGTAATGTTTATATTTTAAAAGATCCCTACATTATTAGAATTATATTTAATTGCATATTATAATATTTATTGCTTTGAATAATTATTAATTATAGGATTATTAACGGAATATAAATTATTTAAAATGCTTTTTATTTATTTACTTCATACGTTTTTAAAAGTTGTTTTTGTACTTAAATATTTTAATTTAAATAGAGAAGTAATGCAGTCGATAAATTAATAATCTGAAATATTGAAAATGTAACACTCGCTTCAAATTTTCTACATTTTATACAGTTTTTCAACACTTGTCTAATGGTTCTTCTACATTGCAAGATCCAGAAGTTTTCTCTCAGTTGAGATATTAAAGTATGAACTCCTGCATGGCTTGAATGCTTATGATGTTCCAAGATAAGTGAATGAACAACAGGATGTTTACTAGGCAGAACTATTGGACGTTTGAAGCTATCAGTATCTTCTCTTTGTATTAGACGTGTAGTCACACGAATTATACCTGCTTCATCAAGTTGAGGACGTAAAGATTTTAAGATAGGATTATTGATTGAAACAAAGACTTCGTGTTGTATACTTTTAAGCAATATCAGTTCAGCTCTTTTCATTTCTTGGACAGTTAAGTTAGAATAATAGCGTTCTAATCTAGTTTTCTTAGCATTTGTTACGAAACGTCTCATCCAAGCAATAACTCGTACTAATTTCAAGTAAGAAGAAAATCTGTTACAGTACCATGGTGGTTCCTTTTCCGTATCGATCATTACTGTTTTTCTTCTTTCTTGATTTAAAATTTCTTCATCAGCTGCATACTTGGATTTTGGCCATTCTGACATAGATTACTTCAACCATTCAGGACCTTGTAACCATTTCGTTTCAAGTAGATGTCGAACAGAACTTCCTCTGGAGGGAATGTCAGCTGGATTGAGGTTTCCTGGGACAGGGTGCCAAAATTCAGGATTCGACAGCAATCGGATTTCTTTGACTCTATTGGAAATAAATGTTGCCCACTGTTCATCTCTTTTTATCCAACTAAGAGCATTACTGGAATCAGTCCAATAATGTGTTTCAATATCTGGTCTTTTCATGTCTTTCTTGACGTTAGCAGCTAGTCGAGCAGCAATTAAACACGCTAGGAGTTCCAGTCTCGGAATCGTAATTGTCTTCAATGGGGTTATTCTATTTTTAGCTCTAACAAATGTGCAAGACACAGATCCTTCAAGCTCAACTCTGATAAAAATACAAACTGCGTAGGCGTACTTACTGGCATCAGCAAACACATGTAAATTGTAATGTTTCAAGGGAGAAGTGCTCGCCATCATCCATCTATTTATGTAAACATCTTTCAAAAGTTTTAATTGATTTTTCCAGCTCATAAATCTTTTCGTTATATCTCCAGGTAATTCTTTATCCCATGGTATTTTTTGTTTCCAGCATTCTTGAAGTAATATCTTTGGCAACAACGTAAATGCACAAATAATTCCCAGTGGATCATAAATTTGTTGTGCAACAGCTAATATTTTTCTTTTCGTAATCGGAAAAATATCTGATGATTCACGGTAGGTGGAATTGCAGAACAATATATCTCGTTGTAGGTTCCACATCAGTCCTAGGACACATACCACTTCATCTTGTTTCTCTTTTTCAGTACTGGTTATATTTGATTCTCGAGATAAATGACTTGAATAATTATTTTGCCAGCCTCTTAAGTCAAATTTTCCGGAAAGTAATAATTTCTTTGACTGTTCAACAAATGTATCGCACTCTTCAATACTGTCAAAACTAGCAAGAAAGTTGTCAACGTAAAAGGATTCTTGTAATACTGAAGCAGTATTTCTAAAGGAAGGAGGAGCGTTACTTAAATGATGTTTAAGAGTAGCACCCAGTAAAAACGGACTGGATGTAAGCCCAAAGACAACGCGACAATGCCGAAAAACTTTTATTTTCTCGTGATCACAGTCTTCCATCCAAAGAAATTTAAGGTAGTTCCTGTCACGTTCACAGACACTAATTTGCAAGAATGCTTGTTTAATATCGGATGTAACAGCAAACTGTTTTATACGAAATCGAGTTAATATTGTTGGAATAAATTCGAGAAGATTTGGACCTTTAGCTAGACATTCATTTAAGGAAGGGTGATTTTTTGTGTGCGTGGAAGCATCAAAAACCGATCTGATTTTCGTAGTGGCTGAGTTCTTCACTGCTGCTCTATGCGATAAATAGTGTCCATGTTTTTCTAAGTCTTCTTCCTTCACTTCTTCGATTATTCCGTCTTTCAACCACTCCTTTAAAACATCTTGGTAAGCTTTTAAAATATCTCTTGTTTTTAATTTCTTAATCTTCTTTCTACTGTTTGTCTTCCTTCGGGAAGTACAGAATGTGGCTTGATCCAAGGTAATGATATTTCATATCTTCCTGCACTGTTAATTTTCAGATTACGTTGAAAATGCTCAAGCGCAGCTTCATGCATTTCCATCATATTTTGTCTTTCGACGGGATCTAGAATTCCTATACAGTCTAAACTCCACATATCGGGAAGATTAATGTCACCAGTGAATAAAGATATGATCGAAAGATAAGATTCAGCTACTTGTGGAACTTGGGGAATTTTACCTATTAACGTCCATCCTAAATGTGTACCAATTGCAACAGGTCCACCTGGTAAATATTGAATCTTTCCATTTAATAATTATCCTGCCACATCTGCTCCTATTAATAGGTGAATTTCTGACTCGTATGCCTGTGACATGTGATTATCACAATCAGTCAATTTAATTCCTCTTTTACTGAGATCTATCATCCATGATCCTTGGGGCGTCTTGGATATTTCACCGTATATTTTATCTTGCTCCAGGACTTCGAAATTACAATTATATTCTTCATCTAAGCTAGTTAAATAAACCTTAAAACGACGATGTTTCTGTTGGGGGTATTCAAGACCGCCAAATAAACTATGAACTACAGGAATTACTCCTAAACTTTCATACTTTAATAATCTAACAGCTTTGGAAGTTATATACGATCGCTGACTACCTGTATCTATCAAAGCTCTCATGATATGTCTTCCATTATGATTCCGTACATACACCTGGAGTGTCTGTAACAATACCCCAGATGAACTAGATTGACTAGTCAGTGTTTGATCTTTCGATTGTACACAATTAGAATTTTCGACAGGCTTAGGAGTTTCTACTTTTGATTCAAGTGACGAATTCGGACACATGATTGTGCAGTGAAATTTATCACACATAAAACATTTTATTTTACTGCGACAATTTTTACTAACGTGGCCCCTTTTAATGCATAAAAAACAACAACCAGCCCTTTTTGCACATTCACGCTTCTCCTGAATACTCATTTTCTTAGCTTTATAGCAATCTTGAGAAATATGTTTTTTCTCACAAAAATACATTTCTTTTTATGAATTACATTTGTGTTTAAAATCCCTACATCCGTTGAAAATTCGCTTTTATTGTCCGTAGAATACTGCTTATTCACTTTCTTATGTGAATCTCTCCCACCATCAAAAGTATTTCTGGCGATTGCCAATCTTTGTTCCCCTTCAACCTCCGACTTCAAAAAGTCCATCAAACAACTTAATTTATTAATTTCTCGCTTTTCTTTATCTTTTATCAAAAGAGAACTAATATGCCGTTCCCATATTTTTAAAATTTCTTCTGGCAAACAACTCTCAACAAGAGGGTATAACATTGCGGCGTATTTATCTGAAGTGGACACCTAATGTGCCCAAAGATCTTAAATACGATTCAATCTTATCGTATAATTTTACTATATTACTCTTATTATGATTTCATACCAAATTTAACAACTCTCGTACGTATACTTCAATTAAAAGTTCGTCTTTACCAAAACGAGATTTAAGACAATCAATCACTAAAGGGTAATTTTCTGCTGTTGGCAGAAAACTCTCTACAAGATCACGCGCTCTAGATTTTTCTGTCGTACTCGAATAAGATAATACGATAATACGTACTCGAATAAGATAATACGATAATACGTACTCGAATAAGATAATACGATAATACGTACTCGAATAAGATAAACAAATCTATCCTCATCCGATAATTCTGGGTCTTCATGTATCTTTTTAAAAATAGATCAGAACTTCAACCAATTTTTTATCGATCCATCAAATTTTTCTAATTCAAATTTTGGTAACCTCACAGTTTTTTTATTTACCGCTTCAGTATGTGAATTACTCAATGAATTCTGCATTCGTTCAGTCTTAATTTTTAAAGTTATGTACTTATCCGTATACGAAGTTATATTATCATATTCTTTATAATAAACACTTTGATTTATTTTATCATCTTTCGAAAGTAAATCTAATATCTCATTATCTGCAGCTTGCAGATTCTGATATTTATCGCTTAAAAGCGTAAAAGAAATTTCTATTTCTTTGAAATCAACAGGATTAGCTTTTAAAGCTTCGTCAAGCCTATTTGCAGCTTTCGTAAAACTGGTACACAACGGAGTTCTGATCTTCGTTAAATTTTCCATCATAATATACTACCAATAATAGTTCGATAGATCAAAATATGTAATCACGGCCTTTTATAAACCGACGTCCCTGTTAACGGGCGCCATAATGTCAACTCAGAGTATTCCAATAGTGTAAAAGTTATTTTTACTTAATACTTAATAAAGGTAATCGCTTACCCTTTCTGTTATGTTGAACTGAATCTAGGTTCGCCGGGATGGCCGAGCATTATTCTACTTATAAAACTGCACTAATTTAATACATTTACATCACTTTATTCAAACAATCACAATGACAAACACAACACATCAAAAATATACACAAATTCATAACAGCCGATGGAAAAAACATTATTCCTTTTCCTGACTCGCGCAAGCAAGTCCTTTCATTTCAGTTCACGGGAGATGCGACAGTCCCTATAGTGGAAAAATATCCTAATTCCATATGAAAGTTTAAAAATCTCCTTTTAATTAAATGAAATGTGTAACTAATAAACTGTCTTTAACGATGTGCGACAGATGCGGCGTCCGAAGTCAGCTGCTAATGTTATTATATTGTATTATTAGCCTACTTACTGTTAATTTATTGTTAATTTTAAATCTGTAAAAGAAAGGTTATAGTTACAGATAAGATATATTGGTCGCCAAAACCCGATTACAGAAAATTAGCCTGAGTTATAAAGGTGTTACATGATTTCAAGCTGAATGAATTTTTATATGCTTTAACAAAAATCTTAATAAGGCAAATCTTTCAGTTTATCTGTCCATCTTTCTATCTTTTACTTCCTTAAAAGAAATTTTATTAAAGACCGGAGGCGTCTGCACAGATCATCACCTCATCGAGTTGACGGCTGAAATTTTAGGATTAGTTAAATATCGATTAGCGTATTGAAATGTAACTGGTCTGCCAAGTCATATCTTTGTGGAAACCACCTACAGACCCGATTTTACGGGTTAATTAGTGAATTATCCATTGTGTTTTCCTGCACTCATTCCTCCATGTTTCCAAACTTTTGGATGCAGGAAAATACAATAGTGAACCTATCAGTTAACCACTAAAATTAGGTCTTCAGGTGATTTCTACCAAGATATGACTTAACAGAACAGTTGCATTTAAATATGCTAATCTAGTTTTAACTAATCCTAAAATTTCAGCTGTAAGCTGGATGAGGTGATGGTGTGTGCAGGCGCTTTCCGGTCTATTATAAATGTCGGAATTCTAATCTCAATAGCACTCTGGTCAATCTGGCAATTATCCCTACTATTTATGGAACACTATTCCTTTAAGTGCGTTTTAGTGATGTTAATGAACTTATGCATATGCATCATACATATTATACATATGCATATAAATAAATGCAAATACATATGCATATACATATGCATATAATACGTAATACATTTGCATCATACATATTATAGGTATGTGTATAATACATAATACATATGCATAATTATGACGTCAGAATAAAAAAAACATTTTTGTCGCCAAATTTGAGAATTTACATGATATATTATCAAATTTGGCGAAACTTTGCTAAATGTCGCCAAGCTTGGCGAATATTTGACGCTAGTGGCTATTTTTCAATGAGTTAATTATTAATGCGAGCTATCTATTTTTATTTTTCCGCATATCATCTGAATAGTTAAATGATATAACGTACTAATATTTTCAAAGTGCTAATAGTTTCGTCACTGCCCAAAACCTCTGCTATTGTTATTTTATTATATTGTACTATTATTATACTTACTGTGACTATGTTGTTAATCTTTACACCGCTAAAACTTCTGTATTATATAAAGAGAATTTACGGAAACTACTAAAGCATTGAAACTGCCAGTTCTCCTTATGATTATTATAATTCTATAATATGTAACCTGTTAATCGATATGTACGTTAGAATGAATCTTCTATAATCCGGTTCCTCGCATTTTAGTTTTCAGGTTTCGAATAAAATTAGCTAAAATCTTAAAACCATGGCACATTGACTAATTCTTCAACACGATCAGATGAGAAGAATGATAGATTTTCAAATGGGTCATGGCAGTGAGTCGGTAGACCTCCTATTCTTCCGTAATCGAGTCTATTGAAAAGGTTAACGTGAAACAAAAAGATATTAGCATCAATATGGTTTAATGCAAATGCAGATATTGTCAAAGGATTTCATAAGAACCATTTCACTTGTACCCAGTCGTATCAGTTAAAATACAACAATTGGCAGTGAGCCCAATTAGAAAAGATTACTTAATAGGTTTAAAAATTTCCGCATGAGAGAACGAATCGTAACTGCTAAGGAAACATGCATAAGTGAGTTAAGAGATATTTGTCACGAAAGATGAAATACATAACAACACAAAATATATGATCTGCTTCCATGATCGTAAAGAGTTCTTGATTTCGCTATCAAAAGCTTCCGACTTGGCGAAAGAATGGGCAAGTAAATTAAATTATGAATAACAGTAACATGATGCAACGTTTAACGTGGAATTAATACGGTAAATACTACTTGCTAGAGGCGGCTAGTACTTTAATATAAAAAGAAATAAAGTATAAATTTGTAAAGCTCAATAAAATAAATTTAGATATTTTTATGTTAGCCGGGCGCAAGTGGCTAATCGCCAAATACTGTTCCCAACTCCATTGTTCATATTGCATTCATTTCATTTAAAGATATATACTTTTCAGTCATCTCATTTAAAATAGATGCATTTCCCTCATTTTATTTAATAGAATATTTAACATAGAAATAAATAGATAAATAAATGAGAAATAATAACATAAACCAAAATATTTTATTTGAAAATCAAAGCATTGTTTCTAATTTACACATGTGAAAAATGAAAATTGCTATTGGCGAAAAAACAAAAGGCTAATGAGGAGATTTGCTCCCGGCTAACATAAAAGTACCAAAATTTAAGTTTTTTCATATTAATATTGTTTAGAATAACAAACTTGAAAAAACATACAAAAGGTAGTGATATCCCAACAAAAAGTTTTCGGTAAAAAAAAAAAAGCGACAAGTTCTCCTTAAGGGTCCTGTCCCTGCCGGCGAAGACACTCACGAGCTAATGCTAATCCTATGGGGAGGGATTTTTCTAATATTTCGTTTGCATTTCGACATTTTTAAATAATTTTTTTTGCATTGGATAGCCGAGGTCCGTCTCTACAGCGCACCTTGGCTACTTTTTCGATTTTGGTCACAGATATTTTTAATAAAGTTACTTTCATTTTCAAAACCGGTTCTGAAAATGAAAGTGTCATTCTAAAAAATATCTGCAACCAAAATCGAAAAAGTAACCAAGGTGCTCTGTAGAGACGGACCTCGGCTATCCAATGCAAAAAAATTATTTAAAAATGTCGAAATGCAAACGAGATATTAGAAAAATCCCTCCCCATAGGATTAGCATTAGCTAGTGAGTGTCTTCGCCGGCAGGGACAGGACCCTTAATGTTTCGGCCAGAAAAAGTAGTGATATCTGAAGTTCGCACAGGTTAAAAGCCAAACATCCCAAATCTTTCATTGAAAATGGCTTCCTGCGACTTGGCCGTTAATGCCTTCGAAAGAGTTTTTCAAATTTTAAAATATGTACAAATGAGTTACATGTCAACTACATTTTTTGATTATTTTAGGCATTTTGTGGCACAGAGTACAGAAATAAGATACACATTTGAAAAAAGCATTTAAACAACTTCAGTCTATTTAAATGCTTAAAAGTTAAAAATAGCAAAATACTTGTATTCAGGAGATAATATCCCGAATTGCTAAAACATAATTAGTATCAGCTTTTAACAGTTTATAAATAGAATACCTCTTAATGTATGCAAACAAACTATAATAAATGTTCAAGCGAAAAAAATCTCTTTCGTCAATACACAAGATTTCAATATTATACAATAAAATATAATGTAGACAATATAATGTGAGATTTGAAGTAAGTAAATTTTGTTTTGTTTCTTTGGTTTTACGTTAATGACTTTAGCTTTAGACCGTACAAAATGGCAATTAAACCACAAGTGGACTAAATGATCTGTAATCAAAACTAATGTTTGTTGAAACTGAATGGTAGTTATAAGAAATCTTTTACTTATAATGTCTTTATGCGAATTTGCCTCTTTGCATTCTAATATTACATTTAATATTTAAATAATTCATAAATGCGTAATTTCCAATCATTAATTTTGAAATGCTGTAGAAGGCATTAACGGCAAGTCGCAGGAAGCCATTTTCAATGAAAGATTTGGGATGTTTGGCTTTTAACTTGTGCGAACTTCAGATATCACTACCTTTTCTGGCCGAAACATTAAGGAGAACTTGGCGCTTTTTTTTTTTTTTTTTTTTTTTTTTTTTTTTACCGAAAACTTTTTGTTGGGATTGTTCTTTCTTTAAGAACAATTTTTTTTCGTGTCTCGGAATATGAAAAATATTACCAACATTTCTTTTCTGATAGAAATATACATGTATCGTATTTGCGATAGTTTATGCACACATACTAGAGATCTGCACGGGCCCGGGCTTGGCCCGAGGCCCGTACCGGCAGAATTTTGACAATTTTTTCAACGGGCCAGATAAAAAAATTTATACGAAACGGATAAAATGTGAGCTATTTTCAATGAATATGACTTTCGCCAGAATAAGTACAAAATGTGCATCACGAGCCGATGCTAGTTTGAAAAGATCCATATAGAAATGTAACACGTCCAGCGTAGAGATCGGCCATCGGACAGTTAAATGGTGTCTGACCCGGGCTTAATTTTTTTTTCAGGGCCGAGATTAGGCTTCCATTTATTTTTCTACATAGTCGAGCCGGGCCGAAACAGGACTTAATTGTTCTCACTTCTCAGGATGTGTAGGGCAGGCAATATGTTTTGTAAAAATATTAATAGCGATAACGGTGTGTTGGTATTGTTTATGACGACCCATTATCTACACTAGATATATAGGCCCGCGGAGGATGCCCTCCATAGTGGTATTTAAAATGATCCTAACCCGTATTTACGCAAGGTTCAAAGAAAAGCACGGAAAACTCCGAACGATTAGTCCGACGGGCACGCGCGATTGGATTCGAACCCAGCACCTGCCGTCTACCAGCTTTGAAAGCAGAACCTCTCGACCACTGATGGGGAAATAGCGATAATGAACTTCTGTTAACGTAATCTTTGGAAATATACCTTAATTAGGATCTCAAATTCACTGCTCAACAACGCGAAACTTTGGCACATTTCATGACTAATTTTTAACTGCAAAGGCATAAAATTGACAAGCCTGACTATTGGAGGGATTTGGAATCGAATAGCGTTTTCCATTTTTGATAAATAAATTACTTGTGGAGATATAAGATATTCTTGTCACGTGGCTGCAGGTTTTTCTCCTTTCCCGTGCAGACGCTTCCGTCGCCGAAAAAAAGAGATATCCTTTAAAAGAGTACACCGAAAAAAGATGTTAAAAATATGAATTTCCCAAGAAGATATTTGAAATATACGAATTGCCTCAAAAGTCCATAGACTTAACATTACGGAGCAGATTTCCGAAGCTGAGTGACCAGCCCCCTTAAGGCTTTCCTCAAATCCAAAGGAGCTACTTTCTAACACATTTTTTTTCGGAAACGCATAAGATTGGCAGGTGTTCTTATTCGGAAACTAGTAATCGAATGACGTTATCCATTTTTTGATAAAGGCAATATATCTTTGATAATGGCAAATTTAGCGTTTTGAATGAAATTTCAGGAAGCGACTGCATGGGAAAGGAAAAAAAAAACATGCAGCCACGTGATAAGAATCTCTTATAAATCGACAAGTGATTTATTTATCAAAACTTGAAAACGCTATTCGATTCCAAATCCCTTCAATAGTCCCTAACCCGTATTTACGCAAGGTTCAAAGAAAAGAACGGAAAACTCCGAACGATTAGTCCGACGGGCACGCGCGATTGGGTTCGAACCCAGCACCTGCCGTCTACCAGCTTTGGGAGCAGAACCTCTCCACCACTGATGGGGAAATAGCGATAATGAACTTCTGTTAACGTAATCTTTGGAAATATACCTTAATTAGGATCTCAAATTCACTGCTCAACAACGCGACACTTTGACACATTTCATGACTAATTTTTAACTGCAAAGGCATAAAATCAAAGTGGTCAATGACAAGAATGTTAGCAGATCACAATAATTAAAGTAAAATGTAGTGAAGATGATCACGTGTTTGGACTTCAGGCTGGGCTTTTTCAGCAGTTGGATACAGAGTTATGTTACATACCAATATTTGGATGGAGTGGGGATTGATAAGCGGTGTACTGAGTACAGTAAAAGATACTGTCTATGACCCAAAATTTCATCCCCCAGGTTTGCCACAAGCTGTAATGGTTCATTTTGTTGATTATTGCTGGAATCGATATCGTGTCAAAGATGTACACGCCACTGATATCGTTCTCAGCAGGTTTTTTTTAGATATTTTATATTATAAAAATAGAAGTATTTACGTATTTTGTCAATTTATTATTATTATTATTTTATATAAACTTTGTATTAAAGGTAGTGTGTTATATATATACTTATATAGTAAGACAACAGGTATGGAAAATGCATCCACAGTTCTCCTGTTATCTTAAGAGGGGATCTTTTCCAAGCAGACACGGCGTCTGATCTTTAACAATAGTCTTGACATTCAGTCAAGTGTTTATTTATTACTGGCTACACTAAAATTTATGAATCCATATATTTGTCACAGACGGACCACACGCACGAAGAGGTCTCATGATCCCACGAGCCCCTCTTCAGAGACGGGGCGTTTTAGCATCCCGTAAATTCGAGGTGCATCCCTAAGATTCTAGGTAACGAATCACGCAGTACGGGGGTGTACCCCAATGAGGGGATCCAGTCCAGCTTCCTCAGGATTTGAACAGGGGGCTGCAAGTCCAACCCTCTATTGTTATACAGGGTCTTTTACGTAAGGAGCAAAACTATATTACATGATGCTTCTATCTGAGTTAGGGCAGCTATGACATTTTATTCGACCTGAGTAGTCGGCAGACATGACATGATATTCGACCTGAGTACACTGTTAAAAATCTGGGGCATTTGCTGCATCGTCAGCCCATCGCTTTTATAGGAAACTGTAACTTGACTATATGGACTTTACCCATGTGACGTCAACTGCGGGTAAACAGAAGAAAAACACCAATAGGCGTGAAGAACATTTTAGCACTGCTCCGCCTTCGTCCAATAAAAAGGTTTTTTCGGAGGATTTATCCCCGCAGAGGAGCGACTCTTGCCATTCGTGGATAAAGTCCATTATGGGGCATTCTCATTGGTCAGAACAGAAACATTCTATAAATGTGGTGGAGTGAGTATGCAGCAATTGCTGCATATTTTTAAAAGTGTAGTCAGCAGAGCAGCTATGTTATTTTATTCGACCTGAGTAGTCGGTAGTTATTATAGGAGAATTCGACCTGAGTAGTCGGTAGTTATTATAGGAGAATTCGACCTGAGTAGTCTGCAGAGATGACCTGTTTATTCTATCTGAGAGCAGAGGAACAAGTAGCAGCAGAGATGACATTTAGATCATCTTGCCCATTTTAGGGTATAATAACATTATTGCTCGTAGACCTTTTGCAACGCGCGCTCTGATTGAAGACCGGGGCTTATACGAAATTGCGTGTCTTTACCATGCTGAAAAGTGCCCAGTATTGTACCCAGAATGAAATGAGTCACACCAGCGTCATACAGTGTATGGAGGTATGTGATGTTACGATACTTTGTTTCCCAATTTATATTTATGTATTTATTGATGTATTATTAGGGATTTACGTTCAGCTGGTATCTAAGTACTTAAATGTTTTGATAAATAATCAGATTAAATTAAGTAATGTATATGAGAATTTCGATTTGTTCTTTGGAACATCTGTGTCATGTGACACTCCTTTTCTTAACTTGTAACTATGTTTTGAATAGTAAATAAATAATGTTAAATGTTAATTTTGGCATACGTCATTTATCCATGAGTCTGTTAACTTACTTTAACATTAATATTTTTTACTTTCTTCTATCTTCAATAGAAGAAAGTATTGTAATCGAAATTTTTTTCGACTTCCAGTTTTCGACGGATTTACATGTTTTAGGGGTCAGAGATCCCCAAAAACATGTTTATAGAAAATGTCTGTCTGTCCGTGTGTCTGTCGCCATTGTACCATCAAAAAGTGTATGAAGTTATGCATAGAATTGAACCAAATTTTTATGTTAAGTTTTTGGCTATGGCAAGCAGATCCTCCCTGAATTTGGAAAATAATTCGCCGGTAGGGAGCGCTGATATAGCGATTTTTGTGCGATTTTGAATATTGTACCATCCAAAAGTATATGAAGTTATGCATAGAATTGAACCAAATTTTTATTTTAAGTTTTTGGATATGGCAGGTAGGTCCTCCCTGAATTTGGAAAAAATTCACCGGTAGGGGGCGCTGTAACAGCGATTTTGAATATTGTACCATCCAAAAGTATATGAAGTTATGCATAGAATTGAACCAAATTTTTATTTTAAGTTTTTGGATATGGCAGGTAGGTCCTCCCTGAACTTGGAAAAAATTCGCCGTTAGGGGGCGCTGTAACATCGATTTTTGTGCGATTTTGAATATTGTACCATCCAAAAGTATATGAAGTTATGCATAGAATTGAACCAAATTTTTATTTTAAGTTTTTGGATATGGCAGGTAGGTCCTCCCTGAATTTGGAAAAAATTCGCCGGTAGAGGGCGCTTTAACAGCGATTTTGAATATTGTACCATCGAAAAGTGTATGAAGTTATGCATAGAATTGAACCAAATTTTTATTTTAAGTTCTTGGCTATGGCAAGCAGGTCCTTCCTTAATTTGGAAAAAAAATTGCGGGTAGGAGGCGCTGTAATAGCGATTTTCGTGCCATTTTGAATATCATACCATCGAAAAGTGTATGAAGTTATGCAGAGAATTGAGCCAAATTTTTTGCGTTTCTTTTTGTTCATGGCATGAAGGTCCTCCTTGAATTTGGAAAAATCCCGATGGAAGGGTGCGCTATAATTACGATGTCTGTACCATTTTCTTTATTGTACAATCGAAAATTGTAAAAAATATGCATACAATTGAACCAAATTTTTTGTGCATGTTTTTGGCTTTGGCCAGCAGGTCCTCCTTGAATTTGGAAATATCGCGCGGTAATGGGGCTCTGTGATGGCGATTTTTGTATACTTTTCTTGATTTTTCGTAGTTCTATTGTCCATCGGCGGCTCGTGCAAAGGCGGGAACTCACTTGCTGCTAAGCCGGCTATTCACAAACATCTGATAACAACAGAATAAGGAAAAACTATTAATTTTAACAAATATCCTGATATAGATTAACTCGTTTTTAGTTCATTTAATTGACTGAAGCAGAAATTTAAGATGAAAATCAAAGTTGGTATAGTAATGAACTAATAATATTGAAGTATTAACATGTGTAACTAGTTTTTGAAATTATAAGATGTATAAGATAGAAGAAAGTTTTGGGATTGGCACATCCAACTAGTTTTCAGATTATTTTCGGGTTCTTTTATTTTATTTATGCGTAAATTTAGTAGGTTTTATTTTGATAATTGCTACAACTCGATTCAAACGCTACTTCTTCAGTCAAATAATCTTCAATCGGGACAATTAATTTTTCTGTTTAAGACAGGATTACATTGTATACAGGTTCTGTTTCCATAGCTTTTTTTTTTTTTTTTTGTGTATACATGACAAGTTTTGGACCTATTCCGAAAAGAAATCCTGGCTACGGAACTGTCTGGTGTCTGCCGAGCCAAGCCATAAAAAGTAGCCAAGCGTCAAACAAATGCCAAGAACTTAACGATAGACAGCTTAACTGTTTATTATACAGGATACAACTTTTCCATGTTAAATCGAATAAACATGGCAAAAAAATTCTGGTTTTTGAGATCATATGATCTTACACTTGGTACGTGAAGAAACTCGCAAGCTAATGTTAAATCTGTGAGAGCGTTCTTTTCAAATTTCTCACTTGTATTTTAATATCTTTAAATAATTTTGTTTCCTTAGTTTATCTGAGATTGATCTTTAATGTTTCTAGTTTGTACGTTTTCGATTTTAGAAGATTTATTTTTCGCAATCTGTTCTGAAAGTGACAAATAACTTTATATATATATGCAACTAAAATCGAAAAAGTAAATACTGTTACAAACCAACCTCAGCTATTCCAAGACAGAAAAATAAAACATTTAAAAGAAAGCGAGAGATTTTAAATAGAACAATTCCATAGGTTTAACATCAGCGTTCCAGCTTCTTTGCGTGACTAGTCACACAAAGAAACTCGAACGTTAATGTTAAACCTATGGGAGAAATCTTTATACATTTCTCGCTTTTATTTTAATATTTTTAAATGATTTGTTTTTGCATAGAATACCTGAAGACGATTCGACTGATACCCATTGTTGTGCATTTCGATTTTAATTAGTTTTTTCATATGCAAACACTTTCATTTTTGGAACCGGTTCTGAAAATGAAATTATCCTCATTTAAAAAAACTAATCAAAACTTAAACAAACACGACAATGGGTATCGACCTCGGGTATCGTATACAAAAGAAATTATTTTGTATACGATAATTTAACAGTAAATTTTAAAATATTTCAAGAAATCTGTAAAGATTGCTCCTATACGTTTAACATTAGCATTCAAGTTTGTCAGAGTGACTGAAAGGGTTGAAAAACACTCGCACGCTAATGTTAAACCGGTGTAATAACACTATTAATGTTTAATTCATGGCGTACGTAATGTATGATCAACTCCGTGAAATTTTTTATGTCTTAAATTTTAGTCTTTGAAAAAATCATTTACCAAATGGTCATTGTAATTTTAGCCCAGTGGTTAGGGGGTTGAATTCGGAATTAATTAGGGGAAAGCTGGAAATTGTTTTAATCCCTTCTGTTTAGGTCTAGAATGAATATGCTATGTTTTCCCCTCGTACTAGGTGAGCGTTAGGAAATATGTATAGAATTATAGTAAAAAAACACGTTTTTTTGCATACCGTAACAATATCTCAAAACAGCTAACTCTGTCAAAAACATCGTCAATACAAATGTTGTAGAGCTTAAAATTCTAAGTAAAATGAGTACCTACACTCAATACTTATGTTGAATATTAAGGTCACAATTCTACTTCAAAGCTTTAGACATATCATCAGGGGGAATGACCTCAGAATTAATTAGGAGAAAACTGGAAATTGTTTTAATCCCTTCAGTTTAGGTCTAAAATGAACGTACTATGTTTTCTTACTCGTACTTGGATGAACTTTAGAAAATATGTACATATTATTTTCGAAAAACACGTTTTTTTTAGTTTTCTTAACAATATCTCAAAACAGCTAACTCTGTAAAAAAAACATTGTCAATACAAATGTTGTACAGCTTAAGATTCTAAATAAAATGAGTAGCATTATTAATATTTTTGTTCAACATTAAGGTCGCAATTCTATTTCAAAATTTTACCTTAATCGCTAATCAAGAGCTTGAAGCCAGGAGAGACCAAGTTAACTTAACAATATCTCAAAATAGCTAACTCTATCAAAAATATTTTTAGTACCTTTTAGTATAGAGCCTAAAATTCTGAGTAAAATGAGTACCTACACTTAATATTTTTGTTCAATATTAAGGCCGCAATTTGAGATATTGTTAAGTTAACTTGATCTCTCCTGGTTTCAAGCTCTTGATTTGAAAATTTTTGAAATAGAATTGCGACCTTAATGTTGAACAAAAATATTAATGATGGTACTTATTTTATTCTGAATTTTAAGCTCTACAACATTTGTGTTGACAATGTTTTTTATAAAGTTAGCTGTTTTGAGATATTGGTAAGGATACTAAAAAAAAACGTGTTTTTCGAAAATAAATATGTACATATTTTCTAACATTCACCCAAGTACGAGGAAGAAAACACAGTACGTTCATTTTAGACCTAAACTGAAGGGATTAAAACAATTTCCACTTTTCTCCTAATTAATTCTGAGGTCATCCCCCTGATGATGTGTCTAAATCTTTGAAGTAGAATTGTGACCTTAAGTATTGAGTGTAGGTACTCATTTTACTCAGAATTTTAAGCTCTACAACATTTGTATTGACGATGTTTTTGACAGAGTTAGCTGTTTTAACATATTGTTATGGTATGCAAAAAAACGTGTTTTTTGACTATAATTTAATACATATTTCCTAACGCTCACCTAGTACGAAGGGGAAAACATAGCATATTCATTCTAGACCTAAACAGAAGGGATTAAAACAATTTCCAGCTTTCCCCCTAATTATTTCCGAATTCGGCCTTTTTTTGCTCCCCTACCACTGGGCTATTTGTTAAGTTGCTTTTTTTTTTCTTTATATATATATATATTAAGGTTACACTAATTTATTTGTTCTTTCGTTATTTAAAATAAAAATTACGTCAATTTGTATAATTTGGCGAAATTAGTCGACGGGATAACTAAGTAGTACCAACGAAAATATTTAAATATGAAAGCAATGTTTGTAACGACTTAAAAATCATTTTTTATCAAAGAAAATGGAATAATATTTGGCGATTTATAATTTGCTCCTAGATAAAAAGAAAAAATGGGTACATTTATAACAGCTATAATAGCATATATAACATTTATAATAGCATTTTAAAAATTGCCAGTAGCTGTAGTTACATTTTGCGCATGTAAATAAAAAATAATTCTTTGTTTTTAATTATGGAATTATTTCCTGTTATTATTTATCTTTTCAGTTTTTTAAATGAACAACGGCCTCACTACCCTATCAAAAGTGCAATGTTAATAATCAACTGAAAAAATTACTTCTTAATAGGTAAATTTTGTCCAACGCTTAAGATAATATTATATCGCAATGGTGTTCGCATCGTTTTCAGCAATGAGCAAGGTCCAGCTGAATTTCCATATTGTTTAAAATACAAGTTCAAATTCACCATTTCGTTTAATCCAAGGTTCATTTGGAAATATTGACCAGCGCAGCGGGCATAGCCTGCTAGTATATATATAAACCAAATGCAAAAATAAATATTTTGTGAAAATATCCGTTTGCGCGTAGGATAATTTCTCGTTTTTTAGGGCTTCTTTCATCTGGCGAAACCCTATTCGTCTCACTCCTCTGTCTGGAGACTTGAAATTATCCGTACTTATAGCTGAACACCTCACATCAAACGACAAATCATAAAATTTTGAAAAAGTCGTGATTAACGGACGTTATTGGCAATTCAAGTAGAGATCCTACATTAGAGAGAGATTGGACATTGACGGAATGTCCGCCATTTCCGTTACAAAGTAGATGGAACGCCGTACCAACGAAATGCATTTTCATCAGCATCTAACACTTTTTATTTTATTAAAATTTCATTTTATATGCCTCTGTGAAAATCTACTGGGAAATAAATCTATTTGCAAGGTCTTTCGAACAACTTCCATTTTTCATCGGTTCTGAGATCTTCAATAACTGTTTCGTGGTTATAATTAATCTCGAATAGTCTGTAAGGTAACAATGGGAAGGGATTGACACTTGCCGATATTTTTCTAATCGGCCCACTATAACTGTATGGTCCCCTGCTGCATCCGTCTAGCACGAACTGATTTAATGGAACTTTAAATTTTTTGAACAGATTCAAATGTTTGTTTTCCTCCTTGCACTTTAAGGCCAATGTCAGATGGGCGTCTTTTTGCCTACTTTTTTGCTTACGTATTATCCATTTACAATGCTATAGCATTGTGAATGGATAATACGTAAACAAAAAAGCAGGCAAAAAGACGCTGTAAATGGATAATACGTAAGCAAAATTAGCAGGCAAAAAGACGCCCGTCTGACATTGGCCTAATTGTTTGTATACTTTTCACAGATAAAATGTTTGTATTGCACTCTTGCTTCTTGTGTGACGCATTCTATCATACATGTGCAACAGATAAAAGGGAATTTACGGCAATTTTTTCGAAATTTCGAATGACCGGGTCCGTGGAAGATATGCGATTTCGAAAAAACTGTGCAGGCATATCGACATATTACCACGTACCATATTACGCAACTTGTCCGCGATATGACATTTTTATTTTCCAGCGTTGTGGTTATTTTGATTTATAAGATGTAACAAGTCATTTTTGACGAATTTTGCAAAAATTGGGGGCACCCGGGCCACCGGAAGATAAAACTTGATTTCGAAAAAACTGTGCAGGCATATTACTACATACCATACACAACTTTTCCGTGGTATGACATTTTTGTTTTCCAGCTTTATCTTTAACTATTACAAGGTGTTTTGGAAGAATTTGGCAAAAATTGGGGGGCCCGGGGACACCGGAGGATAAAATTTGATTTCGAAAAAACTGCGCAGTTTTATTACCGAGGACCAAACACAACAGTACACACGGTATTACATTTTGGTTTTTTCACTCCACTCTAATATATACATTACATATAGATATAGTATAATGATACATATAATTACTATCATTAGCTTTTTCAACCCTGAAGTAGGTTTATTAAGTTTATGTATCAGTAGCTTTTGTAGTTTTTTTTTCTCGATCTTTTGACGAAATTTGCGGTTTTTCGCGATCTTTTCACGACGTTTGTGGTTTTTCGCGATCTTTTGACGAAAATTGCGGGTTTTTTTCGCGATCTTTTCACGAAGTTTGTGGTTTTTCGCGATCTTTTGACGAAATTAGCGGGGGTTTTCGCGATCTTTTGACAAAATTTGTGTTTTTTTCGCGATCTTTCGACAAAATTTGTGTTTTTTCGCTATCTTTTGAAGAAATTTGCGGTTTTTCGTGATCTTTTCACAAAAACTGCGGGTTTTTTCGCGATCTTTCGACAAAATTTGTGTTTTTCTTTCGCTATCTTTTGAAGAAATTTGCGGTTTTTCGTGATCTTTTCACAAAAATTGCGGGTTTTTTCGCGATCTTTCGACAAAATTTGTGTTTTTCTTTCGCTATCTTTTGAAGAAATTTGTGGTTTTTCGTGATCTTTTCACAAAAATCGCGGGTTTTTTCGCGATCTTTTGACGAAATTTGCAGTTTTTCGCGATCTTTTGACAAAAATTCGCGTTATGTCCGCGATTCTTTGATGAAATTTGTGTTTTATCCGCGTTTCTTTGACGAAATGTGCGTTTTTCTCGCAATCCTTTTTCGAAATTCGCAGTATTTTTTATGTCCGAATTTTTTGGATTGATGACCGATTTTTTTTAAATTTTCGGAACAGAATCACCACTAATTGGCAGGTCGAGAAGAAGAGGAGGAATATAGACTGGAAATACGGTCGTATGCGAACTCCTGCTAAAAAGGGAAATTCATTTTTATTTCAAAACATGATTACAACAACAAAAGAGTCTAAAAAAAATCATTCGCCAGCTTTTTCGCGATAATAAATTTTCTCTCGCCTATTTCACGATGTATTCGCATTTGGCGAGTAGGCGAATGGTTAGCGCGGCCCCTGACTAGTAAATAAATGCAAGACTAAATCCAGTATAAGCATCCAGAAAAGTACTAATGAAACCTTTGCTCAGTGTAACTAATATATATATATTTTTTCAAATCAAGATCAAAATAACAATGTACTAATTTTATAGCTGGCCATATTAAACCTAAGTTGCTTTAAACTCTTATATAACAGAGAGTCCTTATATTGATATTTTCAGAGAAAAAAAAATTAACAAAGTATCAAGGTAACCTTTTATACCATATATATATACCATATATATAAACCAAGGTTTTATTTACTTTAAATCAGGAAATGTAATCATGAAATTTTTAGCAAAAGGCAAATTTAATGCTTTGCAGATAAAAACTAATTTTTCTGCTTTACCAGAAACTGCTGCAATTTCTTTAAACTTCAGCCATATGGGATGCTTTTCCCTACCTGTTATCTTTTTTTTTATTATTATTTTTCCCGTACTACACCGAATATTGCTATCTAATCTAGTTCTCGGTGAAATAGCAACTTCAAGAAAAAGTTGATTCAAATACTTTGCTTCAAGTAAGCAAGAAAACCGGCCTGTTCTGTAACTAATACCTATTAATCAGTGGTCAAAAGAAGAAAATTCTTCTTTCTTATGTATTTACTCTGGGAGATCGCTGATATCCCATTCAATAAATTCCCTTATCTCTTATTGAGAGTCTACAAAGAAAAGCAAGCAGAGGATTGCTGTTGAAATTGAAAGAATATTCTTAGGGTGTACTGAGAACAAACACCTTTATTTTTTGTTTTCTTTGATTTAAATAAAATGTACTCTTTTCAAAATTATTTTGATTTAGAGTATAGTTAAACATTATTAATGAAAAAAAAATACAGTGTGACTTCAAAAATCCGGCATCAAAGTCATTTTTTCCTTCCCTTTTTTTGACACTTCGAACTGATGGTTCTCCCATCAGATAGCAATTGATATAAGAAAAATAGCAATTGTTTACAAATTAAAAACTTGGAGCTGGGAATATATGACTGCAATAGAACCTCCAAATCACTAGAAGCAGCCCAGGGGACGAGATCGAGGAACCGACAGAAGAAAATGTATTATTGGAAAAATGCATAAATTTGACAGGAGAATTAATACCTCCTTTAGAGAAACAAAACTGTAAAACAATGTTTCCAAAATAGGTATTCTGTACTTGTATAAAATACAAGAAAAACTTGTTAAAGAACGGCCAAAAAATTGGAGCAAATAACATTAACGATTATACGAGAAGGAAATGATTTCACCGTTTATTAGATTTTTCTTTTAAATTGTTATTTGTAACGTAGAAAAATAATGATGAATTAAAGTAAGATTTTTTAAAATATTTTTTTGTTACATAATTATCACTTGGTTATGAATTAAATTACGAACAGAGGCGGCATTAGTAACATCGGAAATACTATTGATATTCCTTGAGAAAGCTTGAATTTTCAAAAATCCAGCTTACTCTCGGTCTCGACAATGCCAGATTTTTTAGGTTATACTATATTATAATTGTGTGATTTTAATCAATGATAAGAAAAAAAAATCAAGCGATTAAGATCATGATTAAAATCAAGCTAATTTAAATCAGCGTACCCTGCTGACAGTACAAAGGTTTTTAAAACACTTATAAAAACTAAAACTACATTATTGTTTCTCAAAAGCAAGCTTTTTTTTTCATTTTTTTTTTTTAATTTGCAAAAAAAATAAAATCTTTATTATGAACTTGAGACTGAAGACTGGTATAAAAATCAAGGCCGAGCCTGTTTCAGACCTGGGCTGTGTTTAAAAGTTGATTATTTATTCCCTCCCAAAGTATTGTAATCAAAATGGAAATTAAAATTTGTTTTAATGAATTTCCAGGATTGAGTTTGAATTTCCCTGATATTTCCATATTTACCAGGTCTGTGACCACTCTGAATTTATTATAGGTGGAACAATTTTATAGCTGTTAAGCTACAGCATCTTTCTTTTAAATGAAAGTATATAAAATTACCCATTAACACTTTTCAACTAATTGCGCATTGGGGAGAAATCAGGATCAGTCCCCCCCCCGTCTTTCCCCCTGGCTACGACTTTATTGTAAAACATGATTTCTGTTTACAACACAATCAAATACTTTTTGCAAGGCTGAGAATTAAAATTCAGCCTTCTCCCCCCCCCCCCCCCTCTCCAAAATCAACTCCTGAGTATGCCATCGCATAAATGGGCTAGTTGCGTAACATTCCTACTAGTACTGCATGCATATCCTAAAAATTTCAGAATTTCTTTTAATGACCTACTATCAAAGCAAAACTTATATTATTTAAATATTAAAAAATAAATATTTCCTAAAAGTTAGAAATTCATAAACCATTTGAAAACCAAAGCAAACATATTTGAACATTAACTGAAGGATAAATATTTTGGGTCATCTCATGTTTATAGATTCACTTATTATACAAGATATTAAAATTTCATGAAAATCTGTCTCATTTTCAATGAAACTGTTTGAATAAAATTACTTTGAAAATAAGCATTCCTTATGCCATTTATGGCGATGGATGAAGTTACTTTAACCACAACTTTTCTTCTAACACCCAATTTTAAATGCAGATTTGATTAGAATACTATGAATGAACTAAATTTTAATAATAGAGAATAATAATAATAATAAAATAAATCTGCTGTCTCAAACGATAATATTTATGAGTTCACAGCTTCAGCAAATACACTTGAAAATAAAATATTTCAGATAAGAAGCATTGTTCAAGAAATACCACAACACAGTTAAAATATAATTTTTTTTTTCTTTTTACATTAGATTTTATTTATCTATATACAAAATATATATTATACTGCAATAACGTATGCACAAAAATCACCTTGTTTTCAAGAATTCATTAAACTGTTCAACAGAAGTCTTTGCACATTTTTCACAAAAAGCTTGGTCAGTAGTTGCAGCTATATCTTGTAATGAAACAAAATTTGGCTTTTTGGGATCATACTGGGCACGATTCAAAAATACCAAATATTCATGGCGTTCCCTCAATTTATATCCTCTTATTAGTAGAACACCAGGAAATTCAACAATCCTTTCATGAGGAATTCCCATAACATTATGTGCAATATCAAACCTTTCTTTGAATGTAGTAGCACCTACAAAACAATACATTAAAATAAATATAATTTTTATTTAAAAAAATATATATTTAAGAGAGAATTGTTATTCTTTAGTACTACAGCAGTACAATAGATCATCATGTATGTTGCAAAACACAGAAAAATGACTGGCAGCCCTAACTGCAACAATTTGTAACAAATGTCACAGCCAGTATTAGCCAAAAAAATTGTTTCAGGGAGTAATTTGACTCCTTTTCAAAATATTTTGGATACATTTCACGAATGCTTTTTAAAACATGCTTTCTTCTTTTAAAATTTACCTGTAATATTAGAAAAGATAATATTTTTTTTATTATCTTTTTCCTTTTCCATATTTTTGTAAACTCTAAAATCTACATTAATATTTACGTTATCATTAAGCATATCAAAACATAAACCTCTCTCTACAAGAAAAAGTAGTGTGTCTACATGATCATTGCCAGAACTCCACAAGTAGGGAAAAATATGATTGGCAGCAAAAAAATCTAGTTGATAACAACATGTGTCCTCCCCCCGAAACACACACATTATTTAAATGATGATTTTCTAAAAGCCCATAAGTTTTTTATAAATTGATTGAGGAAGAATAATTACTAGTATATAATAGTGATAATCATGAATTGCTGATTAAACAAATTAATTTTAAAGGATAATATAAACGCTGGCAACTGCATATGTACTTCATTCCATTTTAGGTAGGTTTTGTAAGTACTACCTATTGTATTCTCCCTTATGTTGGAATTTCTGAAAAAATTTGCAGATCTATGCCAATCATGACCCCTAGAACCCAAAACCACCCCCGGTGGAAAACTTTATTTATCAATCTATCTATCTATCTGTATAACTTTTTTATGGACACAATAACTTTCATAATTCTTCACAAATCTCTTCCAAACTGATACATAAAATCAAGGGGTAGAAAATCTCGGTCAGGTTCATTAATGGGCAAAATCGGAACAAGGGGATGGAAATAGGGAGGGGTTTTGTGAAAACTGAAAACCCCCCATAACTTCTTAATTATAATACATATCAAATCAGTTTAAAGTCATTATTACCTATAGGAAAAGGGACAAAAATTTATGTATCACAGATTTTTGATATAATTAAAAATGGGCTCAAGGGGTGAAAAAAAAATAAGGTTTTAGAGAGAAAAAAAATCATAACTTCATCAAATCTTAAGATATCAAATTCCCTTAAACTTATTATAAATCTTCTTAATTTTATCTACAGCTTTTACAGTGACAAGTTTTTGATAGGACCAACTCTTACTGAAAAAAAAAAAAAAATAAAATAAAAAAATAGAAAGGGGAAGGTCGAAGAAGAAAGAAATTTATAACATTGTCAATTCACAAGATATCCAATCTGCTTAAATTTATTATACATCTTCTCAATATCATCTACAACTTTCATATTGACAAGTTTTTGATAGGACCAACTCTTACAGCAAAACAAAATTAAACAAAAATAGGGGTTGATGAAATAATTCTCGTATTAAGGATGTACTCAAATATAAATGATTTATTTTTTGACTCATTTTTTAATTCATTTTTGCTCTCAAACACATCCATTTGGCAGATTTTTTGATAAAGGCAGAATTATTTTTAAAAATGCTGTCAAAGTGGGCATTTTGAACCAAATTTTCCAAAGTGTTAGTGCTGGAAATGAAAAAAATGTTTGTTCTGAGAAAATAATCATTTGTAAATCAAGCTCTAATTAATTGAACAAAAAATAAAACACAGGTCGCTTATAAATCTCTTTAAAAAATCACGTCAGCAACTTTCATGTTTTTACTTTTAAAAATGTGTCTGAAAATTTCGAGTTGTTGAGTGTGGAAAAATATTTTTTTAAATACCACCTTAATATGATTCTGATAAAACCAGCTCTTACAGAAAAATGAAATTAAAAATTTGTCAAAAGCGGCCGGATAAAATTGTTAAACTGGGTTTAACTCTAATCTTGATTTAGTTTTTGTTGGTGAAATTAGTACTTAACTTCGAAATTTACCTCTGCCTGTAGGCCGAGCTGGCAGGGATTTTTTTCTTTCAAGCCTCTCTCACATTATATAAGAGTTAAAGAGTTCAAAATCATGTTGATATAGATTTGATGATAAAATTTCTATATTCTGAAAACATAAATAATGCACTATTTTCAACATATTTACTGTCAGATAAAAATTTTAAAAGACTGTCACCTGCAAATATTTATATTTAATAAGCAATTCCTTAATTTTAGAAAATCCTAGTTCAACAACCTACAGTCTCTAAGCTAATCAAGACTATGTACAGCTGGTCTAAAATGAAAGGGGAAAAAAAATATATATATATATATATATATATACAGTGGAGCACCGCTTATACGTTTCTCATTTATACATTTTTATTATTTATAAGTTTTTTTTAATGGTCCCAGAAAAATCCAATGGATTTTAACGTTAAATAATTTCATTTATACGTTTTTCCTTAAATCACAGATTTCATTTATCTGTTTTTTTCAACAATTCAAGAAGACAGAAAATGCACATTTAAACCTCAGATTCCCAACTCCCAACTGCCCAGTCTTACAAAAGGCATGTGACCTTAACCAACACCTGCCCAGTTGAACTAAAGCCTTACCCTAAGGAATGTGAACATCTCACTTTCTATAGATAAGGGTTGTTGTTGTGATCTTCCCAGGCCCATCAGGGCAAGTTCTTTTACCGGCAGCTTCAGTGACTGGATTTGTATCGTTCACTAGCGGTTCACGATGACTTCGCGTAATAGAAAATTTCTGTCATTAAAGGAAAAAATGTGCATTTTTTAAAAAGTGGATAAAAACCAACATTTAAAAGAGTGGATCTTGCCATAGAATTAGGTTTACCAGTTTCAACTTTAAATATGCTAATTTATAAGCTTAAAGATCATCGAGGAAAGCCATCATCAAAGTGGTTGCAGTGCTTCAAAAAAACTTTGAATCCAAAGCAGAAAATTCGCTGATGTTGAAAAATTGATTTTAGAGTGGTTTAGCAGGGATATGTTTAGGAAAATTTTAGGTTCTTTAAAGGACCCTTCACAAAATAATTTATCTTAAAACAGGACCCTTCACAATTTTTTTTATCCCCAAACAGGACCCTTCACAAAACATTTTATGCCAAAACAGGACCCTTCACAAAATTATCTGTCTCTTAAATAGACTTTTCACAGATTTTTTTCCCCTTCAAATTGAACTTTTCACAAATTTAGTCATTTAAAAATAAAATCTGGCCTGTAAGTAAGCAGTTGAATTCACTAAAGAGCATACTTTGGCATTACTTAACTTTTTATATACAGGGTCATTCATAATTCCCTCCGGGGTTTCGAAACGTTATAGTAAAAAAACAAAGACGAATATGAAAAAAAGAAACATATGAAATTATTCCGAAACTATTCAAGTTTTAATTTAATTAGTTTCCGGTAGATGGCAGTAACATCTGTATTGAAGTCAGTTGTAGTAAAGAAAAATGGCGTTTACAGGCGAAGAGAAAGCTTTTTGTGTGTTGGAGTTTGCAAAATCTGAATCAGTGGTGTCAGTTCAACGGGCCTTTCGTAATAAATATCGAAAACAGGGACCAACTGACAAAACAATTCATGTGTGGTACCGGAAATTTAAAGAAACGGGATGCCTATGTGACAGGAAACGAAGTGGTCGGCCTGGTCCATCTGCGGACACCGTAGATCATGTACGGGAAACGTTTTTAAGGAGCCCGACGAAATCAACCGCTAGCGGAAGCCGAGAATTGGGGATCTCTCAACCAACAGTGTGGCGAATTCTGCGAAAACGTCTTTGTTTGAAGCCGTACAGATTGGGACTGGTGCAAGCGTTGACTCCAGCAGATTGCATTTCTCGTTTCACGTTTTGCATTGATGTCCATGAACGTGAAACACTAATGTCGAAATTGATTTTTAGTGATGAAAGCACATTTCACATGTGTGGCACTGTCAACCGCCACAACGTACGCATTTGGGGCACTGGAAATCCCCATTCTGTA
The DNA here is from genome assembly GCA_963932465.1 of Maratus speciosus. NCBI lineage: Eukaryota > Metazoa > Arthropoda > Arachnida > Araneae > Salticidae > Maratus > Maratus speciosus. The sequence goes on along the minus strand of OZ010800.1, from coordinate 228,551,433 downwards.
GTGGAACACTATCGGGATTCCCCAAAAGTTAACGTGTTTTGCGCTATGTCCTCCTCACGTGTTTATGGGCCATTCTTTTTTACAGAGAAGACCATTACCGGTGTAGTGTACCTGGATATGTTGCAGCTGTGGCTAATGCCGCAGTTAGAGGAACATGAGGATGATTTCGTATTTCAACAAGACAGTGCTCCTCCCCATTTTTTGTGTGATGTGCGTGAATACCTGAACACACACTTACCTCATCGATGGATTGGACGAGCTTTTGAAGATGACGTACCTCTTCTAAAGTGGCCTCCACGGTCACCGGATTTAACACCGTGTGACTTTTTCTTGTGGGGGTATGTGAAAGACCAGGATTTTGTACAACCTATGCCACGTGATTTAGCTGACCTGCGTGAAAGGATAACACGTGCTATCAATAACATAGACAGTACCATGTTGAGTAGAGTATGGCAGGAACTGGACTATCGCATTGATGTATGCCGTGTGACCAAGGGTTCACACATAGAACACCTGTAATGTATGTAAGTAAAACTTGAATAGTTTCGGAATAATTTCATATGTTTCTTTTTTTCATATTCGTCTTCGTTTTTTTACTATAACGTTTCGAAACCCCGGAGGGAATTATGAATGACCCTGTATGAAGGATAGAACATGAAGACATCGATAATTTAAAATTCACAAAAATAAGAAAAACTTCACAATTTTACAAAAACAGGACCCTGTGAGAAAAGTCTGGACAGACCCCTGTTTAATTAGTGTCGTAGTATAAAAATTCCCACCAGCAGTCCTTTGCTTATGGAGAAAGCACAATAAATTTCGAAGAAGCTGAATGTGGAAAGCAATGCATCATTTTCTTCAGGATGACTTCACAAGTTTAAATTAAGACATGGCATAGCAGGCAAAACTGTAAGTGGAGAGTCTGGAGATGTTGATTGTGAAATAGTGGATGATTGGATTCAAAACCAATTGCCAGATCTGATAAAAGGATATGAACAAAAAGACATTTCCAATGCAGATGAAACTGGTTTGTTTTATTATCTTCTGCCATCTAAAACTCTTGCAATCAAATCGGATACGTGTCATGGTGGAAAAAAGAGCCAAGTGCGATTAACAGTGATATTGTGTGCCAATGCCGATGGATCAGAAAAATTGCCTCCTTTGATTATGGGCAAATCAAAAAAGCCACGCTGCTTCAAAAATGTGAAAGCATTACCAACAATGTACCTGTCCAATAAAAAATCATGGATGACAATGTCCTTCTTTACCGATTGGTTAAAAGAATAAGATGATAAAATGTGAAACCAGAAGCAGCGAATCATTTTATTCATTGATCAGTGTCCAGCTCATCCACCTGATACAGACTTTCTAAAAAACATAACTGTCAAATTCTTCCCTGCAAATTGTACCAGCAAATCGCAGCCACTGGATTTAGGGGTCATAAAATCCCTAAAACAACATTACTGAAAACTTTTGGTGAAAACATCTATTGCCAGTTTAGACCACAGTGACTTCGAAAATGTGAACATTAACATCTTACAAGCTATGAATTTCATAATGATGACTTGGCAAAATGTTTCACTCAAAACGATAAAAAACTGGTTTGGCCTTATCGGATTTTTAACACCAGTGGATGTCAATCCTATTGAAAACGCCAACCCTGATCATTTTGCTCCACCAGAAAAGTGGTCAAATTTAAGTGATCGGGGTGACCACAGAAATATGATTTTGAATTTCGCTGATATATTTAAACTTTTCCCTGATATATCTTGATATTAAAGTTAGTTTCAAAAGAATGATCCAATTGATTGAAATAATCAGAAGTAAAATAGATTTTTATATTTTATTTTATGGAAACACTTGTTCACCCATACTTGGCCATGAGTACTTTATATGACTAAGTTTATTTAAAAAAAAAATAAAAATATGTAATTAGTAAAAAAAAGTATAAGTCTTTGAAAAGACATGAAACATCTACATCAGTGAGAGGAAAGGCAAGACGGTTTACCGCCTTAGCAAATAAATCAATGATTTTGTTTTTAAAATGATCTAATAGCAATTGGCAAAAAGGTTTAATTTATAATATTTTAAAAACATAATGCATAACATTCACTGATGCAAATTTAAACATACAATTTATCTGTAACATTTATTACAAAAGAAAAATTAATAAAATACTTACAAAGCCAAAAAGATAGTTCTTCTTTCTAAAATTTCAAAAATGGAGTCCTATTTCAATTTATGTACAATGGTTTTAAAAAAAGTTTCAAGTCATAAATAAGATTCAAATTAAAAACTAAAGTCCTAGTTCTTGAGAAAAAAAAAAAAAAAATCAAATTATAAATAAGATTCAAATAAAAAAATTGAGTTCTAGTCTCCTTGAGAAAAGTTTCAAGTTTATAAATAATATTTAAAAAACTAGACTTCTGTCTCTTGAAGAAAGTTCAAGTTATAAGTAAGATTTAAAAATTAAAATACTTGCTCTAGGTTTTTTTTTTTTTTTTTTTTTTTTTGCAAAACAGCTCCAAAAAGTTTGTCTTATAAAATCGTGTACAAAAAATAATGCTTTAAATATTTCCTTCTTTCAGCGACTTTATTTTTTCTGTAAGTAAATTTACTTCTTTAGTTGCATTTTCTTTTATTTCAGAAATCTTCTTTTCTAACTGCTTTGCTGCTACTGCCAATTTTCTTTTTTTACTTTCCTCAGTCTCCTTTTCACTTTCCTCCCGTTTTCTTTTTTCTGTGGCTTCTGTTAACCGCACTCTAGCATTTTTGTAGTACTGCATCAGAGACTTTGTTATTTCATATTTTCCAATATCATCACAGTCATGAAAATTATCATATATAATTCTCTGTGCCAATAATGTTTCTTCAGCTAAATTCTCAATTAGGCATTCCTTATTTACCGAGAATCCTCACTCAACATTTGCATTTCCATGAGACATGATCATTGCAATTTTAAAAATTCCCCAAATGCATTTGGAGTCTTCAAATTTATTAAAAATATCCCTTCAAAAGTGCTCCACCCGTTGAGTAACTCAAAAATTTTTTTTTAATTTTTCTTTCGCTTCTGACTGTGAACATATAGCATTAAATTCACGATCAGCTTTGTCCGCTGTTGTTGAATTTATCCACCGACTTTCATCCAAAACTGTCAACAAATTTCTCAGACTCACCTTCCTAGCATTTTCATCTGCAGCGACTGCTGGATCAAAGCATGTCAATGCTTTAGTGAGTGGAAAAGAAAGTGGTGACTTCGCTATAAGCTTGGAAGTGAAAGTCTTAAAACATTCAAGACATTCACGTCGAAACTGTACAAAAGCACCATCTGAAATTTTGCTCACTTTATTACGTTTTCGTAGAGCACTGCATGTTCCATAACCCAAATCAATTTCAGCTACTGTCAAAATATTATTTCCATCTTTTAAATCGATTTGTGTCACTGATTTTGCTTTTTTTAAAACATCTTTTTTGACAAATCTAGACATTACTGATGTTACTATAGTTAACAGTGATGGATATAAAAATGGTACTAATGGCTTATCAGTTTGATATTCTTTTAGAAATGGTTTAATTTCAACAGTTACCGATACAAAAAAAGCCAGTTTTGTAGTTAGTAGCGGGTCTTCTAAGTGTGACTGAACTATTCAGAAACTTGAGCACTGTGGTGGATTTTTCTCAGCTTTCATGGAATCCACAAATATTTTCAGATCTGGCAAAATATCTATTGCTCGCTGAGCAATGTCACCATTTTCCAGCCAGCATACAGCACAAAATTTCTTGGGAAAACATTTCGATCCGGATAATTCAGTATAAATTGCCCAACATGCTGGCACATCCTAAAATAAATTAAATAATGCTCTCAAAAATTCTACAATAGGCCAATTTGTTGATCGCATGGCAGCTTTAAAGGCACCATGCATTACATGGAGACCACAGGTACCAATATTTAAAATCTCTGGACCATGTTCACTTTCAAACTCTGCTTTCAAATCTTTAAAAAATTTATGGTTCACATTTGGGCCATCCATTGAAATTTGTAAAATGGATTTCATATTTAGAGGAGAGAGAGCTTCCTTAAAAGCTTCTCTTATGTTGTCAGAAGTGGGACGACCTAAAAATGAAGAAGTGAAAAATTTTGTGCTTACCTCAGAATCATCTTTATTCCAAAATCTGACATTCACATCCATTTGGGTCTTCTGAGAAACTTTATTCAATGATTCGTCAAATCCAATGGTATAATATTTACACTGAGCCAATTTTGTTAATAAAATATCTTTTAAATAAGGGGCTATACCATAAAGGATGGAATATGCAATCTTTGTTCTTTGCAATTGTGTTTTTTGTGCCACTTCGCTATTGGAAAACATAGCTCGAAAAAGCATCACATCTTTACTCGCTGATCGCATGGATTTGTGTGTCACTATTGTTTGAATGCGCCAAAAAATTTCTGCTTTTGTTACTTGGTCATTAATGAAAAATTTCTGTAAAGTTTTAGATGGAACAGCTAATTTGTTATCGGATGAGGAACTCGAAGTTGATGGCTCAGAACAAAGCAACGTATTTGCAGTAGTGGGGTCAGGTTTTGATGATTCTTCTACATTCAAACTCTACTCATTTGCAATTTTATTGGAAAACAACGAATCTATTATACTTGGCTGTGATGCAGCTTTCATCCTTTTTTTATGTTCAGTTCCCTTTGCATGACTCGTAAGTGCTCTCCGATCCATATTACTTAACGTTAACGTAAATGAATAGTGGCATTTTATGCATTTTGCTCTGTGCACATCATTAGGCACTTCTCTTATCCAATCCTTAAATTCTGGATTAGTAAGCCAATCGACTTGAAACCCCGTCGCCATAAATAACTAGGGTTTTTACACGAATCCAAGTAAGACAAAATATCACTCTCTGCATGTCCATCGAAATAACACAACATGAACATGCGGTACACGGACGCGATTTCAATTTGTAATGTTGAGGTGTATGACTGCATGAACAGCTATTGAAAAATGATTATTCCGTATTCAGGTGCGAAGTAACAATAAAAAAGTAACACCATTTAGTGACCCGATCGCATTTTCTTCGTGCATTTCACTGCGCAAGGCATCGCAAGATAGCGGGAGCGAGCTGAGGCGAGGCAGCAGATGAATTGCCCAAAAGAGTGGCTTCATGACATCACCACCAATCAGATAAGAGCGTTTTCTCCTTCACCGATTCAAGATAAATTGAGAAGTAGCTGCGCTTTGAATGGAAAGTGCATAAGGAAAGACCGTTTGCACTATAAGGAAAGGGCATGTTTACAAACAAACACTTCCGTCAACCAATCTACCCCTACATTATTATCATAGTGATCGATCATTGCAGGAAATCAACTTGGCGATGTAGGCCAATCATATAATAGATTTATTAAATCAATCTGTTAAAGACCAATCAAATTCCCAGAGTTCATGTGTATAGTAGGAGTCTTAATGAATGAACAGGTTTTTCTTGCAAACCAACAGTAATTCGACCAACAGTGACATCAGCTGCCCTTTCCTTATTACAGAAAAAGACAAATGACAACACATTTTCCCTGATTTTAAGCAGAATTCCCTGATTTTTCCCTGATATTTCCTGAAATCTTAAATTCCCTGACATTTCCCGGGTCTGTGGTTGACGGGATTAGATTTAAAAAGGTATTAGTTTTAGCAGAGTGAATTAAAATGCCCAATGGAAACTTAAGCTGATAACCCCAAACCTGTGTATATTAAATAGTCAAGGGAGAATAAAAGATATGGTGGCGAAATAATTACAAGATAGATATAAAAACAATCTAACGTTTATTGAGCAAAAGATAAAAACAATATATAAGTTAAATTTATATGCATTCCGTAATTCATAAATATAATCAACAGTAACAAAATTAAAAAGTGTTTTTAAACAAACCCCATGACATTCAGGAAAGGAACTGCATCAAAGAATGACTGCTAATATGTAAAATCCCATACACTGCTTAAATCATGCTGAGTCCAATGCTTCCATAAATACGATTAAATTGATGAGAAACTTCTTTATAACTGATGACACTTTCCATGAAGAATATAGCGATAAACATTGCACAAAAACACAACTTATTACGATATCAGCTTATAACGATATGCAGAACTTTCAGTTTCACGTCAAATGCCATTTCACCAATTAAGGGACGACCAGCTGTTAGTGACTGAGAATCGGCGAAGAGGTGGGAAGAGGAAGAGAGGTAATAAGCCAAGGAAACATTCATATTTATACAAACTGAGAGAAAGAATAATAACTCATCACGCAATTCAACGGGCAGCTAATGACGTATCCAGAGTGACGACATCGTGACGAAGTGTCGTACATCCGATGTGCCGTAGGCTCGAACGAAAGACGCCATCTAGTGGCGACCGTGAAACCATACGTCAAATGAAGAAGCTACGTGCCGTTGAAAGCGTGGGAGAAACAGATGAAAAACGGAAAGCACGATAAATGTAAACAGAGTGGATAAATTAAAGGGATGATGACAGAAGTTAACTTAAGGTAAGTAGAATGATATTTAAATTAGATATTATATCTGAAAGAAATAAAATGTATTATTTAATAAAAGTAAATATAGAGGAGATAGATATATTGTTATGTAAAAGGATAATGTAGAGGGAAATTCCCGGACAGTGGCAAGAAAGAAGAGGGTAATTTACATATATCAAATGCCCCCCCTCTTGACACTGGAACGGAAGAACAGAAGGGCAAATGCTCACAGAACCACTATATGCATGACCTAACAACATACGAGACATGCAGTGTCCACCAGAGCTAACAATACGCCACCCCCAAAAAAACCCAACTACTTAAAAACAGTAAGGCTTAACCTTACACAATATATCCTTGAAAACATAATCCCCCCTGGGATTACAGAACCAGCAGCCACTCAATGATGTAACAAATCTATAAAACTAAAAAAAAAATATAAATGTAACATATAATACACATAAAACATTAGTAAAAACACACATTTCTCAGATCCCCCCCGTATTTGATTCATCATCACAATATTCAATCATTACAAATTCAACATGACTGATTTAAAAATTCATAATATAATGTAATGAAGTCAAGGCATATAATGTTGTACAATTTCTAAAAAAAAAATTAAATGAAATTGCATGTGTAAACCTCCACCTAACAAGATTGTAACCACAAATTGCCTCTGCCAAAATTCAAAAATGCACACTTATATCTATATAAGAAGCTATCCCAAGAAAAATTTCAATATATGTGGCAGCTCTACCCAAAAGTAACGAACTTGGTTCAAAGTAAAACACAATTCATCCCACATGATGTCAAAGAAAACCAACCTTACTTCAAACAGGTAACCTTTGTTAGCTACTCAAAGGTACCCATTGACAAAAGTCGATGATGCTCCAAAGATGACAAATGCTCCATAAAACTTTACTTTTTTAAAATTTATCAAATAAAAATTCTATTTTTTTTTTTTTTTTTTTTAAACAAAAACTTCAACAGACTTCCTCCGATCACTACAATATACCTGAGAATCCTGAGGAACTAAAGAATGAATCTTAAACAGAAAAAGACTAGACTGGTGAAGTAAGACACCTTCCACAGGGCCTACCAACATGCTGAAAAATTGTATCAGCATTCCCTAACAGCTCAGATGCCGAAGCACGCACTCATTCCAAAAAGTAAATTAAAAATTTCTTTATCCAAGTGCACTTAGAAAAGAAATTTGCCATTGGCCAATGGTCTTCACTCACGCCGACCCATACCACATAAACACACAGGTATATATACGATTAAAGAGGGATCCTTGAAGTTACAACTAAACCTTAATAAAATCAATAAATATCTAAGAATTCAACAACTAAAGGAGCAAATTTGCATTTCAATCCATGGAAAAACTAATTTTTACATCTTGACAACATCAATGGGAGAGAAGGAGATTTACATTCCAGGAAGGCATGTAATTGAATATCAAGTGCAAAAGGCTGATCAAGTTCTATCATTAGATGAACCAAATCTTAAAAAATTTTTGCAACCTTGACCCTAAAAAGATTATATTCTAAAACAGCAGCCAACCTTCTCTAATTTAAAAGGATTACATAAACCTTGGGCAACACCTACCATTACAAAAATAACCACTGGGAAAAGGACCTTAAACAGCTTTAAACTCTAAAAAAAACTTCAAATACACTAAGTATTCTCACTTTCATGATCTAACCCTCCAAAGCAACAAATGTATTCCATCCATCTAACCAGTAGACCTCTACAATAAACTGTCGATCATTTCTAAAAGTGAAATTGAATCACTAAAAGGTTAACATGTGATTCAATTCTAAAATTTATTCATGGATTGATAAATGATCCAAAAACTTCAAAATTGCTGGAGGTTAACTTCAGATAAGCCAATGAATCACTAATTCCCAGGGCTTAACACATTACTGGAGCTCTTTCTCATAAACATTAAAACTTTTATTTAAAATGAAGTTAAATTCCGGAATCTCTCCTTTCATAATGAAGTCTCAACAGGTAAACTAGATCCATATACCAATGAATATACAGGCCAGAAGGGGAAAGGTTAAAAAGAAAATCTTTTAAAACTTATGAAAACTTAAACAATTATAAATATTGCACATGTAACATTTAAAGCTAAAACCAAAAAGTCCCCCCCAAATCAAAATAATGTTTCCCTCAGGTAATAAAAATCACAGTGTCTTAAAATAGTACATGACACAAGATACTTATACCAAGGAAACTAATGTAAATGACTAGAGGAAACTAACATGGCCAGCATAAGTCACATGAATTTAATTTAAATAAAGATAAAATAATTAAAATAAAGCATTGCCGTAAACAGGTTTCTCAAACAGAACCCTGATATAGGATTCAAACATTAAGTGAAGATCCAAATTACTTATCTTTACACTTAAAAATTTCAAAAGATCTTAAAGAAAACCCCATTAAAAATTATAGACAATGCCAAAAAGAAAATTAAATATTTCTATTACAAATTATATTAAATTCAAAATGAATAGGTTACTAAAAAAAGATTTAAAGAAAAATTTAAATAATTAACCCCAATTAATGGCCAAAAAATTCTTAATCTTAAGCATGAATCAATAAAACTTTATATATAAGCACTGCTTTAAAAGATTCCATTGTTATGGACAGCTGAAAAGAGAATACATCAAAATGCACATTCATATCAGGGAGGAGAACATTAATCAGGGCAAATAAAGCAGCATAAATAAATTAATCAGATTTTTCTTTATTAACAAAACATAGCATAATCATGAAACAGTAAACAATTATGTCACTTAAAATAAAAGCATCTTAATCAACCGACTTCCCATATAGCCCAGCTATGCACATGACTAATTAAAAAGGATAAGTCTAAGTTGAAAATTTTGCAAGAATTCAGTGACAAAAAAAAAATTAGATAAAATGTTCAAGAAGAGTATAAAATAATTGTATCTATTGTACTTGACCCTCTGATAAATTAAAAGCAAAAGGTAAGCATAAGTTAAAAAATTTCTTAGCTCTTACAGATATAGAAAATCAAACTTATTTGTAAAAACTATCAAAATTTTGGGTAATCGGTCCTGTTATTCGAACTTCCAAAAATATTGACAGTAACAAAACCATCTAATAATGATAGGACGATCAGAGGTAAAGTCAGATAGAAACCCCCTGCATTTCCCATAATCAAATTAAATGGCAAAGAAGACAAGATGAAAATAACTAACAAAAATTAAAGAAATACAAACAACTATTAATCAATCTATTAAGTTTAAGAATATACATTTAAACTATAAATAATCTAAGAAGGCCAAGAATTAATTTAGATAAAACAAACTATATAAATTTAAAGTTAATTTAAGTCAGGCAGATAGGCAACATGCATAATCTGTGAACAGAAATTATGCTACTTTTAAAGAATTGCCCCCATTTTAAAAAATTTAGACTTAACCTGACAAGATAGTATCTAATTAATGAAATCTGTAACATAAAAATCATAATTTAATAAATGATTTTTACCCTGATCAATTAAACATCAAATTTGATCATAAAAATTTCCCCCCTTTTAAAATTTACATAAAATGCATTACCTTAAAACTGTTATACTGATCTCCAGTATAAAGATTCCGAAAATTGAAAAACATTTAATTATATATTAGAAAAACACATTAAAAATCAGCAGAAAACAATCATGGCAGATGAAACTTGATGGAGTACACAATAAAAATACCAAGACTCATTAAAAACGTGAAACACTTAAATAGTGAGGGACTGAAAAAAATTGTTGTGGCGTCCTTGAAAAGTTGAAACAATGCTGGCTAAAGATGGCTCTGGAACAAAACTGTTCAACTTTAAGTCAAAGATGTATACCGAAAGTTCTTTTATCAGCCAAAGAAAAGTCAAAAGTTTAATCTCTATATAGCCCCTAAGCAGGCATATATTGTAGAAAAGCCTCCATCTTTACCATCACTTCTACCCAGCACGCGACCACTGCGCCACTGGTAGGAACATTAATTGCATATCTTGAAAAATATTGCACTAAACCATATAGATGAACTTTCGATGGGACAGCTTTAATTAAAAATATGACGATGTTTCACACCATAAAATATCACCAAATGAAGAAGCATAACAGTTGAAACCACAGCAGTTGAATCACTTCATGCAGATTTTAGAACATCTCTCAGCGATGTCCACACTTTGAAAATAGAAAACTTTCATCTTTTCAGCAGTAAAAACTTGCAGTATTCATGTCATGAGGTCAAAAAAAATTTCAAACTATTTAAAATTTATCCTAAAAACTAAGTTACTTTTTAAAAAAACTGGAAATAAGCCATATTAACTTTAATTACTTTAAAAAAAATTTCAAAAATTTAAAACATATAACTGATAAACATAAAAATAATAGAAATTAACCGCCCCCCCATCGCAAAGCATCGCTAAATTGCTGATGAGGTCAGCGTTCACCACCATAATGCCGAACCCCTAAGGGTTAAATTCGGTAATTATAAAGAAAAACAGCAATATAAAACAATATCTCTAAAAAATTTCATAAAAACAAATAACTTACTATTTACTATTATAACGAAAAACGATATATTTTTTTTCCCAATGTTTCTATTATATTAAACTATTAACACGGTTAGGGTGCGGCCCATAACATCACCAGGGATTGTTTAAAAAAAAAAAAAAAAAATAGAATTTTTATTTGATAAATTTTAAAAAAGTAAAGTTTTATGGAGCATTTGTCATCTTTGGAGCATCATCGACTTTTGTCAATGGGTACCTTTGAGTAGCTAACAAAGGTTACCTATTTGAAGTAAGGTTGGTTTTCTTTGACATCATGTGGGATGAATTGTGTTTTACTTTGAACCAAGTTCGTTACTTTTGGGTAGAGCTGCCACATATATTGAAATTTTTCTTGGGATAGCTTCTTATATAGATATAAGTGTGCATTTTTGAATTTTGGCAGAGGCAATTTGTGGTTACAATCTTGTTAGGTGGAGGTTTACACATGCAATTTCATTTAATTTTTTTTTAGAAATTGTACAACATTATATGCCTTGACTTCATTACATTATAAAATTTTAAATCAATCATGTTGAATTTGTAATGATTGAATTTTGTGATGATGAATCAAATATGGGGGGGATCTGAGAAATGTGTGTTTTTACTAATGTTTTATGTGTATTATATGTTACATTTGTTTTTTTTGGTTTTATAGATTCATGTTACATCATTGAGTGGCTGCTGGTTCTGTAATCCCAGGGGGGATTGTGTTTTCAAGGATATATTGTGTAAGGTTAAGCCTTACTGTTTTTAAGTAGTTGGGTTTTTTTTGGGGGGGCGTATTGTTAGCTCTGGTGAACACTGCATGTCTTTATAATTGTTAGGTCATGTGTATAGTGGTTCTGTGAGCATTTTGCCCTTCTGTTTTTCCGTTCCAGTGTCAAGAGGGGGGGCATTTGATATATGTAAATTACCCTCTTCTTTCTTGCCACTGTCCGGGAATTTCCCTCTACATTATCCTTTTACATAACAATATATCTATCTCCTCTATATTCACTTTTATTAAATTAATACATTTCATTTATTTCTTTCAGATATAATATCTAATTTAAATATCATTCTACTTACCTTAAATTAACTTCTGTCATCATCCCTTTAATTTATCCACTCTGTTTACATTTATCGTACTTTCCGTTTTCCATCTGTTTCTCCCACGCTTTCAACGGCACGTAGCTTTTTCATTTGACGTATGGTTTCACGGTCGCCACTAGATGGCGTCTTTCGTTCGAGCCTACGGCACATCGGATGTACGACACTTCGTCACGATGTCGTCACTCTGGATATGTCATTAGCTGCCCGTTGAATTGCGTGATGAGTTATTATTCTTTCTCCCGGTTTATATAAATATGAATGTTTCCTTGGCTTACTTACCTCATCCTCTTCCTCGTCCTCGACCTAGTTTCTTCTCCAATTCTCAGTCACTAACAGCTGGTCGTCCCTTGATGATTGAAATGGCGTTTCACTTGAAACTGAGAGTTCTGCATAAGCCGTTGTAATGATTTACTTTCTTCCATTTTAAAGCACCTGTTATGAGTTTGATAGTTTTCGACATCGGCTCTGAATTAGCGTGTGGACTCTGTGTTAAGTGTTTCTAAACAAACATCGTGTTGGAGTCACGTTTATCGGGAAGTTCAAAGTTAAATCATTTGTGTTTTCGTGCGATGTTTATTGCTACGTTCTTCATGGAAAGTGTCATCAGCTATAAAGAAGTTTCTCATCAACTTAATCGTATTTATGGAAGCATTGGACTCAGCATTATTTAAGCAGTATATGGGATTTTACATATTAGCAGTCACTCTTTGATGCAGTTCATTTCCTGAATGTCATGGGGTTTGTTTAAAACACTTTTTAATCTTGTTACTGTTATTTATGAATTACTGAATGCATATAAAGTTAATTTATATATTGTTTTTATCTTTTGCTCAATAAACGTTAGATTGTTTTTATATCTATCTTGTAATTATTTCGCCACCATATCTTTTATTCTCCCTTAACTATTTAATATACACAGGTTTGGGGTTATCAGCTTAAGTTTCCACTGGGCATTTCAATTCACTCTGCTAAATCTAATACCTATTTAAATCTAATCCCGTCAGGTTATGGGCCCAGCACGCTTCCACTGCGCCACTGGTAGGAACATTAATTGCATATCTTGAAAAATATTGCACTAAACCATATAGATGAACTTTCGATGGGACAGCTTTAATTAAAAATATGACGATGTTTCACACCATAAAATATCACCAAATGAAGAAGCATAACAGTTGAAACCACAGCAGTTGAATCACTTCATGCAGATTTTAGAACATCTCTCAGCGATGTCCACACTTTGAAAATAGAAAACTTTCATCTTTTCAGCAGTAAAAACTTGCAGTATTCATGTCATGAGGTCAAAAAAAATTTCAAACTATTTAAAATTTATCCTAAAAACTAAGTTACTTTTTAAAAAAAAACTGGAAATAAGCCATATTAACTTTAATTACTTTAAAAAAAATTTCAAAAATTTAAAACATATAACTGATAAACATAAAAATAATAGAAATTAACTGCCCCCCCATCGCAAAGCATCGCTAAATTGCTGATGAGGTCAGCGTTCACCACCATAATGCCGAACCCCTAAGGGTTAAATTCGGTAATTATAAAGAAAAACAGCAATATAAAACAATATCTCTAAAAAATTTCATAAAAACAAATAACTTACTATTTACTATTATAACGAAAAACGATATATTTTTTTCTCCCAATGTTTCTATTATATTAAACTATTAACACGGTTAGGGTGCGGCCCATAACCTGACGGGATTAGATACCCCTGGTGATGTTACTACATTTGAAGATTTTGTGCAATGTGATTCAGAGCTTGCAACATGTTCTCTTCTAACAATCAATGAAATGATCGCAAATGAGGAAATTAGCAGTGAAGAAGAGTATAACTGCACTGAAAAGCCACTGCCAAGTTTTCAACAAGCTTTTGCAGGTTTTAACACCATACAAGAATACCTCATTAGCAGTGATATGAATGATAATGATAAGATGGCACTTTTAACTGTGAACAATGAACTTTTTTCTGTGCATTGCAAAATTTCCATACAACAATTTCAAAAATTCCGTATAACAAAATATTTTGTACATGGTGAATGAATATGTATAGTAGTAAGTTGTAAATTATATCTGGAATAGGAAGTTTAGTATTACATACTTCTTGTATTTTATGTGTTTTAATTTATCACTGATTTTTTTTAATGTTGGTAATTATGGAAATGTTTGTACTTTTGTGAATTTCGTTTATACATTTTTTTCCCCCCTTGATCCCTTGAAAAACGTATAAACGGTGCTTCACTGTATCATCTATTAGAAAAAAAAAATCACAGAGCTTCTCCAATGGCAGTTTCAGGAGGGTACTGCCAGTGCATGTGCTTTGGTTAAAAAAATAACGCTCTTCTTATTCTTGACCCTCAATGAAAAAAAAAAAAAGGCTTGCCTTTTTATATTAAAAAATTGCATGGGTAGTAAAAATCTGACTCAGCATCATGAGTTGAAAAGAGTGCTCAGGTTTTTAAATATTAAAAGTAACCTTTAGCACAGGGTTGGCAAGTTTCTTCTAAAATGAAAAAAATCACTTAAAACTGTTTGGAAGAAATTTATATGAATTACATACATCTATACTAATATTATAAAGAGGTAAAAATTGTTTATTTGTAGGAGGTAAGCTCTGAAACTACCGAACCGACTCCAAAAGTAATGGTATCAAAATGATGGTGTTAGTCCAACTTAGAACATAGGCTATATCTTATGTCCGTGCCAATGGCCAAAAGGGGGTGCAGGAGCAAAAAACGTTCTAAAAATGCGATTTCTGTGTTATTGAAGGGGCTAGAAACATGAAATTTGGAATGGTAGTTACTTATACGATACTAATGATCTCTAAGGACATTTCTTAAAAAAATCGAAATTAAAAAGGGGTGAAAATGCACGAAAAGAGTTCTAAAAAATGTTCCAAATGGTGATTTTTACGCAATTTCAGGAAGTACCAAACCGATTTAAAAAATAATGGTGTCAAAATGATGGTGATAACCCTTGCTCCAACATAGGTTACATTTTATGTCGGTACCACTAAACCTGAAGGGGGTGCAGGAGCAAAAAAACGTTCGAAATTGCGATTTTTGTGATATGAAGGGCCCAGATACATGGAATTTGGCATGGTAGTTTTTTATTAGGTATAAATGATCTCTAAGAACATTTCTTAAAAAATTCGAAATTTAAAAGGGGTGAAAATGCACAAAAAGTGGTCTAAAAAACGTTCCAAGTGGCAATTTTTACGCAATCTCAAGAAGTACAAAACCGATTTAAAAAATAATGGTGTCAAAATGATGGTAACAACCCTTGCACCAATATAGGCTACATTTTTATGTCGGTGCCACTAACCCTACAGGGGGTGCAGGAGCAAGAAAATGCTCGAAATTGCGATTTTTATGTTACTGAGGGGCCCAGATACATGGAATTCGACATGGTAGCTACTTATTAGATATAAATGATCTCTAAGAACATTTCTTAACAAAATTGAAATTTAAAAAGGGTGAAAATGTGAAAAAAACGTTCTAAATGGCGATTCTTACGCAATCTCAAGAAGCACCAAACGGATTTAAAAAATAATGGTGTCAAAATGAGGGTGACAACCCTTGCTCCAACATAGGCTACATTCTATGTCGGTGCCATTACCCCCCAAAGGGGATGTAGAAGCAAAAATACGTTCGAAAATGCGATTTTTGTGTTACTGAAAGGCCTAGAAACATGAAATTTGGAATGGTAGTTACTTATAAGATATATATGATCTCTAAGAACATTTCTTACAAAATTCGAAATTTAAAAGGGGTGAAAATGCACGAAAAGAGTTCTAAAAAACATTCTAATTGGCAATTTCTACGCAATCTCAGAAAGTACCCAACCTATTTCAAAAGTAATGGTTGGAAATTGATGATGACAGCCCTCTCAACATAGGCTCTACTTCATGTCGGTGTCACTACGACCTAGGGGTTGCAGAAGCAGAAAATGTTCTAAATTGCGATTTTTGTGTTACTGAAGGGCCTAGAATCCTGAAATTAGGCAGGGCAGTTATTTATAAGATACAAATGATCTCTAAGAACATTTACTAAAAAATCGAAATTTTAAAGGGGTGAAAATGAGCGAAAAGCGTTCTAGAAAACTTTCTAAATTGCGATTTCTACGCAATTTCAGGAAGTACCAAACCGATTTAAAAATTAATGGTATGAAAACGATGGTGACAGCCCTTGCTCCAACATAGGCTGTGTTTCATGTCGGTGACACTACCCCAAAGGGGTTGAAGGAGCAAAGAATTATCTAAATTGTGTTTTTTGTAATACTGCAGGGGCTAGAAACTTGAAACTGGGCATGGTAGTTGCTTATAAGATATAAATGATCTCTAAGAACATTTCCTAACTAATTCAAAATTTAAAAGGAGTGAAAATGGATGAAAAACGTTCTAAATGGCGATTTCTATGCAATCTCAGAAAGTACCCAACCTATTTCAAAAGTAATGGTTGGAAATTGATGACGACAGCCCTTACTCCAATATAGGATCTATTTCATGTCGGCGTCACTACCACCTTGTGGTTGCATTTCAAAAAACGTTCTAAATTGTGATTTTTCTGATACTAATGGGGCTAGCAACTTGAAATTTGGCATGGTAATTACTTATGAGATGCAAATACCCTCTAAGAAGAGTTCCTTAAAAATTTGAAATTTAAAAGGTGTGAAAATGAACGAAAAGCGTTCTAAAAACATTCTAAATAGCGATTTCTATGCAATCTCAGGAAATATAAACCGATTTCAGAAGTAATGGTTTCAAATTGATGGTGACAGCCTCCGCTCCAACACAGTCTATATTTTACGTTGTTGTCACTAACACCTGGGGGTTACAGGAGCAAAAAATGTTCTAAATTGTGTTTTTTGTGTTACTGAGGGGGTCTAATATTTTAAATTTGGAATGGTAATTACTTCAAAGATGCAAATGCTTTCTAAGAATTGTCGAAAGAAAATTCCAAATTTAAAAGGATGAAGTGAGCGAAAAATGTTCTATAAGTGTTCTAAATTACGATTTTGACAAACATAATGGTTGCAAACTGATGGTGATAGAACCTGCTCAAACATAAGCTATATTTTATGGCGGTGCCACAACCCCTAGAGGGTTGCAGGAGCAAAAAACTTTCTAAATTGCGATTTCTGCGGTACTAAAGAGGCTAGAAATTTTAAATATAGCACGGTAGTTACTTATAAAATTAAAAAGGGGTGAAGCGAAGGGAAGGAGCGAAAAGCATTCTAAAAGAGTCCTAAATTACGATTTCTATGGAATCTCAGGAAATAATAAACCGATTACAGAAGTTATTGGTTGCGAATCAAGAGTGATAGTCCCTGATCCTATACGGTCTATATTTTATGCCGGTGTCACTACCACCTGTTTGGCAGGAACAACAAGAAAGCCTTTAAAAACATCTAAATTCTGTTTTCTATAAAATATTAGGAAATACCAACCGATTTCAAGGTTAATGTTGGCAAATTAATGGTGACAGTCTCTGTTTCAATATTTTTCAAGACATTCCATTTCAACTCTGTTTCGGCATTTTATGTTGGTGCCACTAACACCAGAGAGGTGGTAAACTGTTAGACAAGAAACTTAGAATTTGACATGATGGTTAATTTTAAGATGTAAATGTGTTAAAAGGGTTTCTAAAAACTTCAAATGAATACTAAAATGAGCGTATGAAATGAGCATAAAAGTCTCAAAATATTTTCTAAATTATCATTTATTTGGAATTACTTTTAGTTCTTCTTATTAATTAAAATCTCATTTCTGTCTATTGCACTTTTATAATGAAGTTTAGTCAAACTGTGGCTTAATTTGTAATTTTTGAATTATTTCAAAAAGTGTTCTTCTAATAAAAAATATTCATGCAAATATCACTTGGCATATTTCAACTATTACGCGAGCAAAGCCGCGGGGTTTGCTAGTATAATATATACAGATGGGTGACAAAATAATACGAACACCCATGAAAAAGGTATGGTCCATTTCAAAGGACCAGCACGTGCATGTCACTCTGCACTCAATTCTGCCACCTAGTGGTTATGAAAGGTAAGGTATCAGTCGCTCAACATGAGTCATAGGTGTTGCATGCACTTACCATATGCACTGGAAAACTTGGTAATGACTGACTTGTCAGAGTTTGAAAAAGGAATGATTGTTGGAATGTGGTGCGCTGGTTGCTCCGTGACGGAAACAGCCAATTATTTGGGGCGTGCAAGGAGTACTGTGTCAACCGTTATTACAGCGTACACGAAATGCGGTAAATTGTCGTCAGCGAAGTAGAACAATGGATGGAAAAGAAAGCTTTCTGAGAGGGATAAAAGAGAGTTGACACCCATAGCGGTCAGAAAGTGCAGGAAATCTTTATTCCAGATAGCGTGATACATAAATAGTCATCTCCAGAATCCATTTCAGCAAGAACTGTCGAAAGGGAACTTCATGCTTCGAACATTTATGGAAGAGTTGCAATTCGTACGCCTTTGGTATCATAGGTGTTCGTATTATTTTGTCACCCATCTGTATATTAGGTTGTAATAAAAGTTTTCTGCTAAATCACCATTGCATAGTACTAATTATAATATATATAATTACCTGTAATATTATATATAACCACCATACTGCCAAACCTTCATAATGTTATTATGATGCAACACTAGTACCTAAAGCTGTACATTTTATTTGGTAACATTCTGTAGCTGACTTTTTGCAACAGAACTGGAAGTAAATGAAGTTTCTAATCTGGTAGTTTGATAGTTTCATTTCAGACACCTTGTACTTAATGATAACGATATTTTTTACAAATTTGACAACACAGTGTTAGAAAGCAAGTCTCTTTCTTTCAAATACCAAAAATCATTTGACAAAATATAAGCAAAAACGTCAATGTATGTAAACTGTTTGCACAGACCGTATTAGCTGTGGCAGAAAACTTTTGTTACAACCTGATATATACATATAATTAAAATGAAATCACATGTGTGAAACTCAAAGGAAAAGATAACATAAAAATTAAATACAATAAAATGAAAATATATTTTAAATAAATCACTTCATATGTTTTAACTTATATTTTTGAGATGTAGGTAAATCTTTTTTCGTTTTGATAACCTTACGTAAATTTACCTAGGCTTTTAACAATTTAATTATGTAAGCTAAATTTATAACTACACAAAGGTCATTAGGCTTCACAAAGTTAACGTATTTTATCATGCAAATAGAGGAATTTTTAGAGAAAAAAAAATATATATATAGATAGATAGATTTGCATCAATTTTATAAATTTAGACTATATTACAGAGTGTAAAATGGTGCTTACCCTTGTCTACAATAATACACATACTTTTGAATAAATCAAAGAAATATAATCACTGAAATTATGAGATTGAATAAGGCAAAGATTACTATTACGGTAGTAGGATATTGCAATTGATTTCCCAGCTTAAAATAATGCAAAAAAGGAAAATATTATTGCAATCAATTTCTCAGTTTAAAATGAATTAATGCAAGAAAGGAAAAAAAAAATTGAGTCTTGCAGAACTAGAAAGACAGCTTAAAAGCATTTCAATACACCCATAGAGTTCATCTGATTTGTCACTGATCTACAAACACCTTTCCACCGAACAACTAGCTGCAATTTTTTTTTGATTGAGTCATTAAAATATGTCTTTGGATATGGGCCACTTTCAGTTTAAAATAACATTACAGCAGGTAGTAGATCACTGTTCTTTTCTTCAATCAGTTTTCACACTACTTCTTTCGCTTCATGATTCAATCTTTCTTCTTTGTGATTTGGATGAATAAAATAGGCAAACATGTGATAGAGTTGAATTGCTTTGTTAAACCTATCCATTATATTAAAAAGCAGAAAAAACAACGTTTAAAAATGCACAAATAATACAATTTGACAATAACAATACAATACAACAAAATAATACATTTGTATTATTTGTGCATTTTTAAACGTTGTTTTTTTCTGCTTTTTAATATTGTTGCACAAAGGCTTTATTTGCTAATTCTATCCATTATAGTTTGCATATGATATTTAAGGTCTTGTTTCGTTTAGTAGGCAATCTAGTGCAACAGAAATAGAAAGGAAAAGAAAATTGTTTCTGGTTGCAATTTAGCTAAAATCTATTGAAAATTTTATTAATTTTATTTTTCATTAATAAAAATAGATCATATTTCTATTATTAATCTTTCATTAGATTAATAAAATTAATCTATTTTACATCAGTTTGTTTCATTTTAAGATCTTTTATATAGTTGTCAAATTTTAATTTTGGGCATTGATTTTGTTTGTTTCTTCCATTTCTTCTGAATTTTTTCCAATTTCTTCAAACAGAAGAAATCCAATCCTGCTCTAAAGATTAAAAAAGCGCCTTTAAAAAAAAAGTGCATTTTCCCTACCAGTAGCACCTTGCCTTTTTTAAACCTGGGAGAAACTCAGAAGATCATAGTTCATTCGCCTTGGGGGTTTTTCGAAGACAGAAGTGAAAATTGATTACAGATATTCTATTAAATAACATGATGAGAAATCGAAAGTTTATGTTTTGGAACATATATGTTGCATTTTTGGGAAATTTACAAATAGGAAAGTTGGCGATAGGAAGATAACATTTTAAAGATTTTTTTTCAATTTGGTTACACTCTGGCTAATGGCAACTGTTAGTTTTGCCCTTTACCTGCACAATCTTTTTACCTTAATATTATATGAAAATACTGTCGGACAAAAATATTTCTGATAAATGAATATTGATTCAAGACCAGTGATGGAAATTGGGAAATAAAAGGTAGGCGTCAAATGACGACTACTGTAAATATCCTGGCGTCAAATTAAAATTTTTAGATGCAATTTCTAAAATTCCTTTTTAACATTACAGTAATATTGTATGATACTTTTTAGAAAAGCACAAACATTTTTATTTAAAATTATTGAACTTCTTAATGTCCAAGATTATAATAATTGAAGAAACTATAAAACTGATATAAAGCATTTTTAATTATTACTATATTTAGAAATTAATAGAAAAATGCACTTAATCATGTAATACAAAATTAAAACTTGATAA
The DNA here is from genome assembly GCA_963932465.1 of Maratus speciosus. NCBI lineage: Eukaryota > Metazoa > Arthropoda > Arachnida > Araneae > Salticidae > Maratus > Maratus speciosus. The sequence goes on along the minus strand of OZ010800.1, from coordinate 228,530,160 downwards.
CAAATCAAAAACAAAATTTTATCCAGTATTGATAATTACAATTGAATTTAGTGGTTTTTTTTTTTTTTTTTTTTTTTTTCTAAGCATATAATGCATGTAGAGGAGAGTGGTAATGAATGGGCTATAGGGATGAATGGGACATTAACAAAATATGAAAAAGTATTGGCATAAAATTATTTTAGATGCCACCAAAAATTAAGTCCACATTTTTTCATCAAATTCATTTAGTGGCCAATTCATTACCTTAAATGGTCCATTCAGTCCTATGGGTGGGGATGAATGGGCCAAATTTCTATATTTTTATTTTCTATTATCATTCATTATAGACATTTTCTAATCCAATTTTTATGGCTTTTTTTATATAACCAAATAAGTAAAGTGACTGAAGAGCCAATTCTGAGTCAAAAAAAAAAAAAAAAAAAAAAAAAAAAAAAAGAAAAAATTACAAAAAATAAAAACCAAAAATTGGCCCATTCATTACCACTCTCCCCTACATTTGAATCTTGTAACATGAAATCAAAAGGTGCACTAATTTTTTTTTTTTTTTTTTTTTTGCTAACCGTTAAATAAATCTTAAAAAAAAAAGGTACCAAACTTGACGACCAAGAACAATTTTGTAGTCGTCAAATGCAATAATTTAGTTGCATTTGATGACTAACGACTGCTAATTTCAAACACTGTTCAAGACTGAATACTTTGTTTGATTAGTAAAATTTTCAATAATAGAACAATTTAAAAAGTAATTGAGAAATTGGAGAATGTTCTTACCCAACGTAAAAACTTTGGGCTTCAGGACTAACAACTGTTTTGATTCTTGAAAAGTAAATCCACATACTTCTTTTGAAGTAAACATTATCTCCTGTAAAAAAAGATTCAAGTGAATCATGTCAGATAAAACATGAAAACATCCCATTATACACAGAGGATTTTTAAATAGATACTTACATTTCAACAAGTGATGTTTTTCAAAAATGCAGTCTTAAAATAATTATATACAGCTAAAAATGTTGGTACTTCTTTACATTTCCATTGAGCATTTATAGTATATGATAAACAAAATCTGTTGCCAAACAATTGTGATTTAATGTCAATAATGCTTTAAGAATGATGTTGTTGACAATTACAGCAATGTATGTCACATGCACTGTATCGATTCATTTTGCATGTATTTTGTAGATAAGCAAACTTAGGACTTTAGCAGGGTTCATACTCATTTTCCAAGAAAAAATGTCAGATGTATTTTCCGAAATGTACAATTTTTCCATGTCAACAATTAACAACATTTTTTAAACCAGTATCAAGACACTCCCACCTCCTCAAAATAAAATAAAAACAAGGTTATCTCAAAAATAAAGTTTATACATCACCTATATAAACAATGTGAACAGAACTTTAAAGGAAAAACATTAATTTGTGTAAAGCAGAGATGGAGTCTGTATGCTTTGTGGGCTGTCCTCAAAAACTTGGTAGCTTGCTGCAAGAATTTACAATTTAATTTTCACTTTATGATTTTATTACCTCTTTGAAAAGCATTATGAAAAATATGATGACTACAAGTGCCAATATCAATTTTAAAATGACCTTTATTTTTCTTAAGTTACCCTTGAACTATTGTCAAACCTCACAATGTTAGAAGGTGTGTCTACTAACTGAAGAAATGGATGTCGACAGATGTGACATCTTAAAGTAAGCAAACAGCAGCAATAATTACCCTCAATTTCCCAGAGTAGCCAGTCGTTTTGCCAGGTTTGGAGAATTTTTTGTATTATCCAATGAAATTCACCTGATTTTTACAACCTAAAATTTATCCTCTGAATCCCATAATCCCCTGATGAGTATGAACTCTGTTTAGGACATAAAGGACATGTAATAAAAAGTATAAGTTAGCTGCAAAAAAAATTAAATAAATAAAGATTTGAAACTTCTTTCTATGGAACAAGATACAGTGAAGTATTTTCAAGATTACCGGATTCTGCCATTAAAAGAAGCATGTTGTAATAATTGACACTAGATGATAATTTATTTTTAAATGAAAATAGATAAACAATGGCATTTCAGAGTGAAATTTAGTCATTATTTGAGAAATCACACTGTTTAGGGACACTCTTTGTTTACAATCTACAGATCTATCTGAAACTTCCACAAAATAACTTGTCAAATATTAGTCAGTGTTATATAAAATCAAGGAAATAGTATAAGAATATGTTCTGACATCCTGCTTATACAGTAAAACCTCCCTAAAGCAACCATGTTCCGTTTTAATAAAAATTGGTCGCTCCGAGAGGTGGTCTCTTAACGGAGGTCATATTTAAATCTAGATTTTAATTGTTGAAAAAAGGCAACAATTAATGTTACTACAATTTATTTTTCACATTATGAAAAAATATAAAAATTTAAGTATAAAAACAAAAGTTAACTACGTTAACTTTGACTGGAGTTGACTGGAGAGTTTAAAAAATAAATACATTGACGTTTACTTTGATTTTAAGGTTTTACCTGTTATAATTTTTATTTCCAAGTACTTTTCAAAGTGCAGTAAATAAATGCAATTTTTTTTTTTTTTTTTTTTTTTTTTTTCCGGACAGGAATAAATAATGACGACTTCATTAATTTTATCTATTTCTTTGAGAGTTTCCTGATAGAATAGGGCAGGGGAGTTTATTGACAGTCATTCTTAATTTGTCATCAGAGTTAAATTCATTACCTAAAAAGGCACAAAGGGGTTTAAACACTTAAAAGTTACCGGAATACATAAAAATTCTAAACTTAGTTTAGAAGTTTGATGTAGTATGATGATTTGTCCTCCGGAATTATTTTTCTAATAAAGCCTCCTTCAAGCAACCAAGATGAAACGGAATTTGTTTCATTTTCTTCAAAGAAATTGGTCGCTCATGGAGGGAGTTCAACTGGGATGGGCGCTGAATCGAGGTAAAATTAGTATAGCCTATGGGAATAAATTTCGTTCCATGAAAAAATTATCATTCAGGGAGATGGTTGCACAGGGAGGTTTCACTATACATTATTAATGTAAGCAGGGGTGCCATTTCAGAATTTTCTTGGGGGAGGGGAGGCAAAGATTTTTTTGAGGTAGGTTTTATAACTAAAGGTAGGATCCGGCAGACTTGTATAAAACCAAAAACTTTCTGCGCACATAAATATTGGGTCAAAAACTTTCTGCAAATTAATGTTTAATAAAATAACATGTTATATTACTTTGACGGTATGAATTTTAAACAGTAGTTTTAAATAATTACCATTTAATTTAAAAAATAATTAATATTAATTACAGAATAATTATGTTGGCTAAAAAAATAATAAAGCTAAAAATCCATGATAAGAAGGAGTGAATTCTTATCAGTTATTTTATCAATGCATTTAGAAACAGCCCAATCCTTAATATTGTGACCTCTTCTCACAAAATGCAATAATGGACATTGCTTCTGAAACGACTGAATCACATTTTGTAAGGAGAGGTCCATTCACAGGTCATTAAGGAGACCAATGAGTTTTTATTGCGGCCTTTTAACGAAATTCTCATTTTTTCCGCGATCATTTGGCGAAATTTCCGTTTTTCCGCGATTTTTTGACATTTGCATTTTTTTTCGCAATTGTTTGACGAAATTCGCGCTTTTTTCGCGATCCTTTGATGAAATGCGCGCTTTTTCTCCTATCCTTTGACGAAATTTGCATCTTTTCGCGATCTTTTGAGAAATTCACGCTTTTTTCGCGGCGTTTTGACGAAATTCGCGTTTTTCCGCTATGCTTTTACGATATTCGTTTTTTCCTGCTCTTTTTTGGACGAAATTTGCTTTTTTCTGCGAATCTTTGATGAAATTCTCTTTTTTTTCCACGATCTTTTGACGATAATCGCATTTTTTCTGTGGCCTTTTGAGGAAATTCGTGTTTTTCGCGATCCTTTGACGAAATGCGCGCTTTTTCCGTGGCCCTTTTATGAAATTTGTGTTTCTTTCGCGATCCTTTAACGAAATTAGTTTTTTTCCGCGATCCTTTTACGAAATTTGCGTTTTATTTCACGATTCTTTGACAAAATTCGCGCTTTTTCCGCTATGCTTTTACGAAATTTCTTTCTTTCTTTTTTTTTTTTTTTTTTTTTTTTGCGCTTCTTTGAGATAATTTGCGTTTTTTCTGGCGATTCTTTGACAATTTTTTTTTCCACGATTCTTTAAAGAATTTCGCGTTTTTTCCACGGTCCTTTAACCAAATTCGCGTTTTTCCGCAATGCTTCGACAAAATTGGGCATTTTTACTGCGAACGATTGACGGAATTGGTTTATTTTCGGCGACCAGTTGCTGAGATCCGCAATATATTTCAGTGATATTTGTTTATGTCTGAATTTTCGGACTGATGGCCGTTTTTTTTTAAATTTTCGGAATCGAATGCCTTAAATTTTCGGAAAATTCGGAACAGAATCACCCCTGGAAACAATAAATAAATCGTACATAAAATTGGGGGACATTTTTAATTTTTCGGTATTTAAAAAAAAAAAAAAAAAAAAAAAAAAAAAATTACAAGAACAATTTTTTTTCTTTCTAAGAAATTTTCCGCAAAGTTCCGAATTTTGCGGAAAATTTTCCGCGCACGGCATGCGCGTCTATATTATACAACTCTGGGATCCGGTTGTCCCCCCCCCACCCCCCCGAACGAGAGATGTAAACTGAATCATGTTTACAAAAACTGTGAAAACTTTGAGTAAAACTTAAGAACATATTTTGTTTTAAACAGGTTTCCGTCTTAGCAGGTAAAACTTCAATATATTGAATATGAAACATTTTCTTTTTAGACAAGATTTTATTATAAGTTCTATTTTTACAGGTATCCTCAAAGACTGTTAAACCATCCACTCTATAGTATAGCTCTGAAAAGAGATGTATTACAGTAAAACTTGTGAAAACGAAGGATGTCTATAATAGAATTAATTCTTTCACAAATGCGAAAAAAATCAAATTTCAATGAAAAAACATCATACAATTACACTTGCTAAGACAGAGACCTGCCTAAAATGGAACTTTTTTCTAGTCCCTTTCGACTTCTTTATTTTCAGATTTTACAACAGGGGCGCCATTTCAAGAGTTTCCTGGCGAAGGACACGGAAAAATATTCTTTGAGGAACAAGGAACTTGCAGAATTGCAAAACTGCATAAATTTCACAGAAAATGGGAAAATCCCTCACAATAAAAAAAGCTCTGTGTGATTTTGTCTCCCTAACTTCTTTCACAGACATGTGATTATTCTGCGAATTTTTTTAATTTTCATGAAAGTCCACGATTTTTTTTTCTTTCGAATTCTGCAAAATCAATTCGTCAATGGGTCACAGAAAAAAATCAGGAATTTTGCAAATTTTTTTAAAAAAATCCTCAAATCATCGTGGAAAAAGTCGCTAATTTCTCCAAACGAACGTGGAAAATTTTGCTAATTTCATCAGGGATCGTGAAAACTGAAAAGAAATGCAGATTTCGTCAAATAATTGTACAAACTAAAATATCAAATTTTGTAAAAGGATTGCGGAAAAATCGCGAATTTCGTCAAAAGATTGCACAAAATATCAGGAAAATTTAATCGAACAATCGAGAGGGATTTCGTCAAACGATCATGAAATAAGATGCAAAATTTCGTGTAACTATCTTGCAAAAAATTACAAATATTATTATTCGGTGGTAGAGAAAAATAACCATGAATTTCACCAAATGATAGCGAAAAAGAATCGTGAATTTTATCAAAAGATCACAGAAACAGGAATTTCATCAGTTGGTCACGGTAAAAGATTGTGAATTTCGACAAATGGTCAAATTTTTATAACGGCTGCAGAAAAAAAATCGTGAATTCCGTGCAACAGTCGCAGAAAAAAATCACAAATTTCGTCAGATGATCACGAAAAAGGAATCATGAAATTCAATCACTCATAAGATAATCAGCCCACGAACGACATGAATAGGTCACGGAATTTGCAACTTCTGTGATCTATAGCGACAGCGATAAGAAAATTTTTAATAGTGATTTTCTGCAAGTAAAGGTAAGGTGAAGTGTTAATTGTTTCGGATTGTGTTTTCACTACTTTGAGGTGGGTTCGTGTTAATAATATTTTTCAAAGAAATCCTGAATATTTTTCAGATGAAAAAGCTACGTATTTGAACATTAATGAATAGTAATACAAATCTTCATATTTCTACATAAAAGGTAAAGTTTATATTAAAGATATAATTGTAGATTTCGTTTACAATAATTGTATTGAAATATGGATTAATTTTCTTTCATTTTGGGTCGGATTGCCTTTCAATGAAATCTTTTTAGTGGTTTTCGTATTTACATGAAATTACAGTCCTGCGTCAGGATAGGCTGACGTATTTTCTTCATTGCGAGTGAGGTTACACTTTAAGTTTTTCGGATTGTGCTTTATCTCTTTCAGTCGGAATCAGGACAGCCTGGTTTTTAATAAGGAAGTCCTGAATATTTTTCAAATGAAAAACTATAGATTTCGCTATTAATGGTGGCCCATAGTAATAACCCAAGTGTTCATTTCTGTACATAAGGTATAAAATTATAGAGTACTTTATTATAAACGTGTTAAAATATGGAATAATTTTCTTTTACTTTGGGATTTGGTGGAAGTCTGTCAGTTTTTCGGTTGAAGAAACTGTTTTGTTGGGTGCGTGCAGACTCCATTCCTAGGCGTCGAACAATTTAGAGAGTGTACCATATATAATATGATTTAATAAAGCAAATAATTAAATAATTTGAGAACATTGCAAGGATTGCAGAAAATATAATGTGACACTAATAATCCAAAAAAGTAAAAAAGTCGGATTAATTAAGAACTTGAAATATTCGCCCTTTTAACCCCCCCCCCCCCCAAAAAAAAAAAAAAAAAAAAAAAAAATCTACCCCTGAATTTCTAGTCTTGAGGGGAGAAATTCAGGGAGAAATTCAATTCATTAAAATTATTCCTATGATTAAGTTGTACATAGCTGAGAAGCAATTGATAAAAGAAAGACTCTGATGCATTTTTTAAATTAGCCAAAGTATACGATATACGTCTCACCTTCAGAAAGTTTGAATAGGAAATTTTTTTGATAATTATTAATTTCTATGCATAAAGCATTTATTTAATGCATATGTTTTTATTGCAAACAAATCTGATAAATTATTTTAGCGTTTGAGCAAGTTTAAAATTTTGGTTTGAGTCTGACAATTGATGTTTGATAAATTTTCTGAAAAATCAAATTCCTTGGGGGGGGGGGGGGGCACCTACCCCTTCAAATGGTGCCCCAGAATGTAAGGTGACACAGTTTGACAGTAGATTCGTTTTATAGTAAGTAATTAACAGGAAAATAAATAAATACCCAAATTTTCACTAATTCGTTTGCAACAAATGTGTATTGGGATGCACAAGTGGATTTCATATACCGGGTGTCCCAAAAAGGACTGACTGATTTTAAAATTCAATAACTTCCAAACGGGGACAGATATTAAAAAAATTCTTGCAGGAGGGTTATGCATAAAGTCAAAAGTTTTTTTACAGTGATTTTCGATTTTAGTTCGAATTACAAACAATAGATGGCGCTGTAAGCAATAGGCGCTAAAAACAGGCTCGATTTTTGGTACTTCGTGGCCCGGATAATACATTTCCATCTCCTTTTTCTGCGTGGAACAACAGAAAGGACCAAAAATCGAGCCTGTATTTAGCGACTATTACTTACAGCGCCATCTATTGTTTGTAATTCGAACTAAAATCGAAAATCACTGTAATAAAACTTTTGATTTTATGCATAACCCTCCTGCAAGTTTTTTTTTAATATCTGTCACCGTTTGGAAGTTATTGAATTTTAAAATCAGTCAGTCCTTTTTGGGACACCCGGTATGAAACATACACAATATACATTTACTTTACATTTATAAAAATACTAGATGAGACTTCCTGTTCGTTAGACTTGTCTGACATTAGCGAGTCTTCAAAATTTTTATCTTTGTTCTGTAGTGTAAGTGGTTTTGATTTAGTATTTTGTTGTATTACAATAAGCAAAGGCATGAACTTCTTTAAATCAATCACACGATATTGCAATTAATAACTGACAGTTTCTCATCTTATAAAATATCCCTTATTATTTTATTGTCTAGAGACACATGTCTAACTAAGATTTTAGAGATTTCAGATTTTCTTTTGAACCTATAAGGAGAAAATTTTGAGCAGTGTTAAGATTCCAATGGCCAAGCAACAATAATTTTTAGCCAAAGAAGGGGGCAGAGGGGGGGGGGGGAGAAAAGGGACACAATATTATACTCATATAATAAAAGAACCTTTGAATGATCTTAATGACAGTGAAAAATCTTTTTGGAAGACTAATATGTAGCAGACATTTATTTTATTTTTGTAAGAGAAACAATGAGATTTTGTGAATGAATATATTTTTTCAACAGACACTCTTTTCTGAATTACATATTTTGCTTAAAAAATATAATCTTTAATACATTTTTTTTTATGTTTATCACTTGCATTTGATAAAAATTTCACGTCTTTATATTTACCATCTATAATCTTTTATTAAAATTGCATATTATGTTATTATGAAGAAAATAGCAGAACTTCAATTGCTTCACTGATGGGTTTTTCCCAAATGAGCCTTGAATTAACCAAAACAAACGTCTAAAGACAGCACTCTCACGAAATGCACCATGCACCAAGTTCTGGTTTCTCGGAGGCGAAAACCGGTTTCCCCGCCGTAGGAAAGTGGAGTTACAGTATGAGTGCTCGCTGACAACGAGATGATCTCTTCGTTGGCTATGAATACTTTAAAATTTTCGTTTAAAAGAAGTTCATATGTATTGAAAATGTACTACATATTAACAAATAGTGAATAAAGTGTTATCAGAATGTAGATTTATGGATTTTGAAAACATTTCGGAATTTTTTTTTAGTAGTTTCTGCAACTTCCCCTCCCCTTATTAATGCTTCAAAATTAAAATTTTATTGTTTTACTTTTTTATTTGTCCAGTTTGCACTGCGATGTGGTTACAGACTTTTTTAAATGAGTTTAAAAAATGAAAATTAAAAACTATTAGTACTATCATAAGTTAGTATTAGTACAAAATACGTAAATTACCAAAATAAGAGTTAACAAAAATTTAGATCATTTTTCCTTTTAAAATATTGACTTATGAATTAAAAATTAAAAATTAGGGAAATTCTCAAAACAGGGAAACAGACAAGCATTATACGAATTACCTGATATTTATGGAACTAATATGATAATGCAAATCATTCGAAAATAATGAGAACATAATATCAGTGGCACATTATAAGTGTCAAAACTTTAATATATGTGAAAAAATATTGTAAATAAAATAAATAATTACTGTCATTATTATCATGTTTCTTGAATTATAATTCTATTTTCTTTATCGCTCTCATGTTGAAAATTAGATTAAATGTTAAAATTTGGAACCTTTTTTTTTTTTGAAAAAGACATATTTATCTTTATGGTGAAATTGGAAAAGCTGTTTGATTTCTTAGTACATAAATAAAAATACCAGCTATTTTCCTACATTTACTAATGAAAATGATTTTAGGAACAGGTCAGGAATTAGTGATTATGGAATGGATTCAATAAATAATGACCTTTTCTATAAACATTTTTGTAAGGGAGGGGGGGGGGGGGGCATATAATTTATTTTTTCTTTTCTCCATTTTTATTTTAACTATTTATTTATTTGTATATGTACATTATCTAATGTTTTCAATTTATCGAACTAGCTGTATATTTTGAAATTAAAGAAAGCTGTAAAATAAATTTTCATCATAACACTTGTATGCAGGATCCACTTAAAGAATAGGATATGCATGAAAAGCAGTTCCCCAAAAAACATTATTAATAATAATTAACATAAATGTTTGATATTCACATATCTGTGATGGTATTATGAAATATTGCAAACTCAATTTCGATGCATTGTGAAAGTTCTTATTTATCTACAACAATTTATTGGAATTTAATGAAATTTACTTCACATAAAACTTAATTAGATTGAATAAAGTTAAGGTACTGCAGATCTGAATAAAAATATTTTTCTTCACATAAAACTTAATTAGATTGAATAAAGTTAAGGTACTGCAGATCTGAATAAAAATATTTCGTACAATTTATAATAAATGATAAGCTATTATACGTGTAAATATAAGAATAAAAAATAATACACTTACATAGTGAATGAATTTAATTTTTATTAAAGTAGCCAATGAATGCAATAAAAAAAGTTGAAGTCAGCCTATTGTGATAGCAGAGGCTCATTTCAATGTACCCCCCCCCCCCTCATTGTGTCCTTGTACAACTTAAAACAGCCTGATGGAATAAATACAGATTACTTTTAAATGTTGGAGTCTCAAATATTTGAAAATTGAAAAGGCTGCTCCTATTACCATATGATAAAGTAGGGCGGGTGGAGCAGTACTATACATCACGTTAAGAATGCAAATGAGTATTGTACCAAAAGAAGGCGATTTTAGTATCACATTGGTTATGGAAAACTCTTGAATAGAATTACCGAAACAGCTTTTCCACATGCTCTTAAAATAAATTCACATTATCTATTAAATTGTTATGAATAAGCACATAATTTCATCATATTCATCACATAACTTTCTTTCACTTATCGACAATTAAAAGAAAATAAATAAAAAAAAAGTATTTCTAAAATTAAAATATTACATCTAAAAGCTTAGTTATTAATTTCCACAAGGTTCTAAAATGACTTAACTTTTACCCTATATTGTAGGTAATAAACATAAACAAATCTATCACTTTTCAAAAGAAAAGAAAAATCAATCTTTTAAAGAGAGAGTGGTTTTTTTCAATCATCATTTAAGAAATTTATTCATTGGGATTTTCTTTATTTAACTCATAAACTCATGTTAAGAGAGTGGAAATGCTTCATGCTCGAAACACAAGCCTGCCGGCAGTTTTCGAAACTTTCATAACATAAAAATTAAAGCTTCACAATATGAACATAAGATTTCTCAACACATTAATACTTGAGTGACGAAAACATTAACATTACATATGCGAGAGAAAGTATGCATTTAAAATATTTGCGTGAAATACGCACAGTAACGAAACGACTAAGTCCAAAAGCATGCGCAATAAAAAGCCAATGGTCGAAAAACGGAGGAAACCGGTCGGAGGAGCAATAGAAACAGAAACTTGTGCTGTGTGCGTTTTGTGAGGGTGCTGTCCCTAGACGTTAGTTTAACCAAACCTGGAGATGACGCCACATTTCCTTTGACAGCATACACACGTGCAGGCTATGCTTGCAATGAATTCTATCTTGAATCAAGCAAACCTTAAATTATTGTAACTTTTTATTTCAACCTCAGTAAAATAAAAATTTTCAGCATCATCACTTATGTTGCTAAAGGAACTGACTTGGTGTTCTTCCAACTTGAATTTAATCACGGCAGTAGTAAAATTTACCAGAGTTTTTTTCAAACAGAGTTTCCAAAAAATATTGTAAAACAAATCACCACACAATAGGAAAAAATACTAACGATTCGGGAACAATTAAAAAATCGCAGAGTACATTCAAAATAATTTATTATATTGAGACAAAAGATTGAAACCGGATTCCTTTTGTGAATGTAAAAAAATAAATAAATAAATAAATAAACAAGAAAGAAAAATCATGCGTATGGCATAGATTATGAAACACTTTCCAATACTCCCTGAAAGCTTTAACAAAATTTCATTATTTAGGGAAATAAGGTAAATAAGATAACCAAGTAAACATTTAAAAAACTGATTTCAGCAGTTACCGTCCATAGCCAAATATGTATTCCAATTCTTTTAAAAAGCCCTGTATTTGATCTATATGTTGATATATATACAATATAATGAGAAAATTTAGCAAGAAAACACATAACAGGTTGAAATTTCTCTTTCAGCAATTTATACTATGGAAATATACTTGAATACTTTTGTACAACCCCATAGTTTACCTACAACCTTTATTACATGCTACTATTTAGCTAAAATTTAATTCAAACTAAAACATTCTTAAAACTACTAAAATCATATTTCCAGAAATTATAATTTATAGACGGCCATGTATCCAATTCTGTGCATGACCCTGTATATCATTTTATCTATATTCTACAAACATTTCTTAATAAAGTAAATGCAGTTCAGCATAAAAATGCATAACTCATTTAAAAACCACCTTTAAGCAATTTGTGCTCATACCCAGTAACCCTTACGAATTCTTTTGTGCAGCCCTGTATATGATTTATAGCATTTATAACACCATATAATATGCATAAATATAGTGAAACATAAAAGTACATATCATAATTAAAATTGCATTTCCAACAATCATTGCTAATGTACAGTACTTCGATACAATGTAGTATGTAAAATCTTTAGTGTGTCTCTGTAAATGCTATGCACTTCGTAGTATACATGAAATAAGTTATAGTAAACCTCGGCGATGTATATCAATTTCATTATATTATATATTAAATAGTTTAACATAATTAATTAAGCCGTAAACAATTCCCTCCACACCTACATCATTATGTAACAGAATTCTTTTATATGGCCCTGTAAATGAATAATAACTATTCTTTGTCCCACATATTCTACAGAATGCATATTTTAGTGCATTTCATGAATGTATATCAATTTCATTATGTTTGAAACCGTGTAACATCATTAAAAATCATTTGGAACGATTTTTTCCCATTGGCTGTAATGTAATGAAATACTTTTGACTGTCCCTGTAAATGAACTAAACATGCTACAAACTTCATTTGAAATAGGGAACATGCTATGGTAAACGTAATTAACCTCCAAAAATTTCAGGGCAATTCGAGAACATTAACAAGAGTTAGAGGACAGACAGGCGGCCAGACAAACCAAAGTCATAAGCACTTTTCAACTTTGTTGGAAAGTGTTAAAAAATCACAGCACACAGTTAAAAATTATTTCATACAAATGCTCCTATTTCATTAAATATTTAATATATTTATATTCTAACAGTATATTGTTGCTACTGTATTTTGTCAAGTTTCCTGAAAGTGGCATAAATTTGGTTGAAAACACAGCAAGCATTTCATGATTTCTTTAATGAAACTTTCATATCTCTAAAAGTGCTATTCTTACACAAATGCCGTGCAGGATCCTACTCAATCCTGAGCTACAGCTATGGATCATTTTGCACATTTTTTTTTTTTTTACAGAATATTCATATTTGATCGCAAACATTATTTTTTTTTTTATTCAATTTGTTGCTGGTCTCCTAATTCCCCTCATGATCGAACCATAGCTGAAAAATATGAAGTCAAACATGTTCTTTATACCCCAAAGTTCCAGAGGATTTCATCAAGTATTTTCTCTAGATATTCAGTTAAACATCTAAAATAAAAAATGCTCAGTGACATTTGACCATATAGTGAACAATGGAATTCTATCTTAAATGGAATGTTTGCATGGTACTACCGAAAAGAACACGGTAAAATTTCAGTAGGCATGAAAAAATTTTCTGGTTCGTTGAGATTCTATCTTAGCAGATTTGCATCATTATCACAATTAAAAATATTTAAATTGCTTTTAATGTACATGCTATGTACAAAATTTCGAATTTTTCGTTGATAAGATTATACAAAAAACTCTATATACCTACATATTAAGTGGGTCATAAAATATTTACAGCATTTTAGGCAGATCTCATAAAATAAAGTTTGGAAACTGCTGGTTTTAATTAAAGTTCTCAGAAATAAAAAGATCATTTGAATATTACTATTTACTATATTTCATTCACCGTAACACAATAAATAAACTTTATAAATTAGCCTATTAAACACAAATCATTGTGTTTAATAGCACAAACAAATGATTATGTTGTCACAATGTTACATTCTTATCAGACTGGACAATTTCTTGGAAAAACCAAATTTTGAGCTGATTTTATTTCTAATTTCTCCATGTATAAACCGAAAGAAGGGTTTCAACTGACACTGCAAAATTGCACAAAAGCCTGATTATTAGTTACTATTTACTACTTCTTTATTAGTTCGTAGAAACGATGTTTCAAAACACTGAAAATTTGCTCAGTAAGTTGTTAAATGGGATAGTAATTTTAAGTATTTTATTGCATGCAACAATGTTTTTTCTCATAAACGATTGCAGAGGTATATAAGTATGTTGTCATAAAATCATACATACCTGAAATTTTCTATTGTCCTGATTTACAAGCTTAGAACATCTGGTTATAATGCTTCTAACTTCATCTCCAGTAAGAGAAAATTGTTTCTGAAGAATACCAAGATACTTATCAATAGCTTTAGTTGATTTGTTTAAGAAAAATGGGTTTCTAGTAATAATCCAAGCAATAGCATCTGAAGAGAACTTTTTACTTTTTAAATAGTTTATTCGAATTTGAAGATTTTCAAGATCTTCTTGGAATATGTATGGATTTTTTGTTATAAAATTTCCAAGTTCATCACTCGCAACTCCATGATCATGTAAAAATTGGATATGACTTTTAATATCTTTATCAAAATCAAGTTTCAATACATACTTAGCTTTTTTAGGATCTTTATCCATCTGTGAAAGGTCTACACCTAGCTGCACTAATTTGATAAGAGTTTCACTATGGTTAACATATGCTGCTAAGTTGAAAGAAACAGGTAATGGAGGCCCAATACTATCAATAAATTCAGCAGGATGAAATTCACCTTTTTCTTCTTTAACAGGAATTTCATCAAATGGCTTAGGTGGTGACAAATCTAATAATTCTTCTACATTTATGTTCTCTACAAGCTTAACATTATTACCAGATGGATTTTCAGTGTTTAATTGTAGATGCTTATGATTCAGATCTTCATGTTGGTATCTTTCAAAATACCTGGGGAGAAAAAAAGTAAATGAATGGAAATTTTGATGAAAAAACAAATGTCAAACAATGAATGTGTGTATGTGTTATTTAAATAACAGTCAATTTTGATTACAGAAGAGCATCTTCAGTGAAAGCCAACCCAGGATGTGCAGAACTGAACTTATGAACTTAGGCTTCTAGCGTCTTAATGTATCATAATTTGCAGCATATAATGTATGATAATGTATCCATATGCATATTTAAATAATAATAACTTTCAAATTTCCTCAAAACAGACTTAATCAAACAGAAAAATATGAAAGTTATACTGAATGGCCTTTAATATTTTTAAATTATATTATTAATTCAACAAACTAAGTATTTGAACTTCTGGATGAATAAACAGAAACCTGAATAACAAACATGCAAGAGGCTGTGTTCCAATGCCTCCAATTTAAGGTGACTTTCAACAAATCAAAAAATCATGACTAATGATATACAGTACTATCTGGCAGTGGCGTAGCTAGGATGGGTGACACCCGGGGCAGATGTAAATGGTGTCACCCCACTCACCTTCGTGTCATCCACCCACCCGTCATATTTTATCAATCACAATTCTACTTTATTATAAGTAACATTTTAACATTGTTTTGGAGAACTTTAACAACTTTATATTAACAAAATAATATTTTCAAAAAAAAAAAAGTATAAATGAAATTAAGAATTTATTTGTATGATATAAGCACATGTTTTTGCATTATACTGTAACGGAGTGAAATGTGATTTAAGATTCAAAACATTTATATTAAAAATAATGCATGAAAATTCAATGTATGAAAGGTACTTTGTTGCTTTATATTTCATTTTTAATTAATGTGTCTATTATGGCGGTTTCCAACCTTTTATTGGCCATATCCCCACGCCCCACCAAAGCATTTCTAAAATGACAATGTCCCTCCCTCCCCTTCACAACATATATTTCTTAGTAATTAAAAGGGAGACAGATTTCGTATGGAGGGCGCCTAAAAGAACTTTAACAATAATAAGTTATTTTGCATCTTTTTAGCTTATCAAACAGGTAATTTTTCTGTCACAAATATGTTTTTAACACAACTCTATAAAAGCAATGAGACCATACGAATTCGCCTTTTTGTTGTTTCTTGCCAACTTACCTTAGTGTAAAACAAAATTATTGTATAGTCTGCATTTTTATCTTCACAACATTTCTTGAACAGACTCTTACATTTGGTATTAAAATAAATAGTTTTTATACATTTTATAATTGATTTTAATAACTCATTAAGAACTAGTAAAATATTTTTGCACACACTAATATTTCATTTTAAATAAACATAAACAGGATTTTGCACAAGAACAAAAAGGATTTCTTTCCCCGATAACTCACGTGTGTAGTCCAATTTAAAAAATTCATATATGTCATGATATCTATTTATTAAGTATGAGACTGGTATTAGAGCCACAAGAAAATTACCATTTGAGCCGCTGATTTTGAAAATGGGCCATGCCCATTTTATGTTACTTCTAGATGATCACCTTGAAAATGAACGCATTTGAAATATACTTGACCAAATTAAAGGTCTAGGAAAAAGTTTATACTGATAATTAAAAGATATTTATTGTGAATTGATTAAAATATAATCATTTTGTTAATTTGTAATACGATTTAGCTTTAACTAATGTTGATGTTTTTTCAAAAGACCCCACTTTCAAAATCAGTCTTATTTACCCATTTCCTTTTCTGATGCACATTTTGTATATATGCATTTTATTAAATTTGTAGTACCTTGTTAAGCTATTTCATATAATTTTTAGATTAAATGTGTTCAAGACAGTTAGTTTAAGATATACCCTTAAGTAGTTTTACGTACAAAAGTTCCTTCATGTGACATATAGCAGAATGAATGAAAAGAAATCTTATTTAACAACTAGGCCAAAGTAAAAAATTTGAAAAATTATAAAATACAATAATAATCAGAATATTTATAGAGCTTTTTAAATTTATAATATTTAATATTAAAAATGCATAAAAGATTTTTTGTATAATTATTTTGGTGTTTTTTTCTATTTTCAACTTTTGATTAGTAATTTTTTGAAATTTCATTTTTTTTTTTTTTAATTTTGAACTTATTATTTTATTTTTAATCTATGACATTATTTTTCCAAAACAAGGGAATTTTTTATTTTTTTTTATAGAGAATGGGCTTAGTAGAAATTTAGAATCACTCGTAAAAAATGAAACTGCTCTCTTATTGGGCGTATGTCCCAAGTTGGGAACCACTGGTCTATTATAAAACCATTAGGTGTCCCAGAATTTTCAGACCACATTCATTTATACGGGGTTTTTACTTTCTAAAAGCAATTTCTTTTCTAATACCAGCAAAATGAAAATATTTTAAAGGTAAATGTTATTTCTAACATCGTTTAAAAAACATATTTATATTTTCCCTCAATCAAAATTTTGTAAGCATAACATATATACACATAATTTTATTTTCATTCTACAACAAAAGACGATGACTAACCAAATAAGATAATCCTAAATCAAAGCCACTTTGTCAAAAAGTTCTCTTCTGATTCCTCCGTTCGCTAAATTGCTGAAATAAACTTTTCTGACCACATGTGACTCATACGTCACTCCTGCCTTCTCCTGATGGTTGAACATTATTGGGAGCATGAGGTCCACTAAATTACCGAGTGATCCAGAAGTTCCCAGAGTTTTGAAATGTTAATAATTCGAAAACTATGTGCAATAGAAAGATAAGGTTTTCAGATATATGCTCAGAAACAAGGTGGGATTTTTGTTTATAATGATTTTTTTCCCAATAAATAGCTGAAATTTTTAGCAACAGGTTGTGCTGCTGTACAACAATGAAAGTATTTATACCATGCATGATGAGTTCATCGGGCAACATCTTCCCTAAAGTATTACTCAGATTTCACTTTAAAGGTCATTTATGGTCAAACACTTTTACGAAGGTTAAAGAAATTGCATTTAAAAGTAATTTTGATACAAAATTTGATGTGTAACTGCTGTGTTTAGGCATGCTTTCTTCGCGTGACAAAGCTTTGTTAGTTAAGCTGTTTTACAAAAAGGAGGAATGTCGGCAAATTTAGCTTTCCATTCTTATCGTATAATGCATTGAGTTAAAACTGGAAAAGGACCAATGACTATTACAAATCTGGAGGCTACAATAAAAAGATTTAAGGAAACAGGCTCATTGGATGATCGTGAAAGAAGCAGGCGACCCCTAACTTCTGAATGCAGCCGTAAATGAAGTAAAACTCGATGCCGATACTCAATCAACGTCGTCAGCACATAGTGAATGCAGGTGCAATGTCACGACGAACTGGAATTTCTTATGGAAGTGTATGACAAACTCTAAGGATCATTGAGATATCCGTATAAAATTCAGCATGTACACGAATTAAAATCAACAGATTTTGTAGTACGTCAGGAATTTGCTAATTGGGCTTTCGCGAAAATGAGGAATGATGTGGAGCGGCTTTCAAATGTTTTGTGGACAAAGGAAGAACACTTTTCTCTATGTGGAAGCGTGAACATGCAAAATTGTCGCATATGGGCAAAAGAAAACCCTCATGCATTGGTGGAAAAACCTCTTCATGACCTAAAATTGACAGTGTGGTGTTGCTTTACAGATTCTTTCATCACTGGGCCTCTTTTCTTTCAGAAAATTTCTGGTGGTAGATTGCAGACAGTTGAGAGATATGCAGCGTTTTTTAAGGATAAAATCATCCCTCACCTGCCAGAGAGAAAAGTGCTCCATTACGCAAGATTCATGCAAGATGGAGTGCCTCCCCACATCACTTCTCCTGTCACTACGATCCCGAGGACTACATTTGGAGTTATCCGTGTCCTGAGTCGCTATTTTAAGCACAGATGACCTCCAAGGTCTCCAGATCTTACCCCTTGTGACTTTTGGTTATGGGGCTATGTGAAGCCCCATGTGTACAGAGATCGGCCTATGTCATTGACCCAGTTGAAAGATGCTATACACTATCACGTTTCAGAGATACCCACTGAACTGTTCTTTAATACTGCGCAGGCTGTTTTACATTGTCTCATGGTGGTACTTATAAGTGATGGGCAGCGGCGCCAACTTATATGGGCCCGTGAGGCACGAGCCCACCCAATAATTTGATCTCTCCACTATTCAATTTCAATTGATTTAATTCGTTATTTATTTATTTATTTAATTGATGAAATGAAATTTGGTTTTATTGACGTTCTCAAAATAATTATGTTTGAAAAATATAAAGTAAGGATATCCATTAGACGTACAGGACCACAGAAAACCCCTTCAGCGGATATATAATTAACTTTTTCTCAAAAACAAATTTCCTGCATATTTTGTAATCTGATTTAATGTCTTGAATTAATAAAGTAATTAGGACTAAACTGTATGTTTTTCTTGACATTTAGTTTTTTTGCATTTTCAATAGTTGGCAATTTTTATGTTATTTATAATAAACGGTAATGTACTTATATGGGAGAACTCATTTAAATATAATTTAATAAAATTATTTATTAAAAAATTAAATTGTAATAATTTTATATTTTCATCAGAAATAAACATAATTTAACTTTGAATTATCATCTTCAGTCATTCACTCCACCTCCCCCCTCTCTCTCCATACACACGCAGGAAAGGAAAAATTGTATGTGTTATTTTACTCAAAAAATTTTGAGCCCACTCAATATTTTTCAAAAGTTGGCGCTACTGGTGATGGGTGTCATACTGAAAAGTTGTAACCCTTGGATACTGATTTTCTTTTGTTTTAGTGAGCTGTATCATACAATAGCAAAACTAGACTGTCAATTTCAGTGCCTCATGTTGGCAAAAAAGGTAACTAATATAATTATTTTTTCATTAAGAAAAGAAATCTCACACCTTTCTAAGCATTTCTGTGACAACCGCATCTTTCTATTATTTATAGTTTACTAATTATTAACATTTCACTACTCCCGGAACTTCTGGATCACCTGCCAATATATGCTTTTCTGGAATTCAATGGTGCAATCACCGACTATTATAGACTATATTGTCTGCGGGTGCATCTCTTTCCAAAAAAGGGCAAAAGAACCTAAGGCAATAATAGCAATGAAATGACCATACCATTCCCGTTATCTTTTGTCCTCCCATATAAGAAACCACAGGGAGGGATTCATCCTATAGTCCGCATAAGTCAATGAGATGCCTATGTGTAGAAGAAAATTCTTTCATTTAAAGCTTGTTTTCGCTTCCCACTTGTTGAATAGACAGGTTTTATGTTCACCGGTGCATATCTAATTTAAATCTTAATTCTGTGTAAAATTTCAAATCCTCCAAGAAAAGAAAATTAATTCTGTTGCGTGATGTGCTAGAAATTTCATTTTACATCAAAATTCTTCTCCAAAATCTTATACAATTATATATTTTTTTGCAAATAAAGGAGGGTGACACCTGAGGTGAACCCCCCCCCCCCCCCCTTAGCTACGCCACTGCTATCTGGCCTAATTTTAAAAACTTTCATTGTAATAAAATGCTGAATTACTTAACTAATGCACTGGAAGCAAGCAACTGCTATGATTTACGACTCTCCTATGCAGCGTTGTTTGATTTAAATCATGTCAATAAATTTTTTATTTAAATTAAATAAAAGTGCAAAAGGTTTACATAGTGAAATACTTTCATAATGATGAGAAATATAATTAAGCTAGTTTAAAATATAAAGAAAGAGGGAAAATGAAGTTAATTTTGCCTGTGATGTATATTGGAATAGAATGTTTAAACATTTAACCTTTAAACTAACCTAGTACAATGAAAATATGTAAGGGACATAGGTTTAGAATTGAGAATATTGTGTATAAAAATATAATTAATTTTGGATTACAAAGGAATGCTAAAGATCTAAAGGGAGTAGAATCTATTGCTACAACTTTACATTCAGATAAAATAAAATATCTGCACAAATGTACACGTTTTAAAATCTTTACGAAATAAACATTAAAGATGCAGATCTACAGCACTGTATCTATTGAGTTGTACACTGCACTCCTCAAAAATAATTCTATACTATGTAACATAGACAAGCACTGGGAGCATCCTATTTCTGTTTGGTAAGTGTACCTTTATTTTTGTGATAAAAATCCAATTGATTTTTATAGAAAATAATTATTTTATTTGCAAGAGAGAAATATTTTTACATTTCATTTTTGTGATAAAAAATTCTTGAGATCCTTTTTAGGAGTTTCTTTTTTAGTCACTGTGCTCTATCAAATTTCGTAACTGGATTAGCGAGAAAATTAATTCATTTAACTGAAAACACTAGTATGTAAATGCTACCTGCGTTTGGAAATTTATCAATTATTAACTAAAAGGGAATAATACCCTTCTATAGATCTTTTTTTGTTTACATGCGAATTAGTGCATTCTAAATTTCTCAGTCGATTTGGTTAGTTGATTGATTACATGTTATGGTCATGTTTTGCACATGAGGGTTAAACAGACCAGGACCTCTGTTTAACACATTAAACTCTAAACTGAAATCATTAAACATGCCTATAGGACCATATGGTTTTTTCTTCAATACATGGTAATAAATTACCAATATAGTGTCTTTTTATAGTAATAAATTGTCTTCAATGAAAATATTGATGGCACACGTATTTGTGTGCCACGATGTTCAATGTGTTAAAGTGGAAACCAAACAGCTACAAACATCTATATCTGAGTTGGGATTTGGATCAGATACCTTTTGTCTAGGAGTCTGTACCCTAGACATTACATAAGCAAGTGGGTCCAATCGACTTGAGAAAACCAGTAAATTTGTCTTTATTTATGAGTCCCTTAATACTATCACTAGCAATAAAGTAAAAAATGTATTTTAACTTTCCTCATTAAAAGTAAAAATCATTTTGATTACCTACCTACTCTGCTTCTTTTTCCTAATGAATATTTTTGTGTAATACAATAATACCGCGACTTACATCAGCGATTCGTTCCAAGACTAGAGACGTAAGTCGAGGTACATTTTGATTCAAATTCGAAAAGTAGACACAATTCCCAGTCGAACAGCACCTTTACCTTTCAAATCTCTCTATGGCAATTTAGAGATTAAAAAATATGGAGATGCTCTCCCTTTTTTCCAATGACTGTACAATATCCTAATTTTTAAAAAAAGAAAGAGAAAGAAAAAAATTCCACTCTGACAGGACACGGCAAAAATGAATCCATCACGCCCCAATCTGCAAAATCAAAACAAATTATCCAACCCCAGTCCAAGTATTATGGAAAGAAATTTGGTCTGAGTCTGTAAAACCTCTATTAAAACATACTACTCTCCCCAGCCCCACAAAAAAAGTGTAATGCGTCCTGTGTATGTCATGCGAGCTGTTTCAAAAGATGATTGCATTGTAAGAGGTAATGTTCTCAATCTAGCTGATTTTTTAAATTGAAAAATACCTACAAGAATTTTCAAATAGTTACCTTCATTTTATTTAATCACAGATTGTTTGCCATTCAATGAAGTAAAAATTGCTAATCGAAATTTCTGGTAGACGAATAAAAAACATCAGCTAAATTGGCAATACTGGCGGGAATGGGAGGAGATTAGCTAGTTTGGAAAGGGAGGGCCCCGCAAAGACTTTTGTACTCGGACTTGCTTTCACTAAGGAAGGCTCTGGCACCTAAGTGGACAAAAGATTATGGTATAGAAGACTTGGAGAGGTATTAAGAACATTCTCCTAAAATAAACAAAGTTACAAGTGAAGAGTCCAGTTGACAATTGAAAAACTCCATATCTAAAGACCCAAAGACATCATAAAAATTTTACATAATTATCCTGAAACTTTGGAAAGAAGCATTAACAAGTCCTGTCATAGAAAAATGGAAAGTTAGCCATGAACAGACTTAGATAAAATGTAAAACTGTCTGTGAACTCAAATAATTTCTTTAAAATTTTCTGCAAAAAAACGCCGTGCTCCTCCCGAGTCTTATATTGCCACCAACAGCAAAAATGAAAATTTATATACAAGCACACAAACATTCGCTAAAATTTTCAACCAAATAAACTTTATTTAAAAAGAGATCAACATTTAACTTTTATTTTTTAACACAAAATTTATTTTTAATCTGTTAAATTAATCTGCAAAGCCTAACATAATCTGCAGCACCTGCATAAGTGCTGTACTGTTTCTGCTACCGGCCCTGGCAGGAGGGGGAAAAAAAGGGAATTGTACCCGCCGTTCCGGCATAAGCACCGCACTTACAATATTTTTAAGTTTTTAACTCGTATGAGCCGCGGCGCTTCTTCCAAAAAATATTGTACTATGGTACATGGCAAATACTTTCTAGCAAACTTTTTTTTTTCCTCCCGTTGAAAAATAGTCTACAGACCTTGTCAATAGTCTGCAACGTTCATTACACCGATTCTCCGCCTGGGGTCTTGTTAATTTCTTTTTTTAAATAAAGAAACTTGTAAAAAAAACTAGTGATGCACCGAATAGTGATTTTGGCCGAATGCCAAATATTCGGCCTACAGGCGAACCGAATACCGAATATTCGGCTAGCCGAATAGTAACTGCTAGGCCGAATACCGAATATTCGGCTTGTCAAATAATTTTATATTTCAAAGTTTAAAGGCATTACAATGTTAAAATTTTAAAACAGTTTTACATAATAGTTAAAACAGAAACTTTCATTTTGATAATCAAGAGCTTTTTTCAAGTAAACTTTATGCTGAAAAAAATCTGCTTTGAGTTATTTAAGAAGAGGATAGTTATAAAACTTTTTTAGTTAATAAAATTTTAAATTTCATGGCTTCTTCTGTGAATTAAAAAAAATGAATAAAATTTTCTTAAATTCTAAAAGAAACATTTTAAAATCAAAGAGAAATTGTGAAAAAATTGGAAGAAAAATTGTACAGGATCATATACAGTATAACTTCAAAAATCCGGCATAATTGGGACCAAGACTATGCCGAATTTTTGAAAATTCCGGATTGTTGAAGGAATATCAAAAGTAGTAAGAAACTAGGAATATTAAAAACAGTACTATATTCTTAATGGTGCCTTTAGTGATAATTTAATTCATTTCTAAGTGATAATTATGTAAGAAAAAGAGAAAATTAACTATGAAAAATTTACTTTAATTAATTGATATTTTTTGTGTTACAGAAAAAACTAATAAAGAGTGGAATTATTTTGTCTCATTTAGTTTCGGAAACATCGATGTCAATTTTGTTTGCTTCAATATTTCTGCCCATTCCTTAACAAGTTTTTCTCGTATTTTATACAAATGAAGAACGCCTATTTCAGAATTACAGCCTTGTTTCTCTAAAGCAGATATTAATTCTCCCGTAAAATTTATACATTTTCCTAGTGACTCTTTTTCTTCTGCCGGTTGTCCATCCACGTCTTTTGAGCTGCTACTAGCGTTATCAGCGCTTCTATTTAGCACAGCGTCACCGATCTCGCTGTCACTTAAATTGTTTGTTATTGGTACATTTTTGTCAATGCATAGCCAATCATCTATTTTTTACTCTGCATACAGATAATTTCCGAATTTCGTGTCGAGCTTTAACACAGTGCAACCACTTTTGAGAATAAAATTTGTTCAGAAAATAATCGCCTCTGACAAATGAAAAAAAAAAAAAGAGTCAAATATTCTTTTTTTTTTTTTTTTTGTCAACTTTACTTTCGATCTTGAAATTTTTAATTCATAAGCAATTGCTATTTTTCTTCTCTCATGACTTGAAAATGTAAAAGAAAAAGGAAAGGAAAATATGGTTTTCATGCTGGATTTTTGAAGTCACACTGTATTATTTATTTGTCAGGAAAAGACAAATAAATAAATAAATAATACAATAAATAATAAGTAAATAAATAATACAATCTATTCAAATTGTATATGGTGGCAACTCAGCAAGAATAACTGTTCTACTCCCTTTTATTAAGCAAGGAAGTTTTTATATACATCCTAGATCAGTGTCTGGAGTGGGCAATCATTTTCAGAGATTGTAAATGTTGTTCTTAAAATCTTAGCAAGAAACAGATTATTTACTGGACAATGTTCAGGAACTTGCATTTGTACATAATTAATTCCTATGAAAATCCTTGTGATTAGTTAACTTTCTTAAATAATACTTAACAAATAGCAAATAATGTAAAAACATTCACTCTTTTATTTAAATATATGATTCCAGGGCTTGAAATTCAATTTTTCCTAGGAAGGGAGTCTCCCTACCAACATTTATAAATGGAGGGGAGTTGAGCTATTTGGAAGGGAGAAAAAAAATCTAAAACACTCTGTTACTTTACGTGCTATTTAAAGATTTACATTAATTATTTTGACATGTCTGTATTAATACAGACATGACAAAATACCATTGAAGCAATTTAAATCAACAACTCAGAATAATTATGGAAAATATTTTTTATTTAAAAAAGTAAGAAATATAAGCTTTTATATAGCCTATTTTTCAACTTTCAACCAAATATCATGGGTTTTTAACAATGAGGTTGTTAAATGAATTTCTGAATTTAGATTTTATTCCCTTTTGGGCCCAGGATCTTCTTTCAGAAGGTAGGTAAACTTGTGACAGACAGCACAAGCACAACATTTATAACTTTGGAAGTTATCGGAAACGTATGGTTATGCTCTCTTAAAAAAATTTCAGAAAACTTTGCAATATCTGACATGCTTTCATTTTTAACTACTTGCATGAACAGTATATATTCAGCGATGGAATCCTCAATATCCATTTCTGATCAAAATTGTTTTATTATATCCTTAATGGAATTATAGTCAAAACCTGACTCCCTAGCATTTTCTTTGTTTAAAATTTGAATGCTTGTTTAATTAAAGTCAAAAGTTTGAAATGGAAACTGTTGATTCATTTCTTCTACTACACGAGAAACGTAGGTTAACTTTAAATTGTCAAGTCCTAATTTCTGTTAATTGCAAGGATCAACTTGTTTGGTGTTTCTATATAGGTTTGATTGGAGCTCAGAAATTTTCTTTGATGTGCACCACAAGATCTTTGCGGTCCTTCTAATCTTATTTTTGTTTAGTACTGAATCTAGACCCATTTGCCAGAGCGCAGCACCCGGTGACAATGTCCTTTTTTGGAGCACCCTTTTGGATATTTTCCTTTTTCTGTCACAGGAAAAAATATCGTTAAATATGCCAATCGGGCATAGGAAACAAAATTGTGAATTTCCTTGATCGGTCGAGGGAAGAATATCGTGAAATTCGTTGATTTACCGCAGTATAAAACCACAAAATTCATCAATCAGACGTGGGAAAACTGTGAATTTTGTTAGTCTGTTGCAAAAAATAACTGCAAAATTCGCGGGTGCTGCTGAGTAAAAAGAAAAAAAAAAAAAAAAAAAAAAAAGTCAATTCACAGCAAATTTTCTGAAAGCAGAGGATGGGAAGGGATTAGGAAATCCTTGAGTGTAAATCCGTCGAAAACCGGAATTCGAAAATTTTCATGAATCCAATACTGATTATTTTTTTTTTCAATCTCGCTTTTGCTAGAGAGTCTCTTACTCGGGACGTGGCTGGGGACCTATGAAACTTGCTTCCGCAAAAGAGTCGGAGTAGAGTGGAAGAATAAAGGGTTGCGGACGAAGATGGGCCGCTCGCCGCGGCGGTCCGCGGCTAATCAGCTCCAGCTAATAAATAATTAGCTCCAGGCGCTAATTATTTTTGTTGTAGGTCGAGTAAACTCTTTTTTTTTGGTTCGGTTTGATTTCAGGCCGAGTGTAGATTCCTGTAAATTGGATTTGGGTTAAAGCCAATTTTTTGCGATCTTTCGATGTAAATCGCGTTTTTTTTTGCAACTTGTTGACGAAATTCGCGTTTTTTTTTTCGCGACCTTTTGACGAAAATCGCGTTTTTGTTCGCGACCTTTTCATGAAAATCGCGTTTTTTTTAGCAAACTTTTCACGAAAATCGCACGTTTTTTCGCGATCTTTTGACAAAATTTGCGTTTTTTCACGATCTTTTGACGAAATTTGCGTTTTTTCGCGATCCTTTGACGAAATGCGCGTTTTTTCCGCGAGATCCTTTGACAAAATTCGCGTTTTTTCGCGATTCTTTGATGAAATTTGCGTTTTTTTCAGCGGCTCTTTGAATACATTTGCGTTTATTCCGCAACCCTTTGTAGAAATTTGCATTTTTTCCGCGATCCTTTTACTTAATTCTCTTTTTTTCGTGATCCTTTGACAAAATTCGCATTTTTTTGCGATCCTTTGATGAAATTCGCGTTTATTTCGCGATTCTTTGATGAAATTTACGTTTATTTCATGATCCTTTAATGAAATTCGCGTTTTTTTCAGCGGCCCTTTGACTAACTTTGCGTTTATTTCGCGATCCTTTGACGAAATTTGTATTTTCCAGCGATCCTTTGACGAAATTCGCTTTTTTCACGATCCTTTGCCCAAACTCGCGTTTTTTCTGCGTTCCTTTGCCAAAATTTACGGCTTTTTTGCTATTCTTTGATGTAATATGCGTTTTTTCGCGATCCTTTCGTGAATTTCGCGGGTTTTTTTTTTTTGCGATCTGACGAAATTCATGTTTTTCCGCGATCTTTTGTCAAAATTTGCATTTTATTCGCAATCCTTTGAGACGAAATTGGCGATTTTTTTCTCGAACGATTGACGAAATTGATTTTTGGGCGATCATTTGACTAAATTCGTGATATTTTTCTGTTCGATGAACGATTTTTCATAATTTTCGGAACCTATTGCCTTAAATTTTTGGAAAATTCGGAACAGAATTAGCTCTGAATTCGCCAATCGGTCGCGCATACTTGTCAACAGATCTGGAGAAAAAATAATGAAATTTGTCTATCGGTCTCGTGAAAAATTAGTGAATTTCAACGATTTTTCGCGATAAAAAAAACAGCAAAATGTGTCAATCGGTCGTGCGAAAATATTGAGAAATTTGCAAGGAGTTCGCGGGAGTTGATCGTAATTTCAAAATGCAAAATTTTCAGGAAAATGGTGAGATTTTTTGGGCCACGATATTCTTTTGGGCGGGATTTCAAAATTTTGGGAGCGAATCCCACAGGGGCGCCATTTGAGGGGGGCTGGGGGGCAATAGCCCCCCCCTCCCAAGGAATTTGATTTTTCAGAAAATTTATCAATCATCAATTGTCAGACGCAAACAAAAATTAAAAAATTGCGCATACGCTAAAATAATTTATCAGATTTTATTGAAATAAAAAAATATGCATTAAATAAATGTTTTATGCATAGAAATTAATAATTATTAAAAAAATTTCCTATTTGAACTTTCTTAAGGCTGTTCTCAAATCCAAAGGGGGAGAACAACTTTCTGACATAAGTTATAATTAATTTTTGTTCGGAAATGCATGAAACTAGAAGATGTTGTTATTCAGAAACTACGTCATCGAACTGTTTTTTCCGTTTTCTTGTAAACGCAATAGATCTTTCAGAAAAATACTGTAAAGTTGGCATTTTGAACCAAACTTCCGAAAGAAAGAAGAAAATCCAGTCAGTAAGGGATGATAAATGCCGTGTCACGTGATCCAAATCGCTTATAATTCAATAGGTAATTGATTGATTAAAAAATGGAAAACACAGTTCGATTCCAAATCGCTTCCATGGTCAGGCTTTCCAATTTTATATCTTTCCGTAAAATTGAATTTGTAAATGTGTCAAAACGTTTTGCGCTTGTTGAGCAGAGCAGTTGAGAACAGCCTTAAGATCAGGCATACTACATCGTACTTTGGCCAATTTTAAAAATACATGAGAGACATTTTCTTTTAGCACTTGCTTCTCAGCTGTGTACTACTTGATCATAGGAAAACTAGTCCCCTCATGGCTAAAAATTCAGGGATAGATTTTTTCCAGATTTTTTTTTTGGGGGGGGGGGGATGAATGGGCGAGTATAATTTAAGTTGTTAATTATCCGACTTTTTTACTCTTTTGGATTATCAGTGTCACATTACATATATTTCTGTAGTCATTGCAATGTTATGAAATGATTTAATTATTTTCTTTATTAAATCATATTATATAGAGTACACTCTCAAAATATTTCAATGCCTAGGAATGGAGTCTGTGCACACCCGAAAAAACAACTTCTTCAACCCCAATTCGACAGACTTCCACAAATCCCAAAGTAAAGGAAAATTACTCCATATTTTAACACGTTTATAATAAAGTAGTCCATAATTTTATCCCTTATGTACAGAAATGAACACATGGGTTAATACTATGGTCCCCCATTAATAGTCAAATCTATAGTTTTTCATTTGAAAAATATTCAGGACTTCCTGATTAAAAACCAGGTCATCCCGACTCCGACCGAAAGAGATAGAGCACAATCCGAAAAACTTAAAGTGTACCTTACTCGCAACGAAGAAAATACGTCAACCTATCCTGACGCAGGACTGTAATTTCATGTAAATACGAAAACCGCTAAAAAGATTTCCATTGAAAGGCAACCCGACCTAATGAAAGAAAATGAATCCATATTTTAAAGTTATTGTAAAAGAATTCTACAATTATATCTTTAATATAAACTTTACCTTTTATGTAGAAAAATGAAGATTTACATATAGTCTTCATTAATGTTCAAATATGTAGCTTTTTCATCTGAAAAATATTCAGGATTTCTTTGAAAAATAGTATTAACACGAATCCACCTGAAAATAGTGACAACGCAATCCAAAACAATTAACGCTTTTCCTTACATTTACTTGCAGAAAATCACTAATGAAAATTTTCTTATCGGTATAGATCACAAAAGTTCCAAATTTCGTGACCTATTCATGACATTCGTAGGCTGATTGTCTCATGACTGATTCAATTTCATGATTCTTTTTTCGCAATCATCTGACGAAATTTGCGATTTTTTTCTGCGACCGTTTCACGGAATCCACGATTTTTTTTCTGCAAGCGTTATCAAAATTGGTTTTTTTCTCACGACCATTTGTCGAAATTAACAATATTTTTCCGCGGCGAACTGACGGAATTCCGTATTTGTTTCTGCGATCTTTTGACAAAATTCGGATTATTTTTCACGATCATTTGCTGAAATTCGTGATTATTTTTTCTACATCCAACTAATATTTGTAATATTTTGCGCGATAGTTACACGAAATTTTGCATCTTATTTCACGATCATTTGACGAAATTCCCCTCGATTGTTTGACTAAATTTTCGGGATTTTTTGACGAAATTCGCGATTTTTTCCGCAATCTTTTTACAAAATTCGAGATTTTAGTTTATACAATCATTTGACGAAATCTGCATTTCTTTTCGCAATCTCTGATGAAATTAGCAATACTTTCCATGGTCGTTTGGAGAAATTAGCGATTTTTTCCGCAACGATTTGGGGATTTTTTTTTATTTGCAAAATTCGCGATTTTTTTCTGTGACTCATTGACGAATTGATTTTGCGGAATTTGAAAGAAAAATAAAATGTGGACTTTCACGAAAATTAAAAAAAAAAATCGCAGAATAATCAAGTCCGTGAAAGAAGCTAAGGAGACAAAATCACACAGAGCTTTTTTTATAGTGCGGGATTTTCCCATTTTCTGTGAGATTTGTTCAGTTTTGCAAGTTGTGCAATTCTGCACGTTCCCTGTTCCTCAAAGAAAATTTTTCCTTCTCCTTCGCCAGGAAACTCTTGAAATGGCGTCCCTGTGGTAAAGCCTGAAAAAAAAGAAGTGGAAAGGGACCAGAAAAAAATTCCATTTTAGACAGGTCTCTGTCTTAGCAAGCATAATTGTATGATTTTTTTCACCGAAATTTGAATTTGTTCCTCTTTGAGAAAGAATTCTGTTATAGACAGGCTTCGTTTTCACAAGTTTTAATGTTATTTCTTTTCAGAGCTATATTATAGAGTGGATGGTTTAACAGTATTTGAGAATACCTATAAAAATGGAACTTATAATAGAATTCTGTCTAAAAAGAAAATTTTTCATGAAATTTTACCTACGAAGACGGAAACCTGTTTAAAACGAAATATTTCATTGGTTCTTGAGTTTTTACTGTTTTTGTAAGCATGATTCAGTTTACGTTTCCCGTTCGGGGGGGGGGGGGGGACGCTCGAATCCGACCCTTAGCTATATAACTTCACTCAAAAAATCTTTGCCCCCCCCCCCCCCCAAGAAAATCCTGAAAGGGCGCACCTGGAATCCCGCCATGAAATCCAAGCCCTGGATTCTGTTTCTAATTATTCTGAATATCTTTATAAGTTGACTGTTAAACTTATAAATGGTATAAGGTTTTTAAAAATATGTTTTAAAAGTTTTTTTAACTATTCGGTTGGCCGAATATTTCGATATTCGGCCAAGCCGAATATTCGGTATACCGAATAGTTTGATATTCGGCCAAACCGAATATTCGGTAACATGGCCGAATACCAAATAGATACTGAATATTCGGCGCATCCCTAAAAAAACCCCATCAAAACAGTCTGCAAACTTTGAAAATTTTCTGCGAACGGCGTTCGTGTGTTCGTCTATATTATCCTGACTCTGGCCATGAATGAAGAATTAGAAAATTTGAAAAGGAATGAAACTTTGGATTAAGATCTACGCCAAAGGGAGGGAAAGTTGCAAAATGTAAGTGGGTCTTCAAGCAAAAATATAATAAAGATAGACAAGTAGAAAAATTCAGGAAAAGATCGTGGAAAATCCTGTGTAAGCAGAGAGCCCTCTGATTATTTTATGTCACGTCTGGAGGATGGGGGGAGGGGGGCAGCAGATTCACGGGATTTTATATTAGATAACTAAATTTTTTAGAAAACTCTTTAAAAAAATTATTATTATAAGCAGGCCCAGACTGGTGCCTTTGGGGCCCTCAGCTGGAAATTGAAAAGGGTCTCCTTACTGGGAAAGTTAGAGGGATTACAATATTAGAATATTTATTTTTTGAAAATTAGGCTTACCTGCCTAAAAACCACATTTCGCTATGTTGTTGCTTTGAAAATATTAGGTTGTATCAAATGTAATTTCATTTTCACAATGAAATCTTTGTTGCAGTATTTCAACGTAAAATAAATGTATCACAAATCAATATATATAAACCATGAAATTCTATGGTTTCTTTCCATCTTCCTAAAAATTTAACAACATCATTTTGATACCAATCTTTCGATTTGGAAGCAAAAAATCCTAGAAAACCCCGTTCCAGATCGTCAACATTGCACAAGCACCTTGCCCCAAAACATGATGCCATAGAACGGAACATGTGACAGATCGAAAGAGCAAGGTCTTACTCTGTGGGAGATAAGGTAAAAGTTAAATTCTGTCACGCTCTTCTACTTTATTGCGATACGTGTGCAGTCTTGCATTGTCTTGTTGGAGAAGATGTCTCTCTCTGTTGACTAAAGCAGGCCATTTGCTTTTCAAAGAAGCATATATCCTGTACTACATCTGTTCACAGTAAATTTCAGAGTTGACCGATCAAACATGTGGAATGATTTCAAAATGAATGACATGTCAAAATTCGACCAGACGTTGATCATGAACTTCTTTTCAAACCGCGCTTGTTTTGTAAAATATTAGACTGATTGTCCCACATCCAACAATTATTTCTCGATTATCTGAGTTCCACAGATATATTCTTATCATATGCCACTTTGCGTTTGAAAAACACAAATCCTGTAAGTTTTCCAGAAGAGTTTTGCACATTTCCATTCTGTAATTTGCTTGCTGCATAGTCAGTTCATAAAGAACTTCTATAGAGTTCTTGTACATTTTCTGTAGTTTATGCAAAGCTTGGCATATATCGTATCCTTGGACGGTCCTAGTTCCTCTGAAAGTTTCTGTGTATTGGTGGTTGATTTAATCTCCACTCTTTGCTTCAAATCTTCCAGATTAACAAGTGATTGCCTCTCACTTCTGGGTTTCATTTTAATTGACAAGTCATCTCCCTTAAAAAGTTTGAACTAGTTTTGGGCTGTACGTTTGCTGATCATATCCCTTCAACTTCTCGAATTTTATGAGATAGTTCAGCAACTTTATGATCAATTTTAAAATAATGTCTTAAGATGGATACTATTTCAATATTTGTATCAGACATTATATAACATATAAATAGATAAAAGAATAGATATTAGCGTAATATAATATGGAGGAACATATGCTCTTTAATATAACATTTTGCACTGGGCGTTAATTATAAGATAGTGCCATCTGTAGCCTTTCATATAGATATAGAACTACCCTAAAAACGAAAATACTTTTGATGCACCATAACACTTGAGTAAAAAATAATCTTCTTCTGTTGTAGTTTACTTACTTTCATAATAAATGTTTATATTATTTTATATACAGTACCTAATTTAGTTTCATGTTAGAAAAAATGTATATACCAATTAATTACGAGTTATATGTAACTTAAAAATTAGAAGGGGAAAATGTTTTTAGTTTTAGGCAACCAAGTCACCCCGGGCGCAGAATCGGCGCAACGCTGCGACGCACGTCGCAGACTCTTGAGAAGGTCTGCAGACTATTTTTCAACTGTTAAAATTTAGAAAAAAAAAAGTTTGTTAGAAATTATTTGCCATGTGCCAGAAAAATACGATCCACGCCACATGCGATTGACGAAGCTCCGATTCTCTTTAAAATATAAATAATTCACGGAGAAAACATGCGATCGTGAAACGCCCATTATTAAATGAGTCAATCCTCGCAGGGGTGGTTTCTTTAGAAATAAAAAAAAAATCGGTCATTAGTCCAAAAATTCGGACGTAAATCTCACAAATTTCGACAACAGTTCGCCGAAAAAACAATTTCGTCAATCATTTGCAGTTAAAAAAGCCAATTTCGTCAAAAGATCGCGAAGAAAAAACGAAATTTTGTCATAAGATGAAGAAGGAAATGTCAATTTCGTCAAATGGCTGTGGAAGAATAACAACTTTCGTCAAAGGCTGGCGGGAAAATGCGGCTTCTGTCAAATGATCGCGGAAAAAACACTAATTTCGTCAAAGGATCGCGGAAAGAACGCGGATTTTATCG
Organism: Maratus speciosus; assembly: GCA_963932465.1. Taxonomy (NCBI): domain Eukaryota; kingdom Metazoa; phylum Arthropoda; class Arachnida; order Araneae; family Salticidae; genus Maratus; species Maratus speciosus. Next base: position 228,496,257 of record OZ010800.1, on the reverse strand, counting down.
AAGGATAGCTAAAAATGAGATTTTCGTCAAAAGATCGAGGAAAATAGGCGAATTTCGTCAAAAGATGGCAAAAATTTTGTCACACAATCGAAAAAAAAAGCCCATTTCGTCAAAGTGCTGTGGTAAAATAGCAACTTTCCACAAAGGATGGCGAGAAAACGCGAGTTTCGTCAAATGATCGGGAAAAAAAGTTAATTTTGACAAATGGTCGCGGAAAAAAGCGCGAATTCTGTCAAAGGATTGCGGAAAAACGCGAATTTCGTCAAAAGATCGTGGAAGAAACACGAATTTCGTCAAAAGATCGTGGAAGAAACACGAATTTCGGCGAAAAATCGCAGGAAAACGCGAATTTAGTGCACAGATCGCTAAAAAAAAACACGGATTTCGCTAAAAGATCACGAAAAAACACTTATATCGTCAAAAGATCGCGGAGAAAACGCGATTTTTTTTCAAAGGATCGGCGGAAAAAACTCTAATTTCGTCAAAAGATCGCGAAAAAAACGCAAACATCGTCGAAAAATCGCGAATAAAAGCGAACATCATCGAAAGATCGTGAAAAAAACGCGAACATCATCGAAAGATCGTGAAAAAAACGTGAACATCATCGAAAGATCGTGAAAAAAACGCGAACATCGTCGAAAGATCGCGAAAATCGTCGAAAGATCGCGCAAAAGAGGCGGACATCGTCGAAAGATCGCGATGAAAAAAAGGTGGACATCGTCGAAAGATCGCGAAAAAAACGGGAATATCGTCGAAAGATCGCGAAAAAAAACGCAAATATCGTCGAAAGATCGCGATAAAAAAGGTAGACATCGTCAAAAGGTCGCGAAAAAAACGCGAACATCGTTGAAAGATCGAGGGAAAAATGGTGAATTCCGTCAAAGAATCGCGGAAAAATTTGCTGAAACATTGATGTTTTCACGAGATTTTTTTACAGCTGACTGGCAGGTTAAATATTAATTAGCCATGTTTTGAGTGAAAGCATGTTAAATTTTGAATTGCACAATTAGCTAAGATTGTTGAATAAAACATTGTATTAGAATTACTTATAGTATTTGCATGAATTACTCAAATTTGATTTTCTAAGAATTTCAATCTGCTCCAATAACAGCTTTTATTGCTAAAAAATTAGACTTTTGCTGCTACAAAAATGGATTTTACTGCTACAAAATTAGATTTTTGCTGCTTTAAGTGGCTTTAGTGCACTTTCATCACTGTATTATCACATTTATATATAATTTTTGATATTATCACATTGTATCAATCTTTTCAAAAAATTTAGAAATTGGTGTTCATATGTTGTTTTTACTGTTATTCTGTTCTCTAACTTCACAGAAATTTTGACACATTTTATGAAAGATTTTTCAGATAGTGGTGTTAAAAATTTTGAGGAAAAAGAAAAATTATTTTAAAAAGTACTTTCTTTTTATGTTAATCACAAATACCTGGGGGGGGGGGGGAGGCAGGGGTTGAGTGCATGAGGGATTGGAAAGAGGGCGTTTGTGCTTAAGTTCCGCAGACTCTTTTTAAAGTTTCTACTTGTGTTGCAGACTGCAGAAAAAAATTCTGCTGCTGGGCAAGTCACTGTGTTGAAGTATAGGTCAAAACTGGGAATTTTCATTAGCGGCTACTGGCCGATAGGACTAGTTTTTTAAGTGGACACTTTCTTTAAACTAGTGGCCACTTTTTTATTTAAAAATACGAAACAGTAAAATTTCTATAAATATTAATCTAAAACTGAATAGCCCAAATAAATTTGTTAATATAAATATATTGGAACCAAAAAAAGTAAAATCCTTGATGAAATGCAAGAAAATTTTGTTCTCTCCTTGCAAAAAAGTGGCCGCTGATAGACAATTTTTCACTAGCCACTTTTTCTCATTTACTGGCCCTGTGGCCGGTGGCTACTGCTAATTTTGACCTTTATGTTGAAGCCATAATAATCTAAATCCTACTATAATACCTAAGTAGATATTAACAAGAAAGAAAAATCATGTGTTAAGCAAAGATTATGTAATATTTTCCGACACATTCAGAAACTATAATAAAACTTTGCAGTTTATTCAGGTGAAAGATGTCTAAATGAACAATTTAAAAAATGCATAATACAATTGTTCTACAATTGCTGAAATTACCATCAATGATCGCAAAAATATCTGAATTTTTTGTGCAGCCCTCTATATGATCTATAGATTTGTACGTATATTACACTGTATGTTAAAAGTCTGTTACATTAGATGCATAGTGCAGTTAAAACTTTCTAGCCAGCAATGTCTGCCAATAAATGGAAATGTACTTGAGATCTTTTGTGTAGCCCAGTATATGATCTATAGAACTTATATTCGCCAAGTAATATGCAAAAAAATAGTTAATTTTTAAATAGCGTACCGCAACTGAAAACACGCTTACAGCAATTATTCTTCATATTCAATACTGTAGTCAAATACTTTTGTGTGTCCCTGTAAATGAATAATAAATTAAATGCACATCAGATTCTACAATATGAGCTTTATAGTACACCTCAGTGTTATACATAAATTTCAATATCATTCAAAATGTATAATATCATTAAAATACATCACATACGATATTTCCCCATAGACCGTCATGTAATGAAATACTTCTGAATGTGCCTGTAAATGAACCGAAAACGTTACATAATTAATTTTCAATACCGAACATGCCATAGTAAACCCCAATAACGCATACGTCAATTTCATGATAATCTGAATACATTTATGAGAGTTAGAGCATGAACAGACAAACCGAATTCATGAACACTTTTCAACTATGTTGGAAAGTGTTAAAAGGGACACAGCGGTTATAAAAAAAACAAACATATTATAAAAAAGAATATCTCCTTTAATTTCGACTTAATAGTAACAAATTGTAAAATAGATTTTATAACAAAAAAAAAAAAAAAAAAAAAAAAATGGCAGTTCTGTACCTTGGTACAGATATAGCAAACTAAGAAAGGTTATGTGATTGTGAATGTCTGTTTACTAATCTAACAGCTTTTTGGTCAGTTTTTCGCTGATCATCTATAATAACATCTTTATCCAAATTATAAAATAAGTCTCTTTCTACATTCATGAAAAGAAGATTGGACATAAGGTCTTGGCTTAAAGCAGTGTTTCCCAACCTTTTTTTGGCCACGCCCCACCAAAGCATCTGTAAAATCACGATGTTCCCCCCTTCCCCACCCTGCAACATACATGTCTCATTATTTAAAAGGTGAACTCTATCCCCATGTTATAAGCTCTATAGAACCTTAACGACAACTATTCTTCACATTTTTTAACTTCTGAAAGAGGTTAACTTTATGTCACCATTTTTAGGGTTTCGTTCATCTTACGAAACCCTATTCGTCTCGCTCCTCTGTCTGTCTGTCCGTCACAGAGCCCGTTCTCAGAAACTATACATGTTGGAGACATGAAATTTTGGGTACTTATAGCTGAACACCTCACATCATACGACAAATCATAAAATTTTGAAAAAGTCGTACATTTAACCCTTTGGGCTCCCGCATGTGTATTTTAAACAATTCTTTCTAAGTGAGCTCCTAATTATGTTGGAGACATGAAATTTTGGGTACTTATAGCTGAACACCTCACAACATACGACAAATGATAAAATTTTGAAAAAGTCGTACATTTAACCCTTTGGGCTCCCGCATGTGTATTTTAAACAATTCTTTCTAAGTGAGCTCCTAATTAATTTGGAGGTGTGAAATTTTGCATACTTATAGCTGAACACCTCACATCAAATCACAAATTATAAAATTTTGAAAATGTCGTACGTTTAACCCTTTGGGGTCCCACATGTGTATTTTGAACAATTCCTTCTAAGTGAGCCCCTAATTAGGTTAGAGGCGTGAAATTTTGCATACTTATAGCTGAACACCTCACATCAAACGACAAATCATAAAATTTTGAAAATGTCGTACATTTAACCCTTTGGGGTCCCACATGTGTATTTTAAACAATTCTTTCTAAGTGAGCCCCTAATTAGGTTGGAGGCGTGAAATTTTGCAACTTATAGCTGAACACCTCACATCAAATGACAAATCATAAAATTTTGAAAATATCGTAAGTTTAACCCTTAGGGGTCCCACATGTGCATTTTAAACAATTCTCTCTAAGTGAACCCCTAATTATGTTGGAGACATGAAATTTTGGGTACTTATAGCTGAACACCTCACATCATACGACAAATGATAAAATTTTGAAAAAGTCGTACATTTAACCCTTTGGGCTCCCGCATGTGTATTTTAAACAATTATTTCTAAGTGAGCTCCTAATTAGTTTGGAGGCGTGAAAATTTGCATACTTATAGCTGAACACTTCACATGAAACGACAAATCATAAAATTTTGAAAATGTCGTACGTTTAACCCTTTGGGGTCCCACATGTGTATTTTAAACAATTCTTTCTATGTGAACCTCTAATTATGTTGGAGACATGAAATTTTGGGTACTTATAGCTAAACACCTCACATCATATGACAAATGATAAAATTTTGAAAAGTCGTACATTTAACCCTTTGGGGTCCCGCATGTGTATTTTAAACAATTCTTTCTAAGTGAGCTCCTAATTAGTTTGGAGACGTGAAATTTTGCATACTTATAACTGAACACCTCACATCAAACGACAAATCATAAAATTTTGAAAATGTTGTATGTTTAACTCTTTGGGGCCCCACATGTGTATTTTAAACAATTCTTTCTAAGTGAGCCACTAATTAGGTTGGAGGCGCGAAATTTTGCATACTTATAGCTGAACACCTCACATCAAACAACAAATCATAAAAGTTTGAAAAAGTTGTACATTTAACCCTTTGTTCTCCCACATGTGCATTTTAAACAATTCTTTCTAAGTGAGCCCCTATTTATGTTGGAGGCATGAAATTTTGCATACTTATAGCTCAACACCTCAGATCTCACGTCAAATAATAAATTTTGAAAAAGTTTTATGTTTAACTCTTTCAACTCCAGCTTGTGTATTTTAAGCCATTCTTTCTAACTGAGCCCCTAATTTAATTGGAGATTTGAAATTTTGCATACTTATTGCAGAACACCTGAGGCCAGGCGACAAATCATAAAATCTTGAAAAAGTCTTACGTTTAACCCTTTGAGCTACCACATATGTATTTGAAACAATTCTTTCTAAGAGAGCTCCTAATTAATTTGGTGACATGAAATTTTGCATACGTATAGCTGAATGCCTCAGACCACACGACAAATCATAAAATTTTCAAAAAGTCTTTTATTATTTACACCTCTGGGCTCTAACTTGTGTATTTTAAGCAATTTTTCTGACCTTCACCCTTTCAACCCGGGAAGAAATTTTCCAACTTTTGCCGACACCCCTTTGACCATTCTTTCATATTATGCACCATAGCATTACATATTTTAGTTCCATTTTTTCCGCCAGGTGCGCCTACTTATCTTGGATGCTATGGGCCCAATCCCCTCGACTAATATATCTAAAGATAGTATGTAAAACGGATTTTCGTTCGGATACAGGTTTGTTTAGAATCAAGTGCACCCCCTGGTTTTGAAATGTGGAACTAACAGATTTTTCAAAAGGATAAAGTGTTTTGAAAGGATTATTAAATGAAACCCTCTGTGCGATCTGTGATCAGACTTACCCACTTGTTTTGTAACATAATTCTATAAATGTAATGAGGCTATATATTTTTGTCTTTATGCCAAAGAGTTTTGTTGTTCCTTTCCATCTTACCTCAGTGTTAAACAGATGTGTTATATATGGTCAGCATTTTCATTTTCACAAAACACTTGAAGAGACTTTTACATTTATGATTAAAACTGATAACATTGATACATTTCATAATTCATTTTAATATCTTATTATAAAAGCTGATGGAAAGCTATGGACAATAATTGTTTTCCATAGGAAAACACAATACACAAGATGCATTTCAAGATCCTCATATTTATCAATTTTAAGTAGCCATTGATCTTCATAAAAGCACATTTCTCTGTTTCTCTTTCCCATTACTGTTAATTGACTGCCATGTATTATCTGATTTTAAAATTCAAAATCTATATGTTAAACATTTATTTATTGTGTAGTAAGACCTGCACTAAAGTCACGACTATTTACTATTTATAAATGTCCTTTTATAATACTGTTTAAGATTTGTACATTTTATAGCAGTTGGATTCAGATCTAACTTTAAATAATTTCAGTTGCAAAAGTTCCTTTATGAGACATATAGCAGAGCGAATAGAAATACAAGGCTCATTCGATAAGTAATCGAAAATTATAAAATACATTAATAACCAAAACAATTACGGAACTTTTTAATTATGAAAAAAGGAAAAATCATGATGTGTTAGGTGATAATATTTTTTAAATTCTTCTTGTAATTATTCTGGTTTGAATTTTACTTTTAAGCTTTGATTTGGGACTTTTTTTTTATTCAACAATAAACTTACTTTTTGAATTTCCTCTTTAAATTTTGCATGTATTACTTTTATTTTTAAACTACACTACAACATCACTTTTCCAAACACACAGTACAACCTGTGCAATTTTTCATGTGCAATATGTTTTCTTTTTGTTTCCCTCTCTCATATGGCCATTCTTTTTTGAGATGAGCTTAGACAAAGGCCAGATTCTCACACCAACTTAAATAAGTTCTGCTAGGAGCAACGTTACTGTTGAATCAGCTACTACCAAGTTCAGTACGTTTCCTATACAGTGAATATAAATAAAATCTTTGTTTCCCATTTTGAACTAAATTTGTAGGCCATTATAGCAGTTTTTCATATTTGTTGCTCCGCCAAATGAACAAGTAATAATAATTGATGTTGCAATATCACACTTAGCTAATTGCTAATTCTGATTTTATAAGTTTGTACAAAATCAAACCACATGAATCATCGATTACTGTTATTTCTAAATGTCTGTCATATATCTTTACCTGAACGACATATCGGACGCAAATTGCAGCCTTCCATAACAGCTGCATCTTGAGTACTATCTGACACAATTTAAAGTTACATATTAGTTTAATAAGCAAAGGTTACATATTAAGTTAGGAATATTAGCGTGAACAACATCTCACTTCATAAGCACGAGAATAACAACAATGCAGTACATAAGAAACAGTTAAGAGGTTGCAATTATTCAAACAGTCTCAGTCATAGTTTGTACAACTTAAAATAGAGCAAATTACTTTTTCATTTGCAAAATAAAAGCATTTTTAAAAAACCAGATTCTTACAAAATGCAGCAGACTATAAGCAAATTGAAGGAATTACAAAAAAAAAAACTTTTGCCGATTTTTTTCAGCTGTCTTTCCAATCCTGGTTACTATTTTCCACAGAAATTGAGCATGTGCAGTAAATCTTCGTAGGGAGGATCTGCTGTTTCGATCAGCCAGTGTCCCGATGTGCTCTGAACCTGAGCCTATGAGCACTGCACAGAGCGCAATGAGTAAGTCAACACCTCTCCTCCATTTCACCAGCGACACGATGCCACTACCAGCGCTACTATATAGGCTATTATAAACAAAAACCAAATGGCAACAGATTAAAATTGATTATAAATGCGTAAAATTATGGGAAAATAGCCAAATTATTCTGATGTAATTAGTTATGAAGAAATATATTCATTTTTGGAGGCACCTCCGGGGCCTCTTTACTTAGGCTGCCATAAGCAAAATACAACTGGCAACTGCGTAAAATTGATTGTAAATGCACAAGATTACGGGAAAACAGTCAAATTATTCTGATGTAACTAGTTATGAATTAGTACATCCATTCTTGGAGGTCCCTCCGGTGGCTCCTTACATAGGCTGTCATAAACAAAAACCAAATGGCAACTGCATAAAATTAATTGTAAATAAGATTAAGGGAAAATTACAGGGAAACAGTCAATTATTCTGATGAAACTAATTATGAAGTAGTATATCTATTTTTGGAAGCACCTGCGGGGCCTACTTGCATAGGCTACCATACACAAAAACCAACTGGAAACTGCTTAAAATTGATTGTAAATGTGTAAGATTATGGGAAAACAGTCGAATTATTCTGATGTAGCTAGTTATGAAGTAGTATATCCATTTTTGGAGGCCCTTCCGGTACTCCCTTACATAGGCTGCCATAAACAAAAAACAACTGGCAACTGCTTAAAATTGATTGTAAATAAGATTACGGTAAAGTTACAGGGAAACAGGTCAAATTATTGATGTAGCTAGTTATGAACTAGTATATCCATTTTTGGAGGGCCCTCCGGGACCCCCTTGTGCTGGGGGCGTTCGGCAATCGCCGACTAGCCAACCTGGCCAGTCCGGGCCTGATTATAAGATTACTAAAAAGTAACCTTATGATAATTATCTTTTAAAAAAGCTTTTCTTTAACTGTTTGCATTTTCTTCTTTGTTCTGTACATTTAATGAAATAATTTAATCCCTGTAAATATTTCTTGTCATAACTTAGAAGCAGTGTTGAATTCAGGGGGCAACCACGTTCAACTGAGTTTTCATTCAAGTTTTGGCAGCATAATATAAGTTTAAGCTGAAATATTGTAATTAGATGAAGAATTATGACTTTATGATATTGTGCCAGAACCTTGTAATGATAATTTATCCTATAATATCCCAAAAATCTGGCACAATATCATAAAGTCATAATTCTTCATCCAATTACAATATTTCAGCTTAAACTTGTATTATGCTGCCAAAACTTGAATGAAACTTAGTTGAACATGGTTTTGTCCCTCATGTGTAGATGACAGCCACTCATGATTTCTTAAATCAACCTTTTCGATTCATTTGATCTCACTTCATTAATAATTATTTATTTTCACTAGATGGCAACACTACAGTTTTCTATTCAAATCATTGGTCAAGTTTCGACTAATTATTTCTTGCACAGGAAGCTTTCGTCTCTGATTTTTGAGCCTTTTTACCATCATATTTTCCTGAAGACGGCTGTAGAAACAGCTCGAAACGTAAATTAATTTTTAGCTTATTAAAGTTCGTGTTTTGTGTACCAATAAGCAATATTGTGTCTTTATTTATTATATTTTATGGTGCAATTGCCCAGTATGTATTATTTCTTGAACTATCCCCAAAAGATATTTGTAGGCCATCAAAGGATGAGGCTTAGATGCTGTGTGTCACCAGGCCACTATTTTGGATTTCTTGGCGATGTTTGTGGATATGTCAACCATGGTCTGGTAACCTCTTTTTTTGGGAGATCGTGTTTTGATGCGCATTCAGTTGATTGAATATGGCTTGTGTAGTGTGTTTACCTAATGTTGGTGATATTGTCAAGAAATTTCAGCAGATTTTAAGTGAAAGAGGAAGGTATTTTAGAGTGTCTGGTAATAGGTGTATTTTGGGAAAAGAAGGAGATGGCAGTAGATTTTTGTTTTTGAGCTTTTGCAGGATAGGGAGTTTTTTTAGTTTTTTGAAAGAAGTAGGTTTAGTTAAATCGAGTATGATTTGTAGTAAATGTAGTGGTGATATGAATGTACAGAAAAGAAATGTTACGTCGGACGGTTGCAATTGGGTTTTCCAGAATAAGATAGTTATGGCGAATGGAAAGAGGAAAGATTGTGGAAAAGAAATGTCTTTTCGTTATGGTTCTTGGTTTAGCGGAGCTAGTAAGTTGACAATTGAGGAAGTATTTTTGTTGATGTTTGAAATAATTATTGGGACTAAGACATGTCAAATTAGTGAGCAGTATAACTTTGGTAATCATACTATGGCTGATTGGAGGCAGTTTATAAATGAGCAGGTTTTGGAATTTATTGTGATGAAGTCAAAAAAGATAGGAGATATTGGAAAGATTGTGGAAGTGGACAAGTCGAAGTTTGGGAAGAGAAAGTTCAATAAAAGTCATCCTGTTGATGGGCAGTGGATTTTTGGCGGCGTTGAGAGGGGTACAGGTCAGATGTTTTTAGTTGCTGTGCACAATAGGATGCCTGTCACTTTGAGAAAATGTATAGAGCAATGGACTGAGAAACGTACGGATGTGTATAGCGTTTACTGGAAAGCTTATGATAGTTTGGGCCGTCATGGTTATCACTCACTGCGTGTGAATCATAGCATTAATTTTGTTGATCCGATTACTCACGACTCACGTTCATACGAATACAATCGAAAGTATGTGGCGTCATATTAAAAGTACTTTGCCTACATATAATTGTCAAACTGATAGGGTGTCAACGATTTAAGTCAGTTGATTTAAATCAGCGATTTAAATCATGATTTTAATCAAGTAATTTTTTTTAAAAAAATCATTGATTAAAATAAAAAATTTTTAAATGTTTAAAATGACATAAAAAAGTATTCAAATCTAAGATGAACATAATTTGGAAAGTTTCTACTTCTACAGGTATTGTGACATGAATACACAAAACAAAGCTTTAAATAATTGCTTCTAAGCATAATTCCTGAATGTTGTGAAAAATTTAAGTACAGTAAGTTTGTAAAAAACATGGTTTTTATCTAACAAACATAAAGAGCATTTAATTTAAAATTGATATTTAAATCTAATAAAACTTACAATGTCATAATTTCCTTTTAATAATCAAGTTATTCATTCTTTTATGTACAATAAACATAGCAATAGATTGTCAATGATTTTAATCAACTGATTTAAATCAGATGATAAAAATAACATATTTTCTGTTTTTTTAAAATAGTGTGAAAAAGCATTATAATCAGTAATGAATCACTTGTAAAAAATGTAATATTTGTTATTGTTAATTATAACAATATTAAAGTGTGTAAAAAGAAGTATTATACATTTAAAAAACATCTAACTAAATGTTAAATAACTTCAAAACTTTATAATATTTAGTAGCTATTCAAATATTTTAATATTGTGGGAAAACAATCTGATTTAAATTTCAAAAATACAATTTGTGTAATCTATTTATAAATTATGTGTGAGTTTGCTGTATACATTGCTAGAATTTTAGATCAATTTGATATAGGGGAGACCAGGGTACAGTGGACCACCCCTTATATTTTACTTATTTAAAATTTTTTAAAGCTTTTCGTTTAGGCTAATTGAAAATAGCACTGGATTGATTACTTATAGCCTTCAGAATACATCGTTAGTTCAGAATGAACCCTTTTATCCTGACTGGTTGTTTTGAGCTCCTAAAAGTAAAATTTTTCATCATCATACTTTTCTTTATTGAGTAGGGGGAACTTGGGATACTTGACCCATAGGGATACTTGACCCAAGGCCCTTTTCTCAGAATTGGGAAAGTTTTGTAAGTTAGAAGTGGCAACACTTTCTTTCTTTCAGTTAGCTGGCCACATGTTGAAAATAATTTCTGAATCATTCAGTAAGTTTTTAAACTATCAGACAAAATACATTTTCATGCTTCAAAAGTAATTTTTTTGTTCTGTAAACTCTGATGAAATATTTTTTTCTGTTTAAAGGTAAAACTTTTTTAATTGGTCATTTGTTTTGTACATGTTTTTAGCTACAGTAACATGTATAATAATATTAATCTTCTCATTAGCCAAATGGCTGCATTTTAGGGTTATGTAGTAAACATACAACTAGGGATACTTGACCCAAGTCACCTAGGGATACTTGACCCAAGATTGGGATTAGTACTATTCAAATACATTTAGTATGGTTTATTTATTAATTAAAAACATTATAATATTAAATATTATAAACATATAAGTACAAGTATTATAAGTAAATAATATAAATATTATAAGTAAATGACTGAGTTCTTGTCAAATATTGCGGGAAACGGAATACAATAAGATTTTTTGAAAATGTTCTTGAAATCAATTCTGACAGGCTTACAAGAAGTAGTTACAGGCAGTTTGCAAGAAGAATGGATAGTACGCAATTTAAATGGCTTGAAATGAATGATATATCATAAGTCGATCTTGGCCTAATAGAAGCTATTCTTTATCCATCTGAGTTTTCGACACAAATGATAGAATTATAAGTTTTGTGTTTAGCCCTCACCGGCGCAGAGTAATTCTGTTTATAAACTGATAAAATAATGGACTGACACCGCAATTTATAAACGAATTTATTAGAAAATACGAACTTGCTTATTTTCATGTGCATTATGATAGGAAAATTTTAGTTAAATAATCTTGGTGCCGTTTGTCAGTTTTTAAATTAAAATTAGGTGTCCTGTTTTAAGGACACCGCACCGGTAAGGATTAAATATGACTTTACATTTGGAGTTGAATAAATTGTTATTTTCTTATTCTGAAACTTGTTTAGGCACAGAATGAACTTCCAGACTGCTAATATTTTGAACTTTCTGAAATAAAAATTAAAATTGGGTATATTAATGTTAGGCTTATATACTAAAAATTAAAAGTATTAATTTTATTTGACGAAAATAAATAATTATTAACCTTAATATTAATTTTGTTCTTATGTAAAAGTGTTTTGTTCATTATTTTTAATCATACTCCCAAATATATGACTTGGGTCAAGTATCCCTAATGGGTGGGTCAAGTATCCCTATACATTGGGATACTTGACCCAAATTGAAAGTTCTGAATATTCATATTTTTCTACCTTTTATAATTAATACTTCGGAATAATAATAATAAATATTGTGTAATACTTCATTAAGTATATCCAGTGCAGAACCATTTATCCGGAATGCTTGGGGTCAGATGTATTCCGGATAACTGGTTTTTCCGGTTAACTGGTTGTGCATTAAAGCAGTATCCATTTGATAAGTTTTGTGGAGCATGTGTGTGTGTGGCATTATTTCTGATTTTAAATTATTAGATTACTTGGATTAATGCAAGAAATATCAAAAGTTAACCAGAGTTTAAAAAAAGGTAATATATGGGAATCCCTTAGGAACAAAAATTCTTCTGTTTTCTCTGCATAAAAATTAAAACATCTAAAATACAACTAAATATGTTTTCATTTTGAATAATAGATGTTGTCATCAAATTTTACAATTGTTTCAAGCAAAGCCTATGTCAAACTGGCAGTGTATGACACCTTTTTCTGCAAAGATTCTGAAATCAGCCTATCAGAAATATCATTCCGGATAACTGGTTTTCCGGTTAACTGGTTTCCGGATAAATGGTTCCATACTGTATAGACTGCATTTACGCACCCATAAGTAACGTAAAAAAATAATAAACAATCCAAAACTAACAATTGGGTCAAGTATCCCTAGTTTCTCCTAATTAGAGGTTATGGATAAATAAGATAAAAGAACTTTTTTGAAAAGATAAAACACTGGTCTTTATTAAATTTAAAAGCTTATATGCTTAAAAGAAAACTTTAAATAATGTTTTTATGAGTATGTATTGAACTTTAACATAGGGTACAGTGGACCGCCCATTGTTGGAGTACAGTGGTCCACAATGAAAACTGCTCCTGTAACGAAGAATTTTCAAAATATTTAATAATTACTTATTCTCTATAAAGAAATATTGTTTTAAAATAGTTATTTAACTATAAAATAAAGTAAACAAAGAAAAATGACAATTTATTTAACCCTACAATGGATAGATTAGCCATTTTCAACACTTTAAATTTCATGTTATTATGTTGTTCAGATTATAATGTAGCCATCTGACACTTTAGTTTTCTCCTATTTTATGGATAACAGTTCACATGTGAAAGTAAGTTTTCTTGTTCAATATAGCATTTTTTTTTTTTTTTGGGGGGGGGGGGGGGGGGGGAGAAGGAGAGAAATGAAAATCATGCATTGTAGAGTTAACATATTAAGAAATATTTTGTTTTGTATTTACTGCCTTTGAAAAATATAACTGTAGCCTAATAAGTAATAGATGAACTCACTGGATTGGTTATTTATATCTTCAGAGCACATGGTTCAGAATTAGTTTATTATGGAGCTCATAATAAACTATTTTATCCTGACTATTTTGAGCTTCTAATAAATTTTTCATCATCATATTTGTCTTAATGTTTGCTGATTTTTTTGTAATTAATAACTTGTTTGCCATCACTCCTGTATCTTATATTGTTATTTTCAAAATATAATAAATTTTTTGATAATTCTTTAGTTTTATATATTTTTTGTTTCAAAATGCTACTTGCAAATTTGTATTATTATATTATTTTGGAGGTAAAGGGGAAATAAAAAAGAATTAGATTAATTATAAATAGATTTATATTATATTTTAGACAATAGCTAATAGTGGACCACTGTGTCCCAGTGGGTGGACCAGTGTATCCCGCTTCCGAGGTACACTGGTCCACTTCGCGAGTGTATGTAAAAAATTTTTTTTTGAAAAATGTATTGGGAATTATGTTCTGTGAAAATTATGAGGCATGTAGAAAGGTTTAAAGAATATTCAAAAATATTTTCAGGTAGATTGGTCTCTCCATTAAAGAGAAAAAAAATGTTAACTGCAAAAGTGGACCACTGTACCCTGGTCTCCCCTACTACATATGCTTTAGAACCTGTGTAAAATTACTGGCTGCTTTATGAATTTATCAAACTATTATTTATCACCTTTTTTCAAAAATGTAGATTGTGTTCTTAATTAAACAGTAAATTGTTTAATAATTACAAAATTTAATCTGTATCATCAATTTAAAATTAAATGCAATTTATCAATAACTTTAAAATATAAGCGGTATTTAATATTGGTTTACATAATTATTACAAAATATTAGTGCACATAATGTTGTATGTTACTAAAGAAATTTTTTATTTGCAGTTTTTTTTAAATTTCTATAATTACATAATTAAAATTTTATTAATTAAAGCAAAAAAACATAGATTATGTTAGTAATTGGAGGGTTATTCATTTTTAAAATGCTTAGTTCTTGGTAGATGTTTAATATTTTAAACACAGGGAAAAAAATCCGATTTAAATAAAAAAAATCTGATTTAAATCAAAAAAATCTGATTTTTTTGATTTTTTGACACCCTACAAACTGATTTTGCGTTCTATTTAGCTATGTATCTTTTTGATCGAGCTTGTTATGATCAAAAAGCACCTGTTTTTAATAAATTTTTAGAAATTATTAGGGAGATTAAGTGGGAAGAGTATAAAACTGAGATTTCATGAAGATTTTCGAAAGAATATATTTTTAAGTTGAACTGTTAAAAAAAAAAAAAAAGAAGTTTTTTTTAAGACATTCAATTTATATTTTTTATGTAAATTTTTGAAGAAAATTAATAATTTTGGATAAATATATTTTTGAGTTCAACTGTTAAAAACAACAAGTGTTTGTTTTTAAGACGTTCAATATAGATTTTTCATGAAAATGTTTCAAGAAAATTAATATTTTTTATTGAACTAGGGGGCTCGGCCCAATACGAGCTACGATCGCCAACCCCCGTCCAGACACTGCAGACTCTAAATGCATGCTAATTTGGTCGGCTTTAAAAAGATTGAATTATAATTTAAAAAACAGTGGCGATCTCCCTATAAACGGATTTCTGTTCATTTCTCTTTGATTGGGGAATTTTAACGCCAAATCTGATGCGGTACTACTTGATTATCCGGTCAACCAATTTCGCCAAATCATATAAATCACCAAATTATACAAATTGACATAATTTTTATTTTAAATAACGAAAGAACAAATAAATTAGTACAACTTTAATAAAAATACAAATAAAACGTCGAAATAAAAATAACTTGATGACGTAGACACGTGTAACAACATTTCAAAATAAGCTAATATAAAAGGAATTAAGTAAACAGAGTCTTGTCTCCTGGTATTTTTTAACAAAGCGAAAAGAAAGTTCTTTTAAATGAGACATTTTAAATTAATCGTTTTTAATCTGACGTAATTTTGACCAAGCTATTCTTTCTCTTTTAAATATTCACATGAAAATACTTTTGTTAGAAATGAAATATTATTTGCGCTTTCCTAACAAAAATAGTTGAAAAGATCCCCTCAAAATATCAAATAAATGTCTAGCACAATTTCTAAATTTAAACTGTGGCACAGATGTCATATTCGCCCCATATTGGCACGATTTTTTTCTGGCGCCAATGTCATATACGCAACAGGTACTTAACTGGCGCCAAAGTATCGTTATTTTGCTTGATGTGGTAACCCAGATTATGTTGTTTATGCTGTTGGTGTTTTTGCCAAATTGGCAACCGAAAAAAATCGCGCTAATATGGGGCGAATATGACATCTGTGCCTAAACTGTTTTGCAATATTTTTTTGTGTTCATTTTATGTAATAACTGTAATGTGACGTAAATAAGACGTAATTTCTCCTATTTAAGACTTCTAACGCATGTTAATGAATTTATTATTTTATAATATCCTTTCTCTTTTAAAATTCACATGTATACATTTTATGACGTAATTTTTAATAAGTTCCTGCTTTTTGTACATAATTATTTAATTCTAATTCCAAATGATTTTTTTCTGTTTATAATAGTCACGTGTAAATAAATTTTTAATTTGAAGCAAATATTATTGTTTGCGCTGTTTATACATTTGGCAACAATATAAATTAATACCATTTTCTAAAATAATGTAAAAAATATCTCTAGAAATGCGGAAAATTTGAATTTAAAATAGAAATAAAACCTTAAAAAATGAGTCAAAATATAAAAATTAATGCAATCTGCACTCCGACAAATTCTAACGCATAAAATTATCTAAAAATGATTACACTGCCATGTATAGTTTTTGCTGCTATAAAACTTTTTTAATGGAACGATTTTGTCCAACTTTAGCATTAAATATCTCTTAAAATAATTCTTCGATTTGAAAACTGTCTGCATCAGCGTGTTTATCAAACATTTCTCTATAATACCACCAATTTTCATATTTTTGTAAGCAATATTTTTCATAATATTAACGAAGAAAGACCTCCGGTCACAAAAAATTCAAAACTGGCGGCGGTGGTTACTTTTTTTTAGAATAGAAAGATACTTTTTTTCAGTTAAACTGTTAAAAGAAAAAAAAGTGTGTTTTAAGGGATTGATATATAATTTGGACGAACATTTTTGAAGGACATTTCTGTTTTTTATCCTGGGAAGCCACCATTTTGTAAAGTTCTGTTTTATGGAACGAGATGTCTGTTAAGGTATGTGGATAATTTTATGTATATATTGTTATGTTTCATAATAACGTTTCGTATTAGCTGTTTATTGTATAATTTCTTATACATTTTTCTGATTGCGGCAGAGGGAGTTTGGTGAATCCAGTGATGTTTTTTTTCGGTTAATGAATGCGAAGCATTCATACAACGATTAGTGATGTACACTTTAACAAATTTCATGGATTTTTGCGATTGCTGCAGAATGCATTTGCTGAATCCAGTGATTTTTTTTTTTTTTGGTTAATGAACGTGGAGCTTTCATACCACGATTAGTGATGGCCACTTAACGAGTTTTGTTTATTATTTACATTTTATTTTCATTAAGCCTAACATGCATATAAATCGGTGCTTGGCGACACTTACTACTTGGTGGAAAAGGGGTTTTCACGCCGAGAAAAATTCCAAGATGGCAGCCTTGGGAATTTATGACATCTGTTTCAGGGGTGATATCCTTAGCAAAGAATAATGTTATGTCAGAGCGTAACAAGCATATTGAGCTCAGCCATTTTTTTCTATTTGAAAAGGTTGAGGAAAAATTGTTAACTTTCTCATATGTACCATCCAAATCAAACACTACAGATATATTGACCAAGAGTGTGGCAAAGGCAGTCATGCAAAATCATAGACTTAGTGTAGGACTAAGACTGTAAGGGAAATTTAATTAAGGGGAAAAGTTGTAAATATTTTAATTCTTATATTTCCCGATGGTTAAAATATAAATATGCTATTATTTTTGGCATTAAAATTGCCTATTATCTTTCTGTTTTATTCCCTTTTTTAAGCAGTGCAAACTGTAGTTTTTTCAGGCGCTTAAATTTTTCTTTAAAATACATTAGTTTCGATGTTTAAGATGAATCTCATACATTTGCATTGTTTTTCTCAGCTATATGTTAAATTTTAGCAATAAAATGTTGTTTTCGTATCGTACCTAACTTTGTAACATAGCCAAATACATGGTTTAATAAACTTATAATTATAAATACTTAAAAACCATATTTTTCAGCAACCTTGAAAAATTTGGACAGACACTACAAGGGCCTTTTTGGATTTTTTTCGATAACAAAAAGCGGCACAAGACACGGAACTCTTCACAAGCTTTTATGAGAAAATCGTGAATTAAAGTATTCAAAATAAAATTAATGTCACATTTAGAAATTCAATAAGATAATACTTTACCTATTACCAATTGAAATTAGAGATCTATGATGAAAACATTTTCTAAGGCTAAACCTCAACATTTTTTTTTCAGCGATCTGCAATTTTTTGATATCTTAAAGAACAATTTCTTCAAATCAAATCAAATAAAAAATCATAAAGACGATGAATGTGCGGCGCGCTACCAAAAGGAGCTTTATAATTTGTAAACAAACAATTATTTAGGTGTTGCCAAACATTAATTTTTTTACAAAACTAGAGAGTTTAAGTTTCGTAAAGTGAAACGAGATTGATCAATCAGAAACCTGCATTTTTGCAAACAGCAAAAAGTTCGCAAAAATCATAGAAGTAAAAACAATCTCGTTTCGCTAACAGCGAAAATTCTATTTGAATCTCGGCCATAGATTCCCGAACTTAATTTACTTATTTTTCTTTAGTGAGTTATCGGATTGATCAATCCATCATGAGCTTGCATTTTTGTGAAATTTAGTCTTTTGGAAATTTTCTCAAAATAATTGCTTCTGATTGGTCAATTTTGTTTCGAAAACAGTGAAGGCTTCTCCTGGATAAGCTGTTATTTTCAATCTTAAGGTTAAAATGAAACACTATCTGCAACTGCTTTAATGATCACGGGAGTTTCGGATTTTGATATTTTGATGTCTGCAAGTTTATTTATATAAAAATTATTTAAACTCTCGTATAGATTTCTGTTGAATAAAACTGAAGTCCGGTAACCACAAATATAGGAAAATTATTTGTGTAGCAAAATACAGAAAAGATTAATTTGAAATGGGTCTTTTAGCTACTACTCAATATGCTGTTTATTCAACATTTATTGCTGCTGCCACTATTGTAGGTAAGATATTCTATTTTTAGTATTTTGAAACTTTGATTATTTTACTGTATTGTAATTATTTATCTGATTAAAATTTTAACTGAGCAATAAAAAAAATTGATTTAATAGCACATTAATTCTCTATTGCAGTCTGAAAAACATCCATGCCAAATATATATATGCATCTTTTAAGAGAAGCATTCCGATTATTAAAATCTCATCATTTTTCTTGTCCAAAATTGTTTTTTTTTTTTTTTAAACTTATATTACTTCCGAATAATTTAGTGCTCTCCCTCTTGGTGGGTTTTGTTTAAAACTCCATTTAATGAAAGAGAAAATATTTTCTTGTGTTGCTTTTAAATCTTTGCAGTATCTTAGAAATAGATAGGGAGGGTAGATGTGGCAGTAATGGACACCCCATGATGTTTTTGGTTCATAAAAAAATAACTAATAAATATTTAGTTTTAATTATTTTTTCCCCCTTGCATGTTTTATAAAACTGGGTTATTGTTGACACTTTTAATCAAACCAATCAGGAAACAGAAAATAATGCTTCAAAGTTTCGCTGTTTTTCTGTGAAAATCTCAATGAAGAGGCTAAGAGCTGACTTTGTTTAATTAATTTATGTATTATTTATTTTCTTGCAAAATTTGAATGTTTTTATTTGAATAGCAATAGAAAACTTAGAATTTTATATTACCAACGGCCATTTACAAAATTTCATTTATTTTTAAGGTTTTAAGAGGGGGTGTCCATTACTGGGATGGTTAATTAGTCATTTTCCAGTAATGGCACCCCATGTAGACATTGCTAAAATGCTGTAATGTTTATAGTGTCATAAAATATTTTGACTTAACTGCAAACCTAAATAATCAAATTTAATTTTTAAATTATACTTACCAAAAATGTAATAACACCAAAACTTTTATAAATAGCTTCTTTTAAGTTATTTTATGTGATTAATAAAATTTCAATATTTTATTATTATTATTATTTAATGTTTATGTACCTTGCATATTTTATAATCTGGCAATCAAAACAGTCAGGAAGCAAAAAATATTGTTTAAGGGCACAGTCAAAGACAGGCTCATAGGGCTTAATCCCTCTCCGTTTAAATAAAAACAATTAAGTTACAGAAGCTATTAAAAATCTATTTTCTGTCTTGAATGTTTCCTTTTTTACCTCTGCCAAAAGAAAAAAAAAAAGTAATATTAATGAAAATTATAAGTAATATTCATGAAACTAGTAAATCTGCATATTAGTGGCCTCAAACATGGTTCTACAGTTTTATTTTGAAATTATTTTATTTAGTATTGAAAATATTCAACTCACAGTATCATTTCTTTCATATGTATAATTAGTGTTCACTCTAGGAAAAAAAAGGGCAGGGTGCTAGCCACAAAAAGGGCACAGTTGAAGCTGAAAGAGGGCACTTTTTTCAGCGAAAAAGGGCATTGTTTCTTCAGAAAATGTAGGGCCGAAACTAGCCTTTTTTGCACACGGGGCAAACATGGATTTTGGTGCCCCCCCCCCCCCCCTCCTCCGCAAAGTATATTTACAAAGAAAATTTTATTAATTTTCTAATAGCCAACATATTTTAAAATTTAAATTGTGTAATCATAAAATATGTAATACTGAACTACTTTAATCTACTTTGTCAAATATTGATTCATTAAAATCTTGAAAACGGAATTGAAAAAAATTCCGCTTTATACAGCATCCTTATGCCATATCCTTAGATTCTTCTGTGATTTGGCATACCCCAGACAGGACGATTTTAACAAAATAGTGCTAAACATGGACGTGAGAAAAATCAACAACTGGCGCCTGGGGTACATGCCTCCTCTGCCCCCCCCCCCCCCCCCAGTTTTGACCCTGAGAAAATGTAGATCTTCGAAACTGATATAAGAATTATACATTACTACAAACTCATCATTGTTTATGCACACATTTAGTAACAGATTATATATATATATATTTTCTTAAATTGATATTTCAAAGATCTAGGTAAGTAATTTTGTTTCAAATAAAAAAACTAAAAAATTATTAGTCCCATAAACTAGCAGTTTTAAGGGTAAAGCAGAGATTTTAAGGGGTAGTAAAATTTAGATGTGTGTGTAAAATTAGGTGACCAATTAATTATTATTACAATAAATCACCAAATATAACTTAAAGATCATAAGCTTTGTGAGCTGTGAAGGTGGGGGCAAAGAGACAAAAGCGATTTTTTTTGGGGGGGGGGGGAGGGAGGAGGTTGATTATATAATGAATTATTTATCGTTAGTAAAATTTTAACAATTAGGACAGAAAAAATAAAAGCCTTTAAATTTGGTATGTTTGCTAAGAAATAGAAGCAGAATTTAGATGATTGTTTATTTATTGTCACAATGAAGTGACAGAGTTGTAAGTAAAAAAAATTAGAGTTTTAAATATTTTAACCTTCGAAGAAGGAGGGAGGCGAGGGAAGAAGAGGTAGATTAGATTGGATGATTGATTATTTATACTTTACATTTATTACAATATTTTATATTTATACTTTATTTATAATTTTTTTTTTACTTTATACTTAAAATTTACTATTAGAATAGAAAAAATTATAATATTCTAAGAATTTAAATTCTTTTATAATAAAATAACAAACAAAACAGAAAAAGTAATAAAGTAAATAATTTGAAATATGGGTCATTCCATGTCAAATCACCCAGAATTTTCTAAAAATGACACCCACCATCTTCAATTTTCATAAACTTTGGTGTATTTGTAGAATTTTTAATGCTGATTCCAAAAATGTCAATCATATTGAAATTGATCAAACGGTTTGTGAGTTATGAGCTTTTAAATGTCTTCCAAGATGGCCGATTTGCCGCCATTTTGAATAGCACATGTGACAGCGTAAAGGTCTATAACTTCTTTCAGGTTTAAGCTAGAACTTTCAAATTTTTTTTGTCCTGTTCAGAATAAAGTGTACTTTCATTTAAACAGGTTTTTGTGCAATTTATTCCATTAAAATGCTCTCAGAAAATGACTTTTTGTCATTTTTTTAATTAAAAAAAGACGTAACTTTAATGGCTGATTTCCCCCATTGTTCCCCCTTCAATTTTCATCTAATTGCATAAATAGGCAGCTCAAAGTGTGTTTTGATGCCTGATAAGAAAATTTTAATGGGCAGTTCGAAGGTGTTTTGTTTAAAGAAGAATTTCAATTTTACTGACCTTCCATCAGTAACGGGTACAAGATAATGTTGATATTTCTTTTATTACCAGAAATATCATACATATTTACATCTAAAAGTTTGATAAGGCTTTATCTTACATAAACACATACATATTTTTTAATGTGGCTATAAAGAAGGGGAATCCCACAGGAATAAATAGGAATGTTAATAATGAATTCCTGCAAGACATAGAAGTATTTTCCTAACAAATTGAAATCTATTGCAAAGTTTCAGTAAATTATAAGTAAAAAAGAAATAATGGGAAAAATTCTATAAATAGTCACATTTTATAGCAAAATCATACTTGTATATAATACAAAATATAATAAAAAAAAATACATTAAATAAATATTATCGTACTTTAAAATTATGCAAAATAACATTTAGCACATACACCGTAAAAATGCTATTGAAAATATATCTACATCAGTAACAATTGAAAATAAAGATAATTAATAAAATTTGTTCTCTTTATATTTCGATTTTATTTCCAATAATATATCTTTTTATAAATTTACTTTTTTTCAAAGCACATATTTCATTGTTTTATTTTCTTTTAACTGTTGCCTAGCGACGGAACTACACCTAAAAATATCGTAAATGTGAAAGTATTTGTAATTGTTTGAAGTCAATCAAAGTCAAAAGGGACGAATTAATGCCTTTGTGACTTTACATATAGATGAAATTTACCCCAGAAATAAAGAAAGACTATGTTCTGCTTATTTTGTTCAAATATTTTTTCTTTTAAATTAAGAAGTTCATTATTTTCATAAGGAATAAATTGACATTTTGCTATAAATTTAACAATCTTTTTTTTTTTTTACCGTTGCCAAGAAAATCCTATCCCAGAATAATAATTTATCCTAAACAGTTAATTTTGATTTGAAAGATTTTCATGTGCAAGAGGAAAATGAAATAAAAAATAGACATGAATACGTCTTCATATTGGAAATAAAACTAAAATACGAAAAGAAGGTGAATTTGATCTCATATATCAAAAATAAAACTAATATGCTTTGAGGTTGAAATAAAAAGGGCTTGTGTTATGATATTAATTCTTATTATTAAAAGAAATGTTACTAATATCTCATGGTTTATCGTCTGCACACAGCTAACAGAAATGTTAATTTTTAATCGAAAATTTCAATGAGAAAAAGAAAAAAACTTTTGAAAATCAAATATATAGTAAATGTCAAAATTTTACACCGCAAAATTACCGCTGTCGAAAATGACGTCATTGTATTGGGAAATAAATATTCTCATTCTTAAAAACCAAGCATTAACTAGATTACCTAAAAAAATATTTTATGACGAGTGTTACTTCTTAATGCCGTCTCATTTCAGAAAATATGAATGAAAATTATTTTATTTTTAAAAGGAAATTATATTTTCATTCATAAAACCTAAACTTTTAATATAATTGCGTCAATGTGAATCATTTTCTGTCCACCAGTATTGAAAATTAAGGCTCGGAAGTATAAAAAGAAATTTAAGATTTGCGATAACCATTAGCGCAATAAATAAAAAGTTACATATGTAAATTAATGAAACCACGGGGAGTTCAGGAGGCGGAGCCCCCCCCCCCCTGAAGAAATCTGTTTTATTATTTAAAAAAAATATCAGAATTAGTAGCTCATGAAAATTATTTCAAAATATCCTTCCATAACAACGTTTTTAATTTAATGCTTCTAATGTCTGAAAACTTCGTATTTTTTATTCTTATAAATAATTACATAATTTGAAAACTTTAAATTGCGGTTTGCATGAAATTGAATATTACCAAAGTGTGTCTAAAAACAGTGACTTGCAGAGCTGACGTTGAGGCTCCTGATCTGCAGATTTACTAGTTTTATGTTTTGCCCACTTGGTGCTTATTAAAGCACTGGATGCATCACCAAGTTTATATATTCTACCATTGGTAGTATTGATGTCACATGCACAAAGGATATGACTGAAAGGCACAATACAACTGTCATTTTCTGTCCAATAATACGAAGGTGATGGGCCATTGTGGATGCATGAATTTAACAGTTGCATCTCCTTCTTTTTTGTAGACTTTTGACACTAAGCCTATATACCAATTCCATTCATACAAACATGCTACATAACTTTTAAGAGATGGAATATCCAAAGTCTCTTTAATATTCCTATCAAAAGATGAACAAACAGAAAAATTTTCATCAGTATTTATTCTTTTTCCACTTATTAATAAGTTTTCTGTAGATCCATAATAATGCATACTGCATGTTCCAGGAATTGTCGTAGCAAGTTGCATCTGATGAGACATGTTGTTGCACAGTTTTAACATGTCACTTTTTGTGATGATAAAAAATGTTATACCATCAATGTTTTGTCTGCAATATTCATACATCATAGCCACATTTGCAATTTGATCATGCAACGGCTTTTGCAGACTTGCTTTTATCACAAGTCTTTTAACAGTCCCCCCCCCCCCCCATCCCATTGCAAACAGATTTTCCATGACTTGCAGCAAAAAAGCTCCATTTTGCTTTTATTCCACCAAAATCATGTTCATGGGTTCAAAAATGTTTTTCAAATTTAATATTTGGCATCAGAGCCACCAGTAAAATATTCTACATTTGTAGCTAAGATATACTTATTATTTAAATGCTGTATGATTAATTTTTGAGTCTGATAAAGCATTGGTACATCATGGTCCATATTATCTGAAAATCTATACTTGGTACTCAGTTACACTAAAGGTTTCAATTACAGTAGAAGATCTTTATAACGCAATTCTCCATATAACGCATAACTTCTCAGATGTAAACAATGATTTTTGCAGTTAAAAAGCACCTGCACTTTCACATTGTTAAATATTGCTACTCTCTAGAGGACTAAATTTGATACATTAGTTCAACTTTATCTCCTAATTTATGACCTTTTTACTAAAAAAAATGCTATTATTACAATAAACATTTTTGAAAATGTCTAATATAAGGGATGGTTGTGTCAGTTATATTTGGATCATGTTTATAAAGTAAATTTAGCAATGTCTGACCTATATTATGCAAAAATTTATAATTTGGATAACTCTTCGTAACAAGGAATGCAGTATAAAGATATTCTAATGTATTTTGATATGTTTCAGACATATTTGGATATGTTTACAAGGTGAATTTAATGATGTGACCCATATAACGCAAAATTCTATATAACGCACAACCTTGCGTTTTTAGGTTTGCGTTATAAAGATCTTCTACTGTATTTTCTTTCTTGCCCATCATGACTCAGGAATCAAAGTTAGCAACTGATTTTTTTCTCTGGGACTAATTTGTGGAAACTTTTCTTTCACCATCTCCATTAATCTTTCAAATTCTGAAGCTTTTCTTTTGATTCACATTATCTTCATCAGAGCTACTGTTTTCACTCTGAAGATGAACGTTCTCTTCCAAATCAAGGATACAAGCAACCTCCTTTCGCAAGGCAATTTTCATTTACTGTAATTTTCTTTCTCCAGCAGACACTTTCCTGTGTGCAGAAATTGAATGTAACCTTAGTGGTGAACTTCCATTAAGCTTTATGTGATATTTTTCTTTCTGATCCATGTTTGATGTAATTTCTTCAAAAAAATCAGTGGACTGACACAAGTCTTTCTGTTCCTTTACATATACTTACAGCAAAGCTCTTGCTTTTCCCCCTACAGGTTGAACATAGTTTCTTATCAGGAATGGCATCATTATGTAGCTTATGCCTGTAATTCTTAGCTTGATCCACACTTATCACATATAAGGATACTTTTTTGGTCTTGTTAGGATGAAGATTAACTAAATGAAAACATTTCTTTTGCTGAATTTACATATGCAGAAAGTGTTCTCTGTGAGCAAAGCATATTGTTGAGTTTTCGCTATCTTCTAAATTGCATCTTAATTCAAGAAGTTCTTTATTTTTGATGGATAACTCATTGCGATGGTGGATAGCTTGAGGATTATTTAAATCAGAATTTGGATTATTAATATTTAAAGTAATATTGTACTTTTTTTGTTTATCCATAAGAAAACATCTAATTTAATACAACAAAGCAGCATCATTTATAGTTATAAGATCAAAAGAGAAACTTTAATCTTTTTTTAACAGATTGGCATAACAAGTTGTAAAATTCTGCTTAATCTGGTTGGTTGAAAAAATCTTCTTGGAAGTAATTTTAGTCTGATTCGTTGAAAATCTTTTTCTGGTAAGTACACTTATCTGGTTGGTTGAAAAAACCTCTTCTGGCAAACCAAAGTGATATTATTGGTTAAAATTCTGTCTTCTGGAAAGTTCTGGTAATAAATTAACCCAATCAGATAATTTTAGCAATTAATTAATTAGAAATTTCATATTTTGGACAGCAATTTTCGATGTATAATTCAACAATAATTACAGCTTTAATGTTATTTACAATTAAAAAATGAACCAAAGTGAAATAAAGTATATAATTTTTTTTATTTTGAACTAAAATTTAAATTTTTAAATCGCCTATTAAAATTTTTTTAACAGGTATCAAAACACACTTTGAGCTGGAATATTAATATAACAGAGTTAATTTTTTAACTAATTATATTTATTTTAAATGTAGATATATTTTTAATAGTATTTTTACCGTGTATGTGCTAAATGTTATTTTGTATAATTTTGAAGTACGATAATTTTTACTTATTGTATTTAGTTAACAATTGTAATTTTATCATTTTGTATAATATGCAAGTATGATTTCGCTATAAAAATGGGACAATTTGTAGAATTTTTTCCATCATTTCCTTTTTATTTAAAATTTACTGAAACTTTGCAATAGATTTCAATTTGTCATGAAAATACTTCTATGTCTTGCAGGAATTCATTATTAGCATTCCTGGGTCATTATTAAAAAAACGTACAATATGCAGTCACTACCAATTTGTGTTCATTTGATATAATTTTAATGCAAAATTCAAATGAAAGGAGTAAGAAACAAGTCTCTTAGATATATTCTTATGAGAAAAAATATAAAAAAGTAAAATATTTTTATTTTAAGTATGTCCACAGACTGTGATATGTCATGTCTGTGGACTGTCACCATTCTGGTTTTGCAAGTATATATGCAAGAAAATCCTTTTTAAAGTTAATTATCTAGTTAATATTTTTACTAATATGCATAAGAGGTGTATTTACTACAGTTTAATAATATTTTTTTCTTTCTTTTAGCAAGAGAATCTTTTTTTTTTTCCCTCAATTTATTATTGTCACTAACTTTTGTGTCCTGTCTGTGGGCAGAACATAATTTGCCATAAAAACGCACCAGATGGCAGCACAGTGTAATTTGAATGCTAATCTAAACTCTTTTGCAGCCATTTTGTATAAAAAAGCCACATGTGAATGTTTGGTGTAGGTGAATGTTGTTCTTAGGCTTCATTGTGTTGCAATAATTCTAGTGTGTCAAGATCATAGGATCACGCCTGTGCTCTCTAAAAAAAGGATAAAACAAGGTATGTTGCTATTAATACTTTCAAATAATGTAAATCTGCATTATATAGAATTAATTACATTAATGTTATAAAATATGGCTCAAAATTAATTCTTTCAAAACAAGAAATGTTTGAATATGTCATGTCTGTGGAAATCACATCTGTGGACATGCTATGTCCACAGATGTGAGTGATATATCCAGACATGATTATAAATAGAATTTGTGATCATAATTTAAATTATTTTACATAAAATTAAAATGTTAAAAAGCAAATGATAAAATTTATTGATTAAGTTAATAAACAGTGGCTAACACTGACTTTGTAACTTAAATTTTGTCCTTTATTAAATGCTCTATAATTTTGTATTCCTTTGGTGATAGTTATCTACACTTAAAGCCAAATTCCAATTTTAATTGTTATACAGTAACTTAAATGGTGTATAATATTTAAAATTGCATGAAAATCTTTTTTTAAAGTTAACTAACCAGTTAGATTTTTATTAATATGCACAAGAGGTGCACTTTCTATAGTTCAGTAATATATAATATTTTTTTTTTAATTCGGCAGAATATTTTTTTCTCAAATTTTTCGTGTAATTTTTGTGTCCTGCATTAATGAGTTCATTACTCACGTACTGTTAATTACTCATAATAACAGCAATAAATATCCTATTTAATTTTATTATTAGTGGCAATAAACATAAAAAATCTAACCACAATTTACTTCCTATATTGCAATGTGGTGGAATACATAAGATTTTATGAAATCATAATAAACAATCAATGAATAATGAATTCATTCATTCTTTCACTAACTCTTCTTGCAATTTTGCTTTTTGTACCTTGTATTTAGACACTTTGAAACATAAATTTTATTATTTTTTTTTTAATCTGTAGGTGCAAGTCAAAATGCCTAAGGTGCAGAAGAAATTGAGTGAAAAGAAGATGATGGAGCGAAGAGAAATGAAGAAACTGAGCATGAGACGTGCGCGAGAGAGGTTAAAGCAAGATAATGTAGATAAATATGAAGAAATTAAGAAGAAGGATAGAGAATACAAAAAAGCTACAAGAAAGAAAGTTGCACAGATGACAGATCGTGAGAAAAGGCAAATGCAAAAGGGATGGCGTGAAAGAAGTAGAAAATACAGACAAAAGAAAAAAGAATCTCAGTTGGCAGTAGATAATACAGAGACACAGCCTTGTAGCCCATTGAATTGGCAAATAATTGATGAACAATCTGTTACCCCTTCTACTTCTCGAATTGATAGTGGCCGAAAACAGAGAAGGAAAAATAGGACATTACTCCAGAACGAATTGAAGAAAATGAAACAACAATGTGAAAAACTGAACAAAAAAGTATCCACATATAAACAAAAATACTATCGAGAAAAAGCTAAAAGTAAGCCTAATGATTCACCAAAAAAAAAAAATGAAATGCCTGCTAAAAGGACAGAAAGTTTCACCCGCTGTCAGGAAGCACTTGAATTTTGGCTTTGTTTTAAGCAAGCAGATAAAATTGAATTATAATAAAGAAAATTCGGCAAAAAAAAGAAGAATGCTAGCCAATATGTTATCAGGAAAAATAGTGCAGAAATATAGATACCAAAAGATGATTGCATCTGTAACATCTCGGAGAGTGCTTGTAAATCCAAAAATACAACTTATAAAAAGAGAAAAATTGTTCAAAGAAAAGAAAGCTGTAATTAGATTCCTCGAACAAGATTTAAATTCTCGAATGTGTGCAGGAAAAAAAGAAACAATCACAAGAAGTAAAGTGAAAAAACAGAAGAGACTTTTGTGTGACTCTCTACTTAATCTTCATAAGAAATTTATTGCCGATTTTCCGCAATATCAAAAGATGAGCTATTCAAAGTTTTGTAATTTAAGACCTTTCTGGGTGGTACAACCTGATTGTAAGGACAGAGAAACATGTTTATGTTCTGTGCATGCAAACTTTAAACTTCTTGTAAAAAAAGCCAATGCAGTCGGAATGATTGATGCCAGCTCACCAAAAGAAGTTATCGCATTACTTACATGTTCGAATGACAAAAGGACAGAAGAAATATGCCTAGAACGAAAATGTTCTAAATGTTTACACAAATCATTAAAATGGAATGAATTCGAAGATGAAATTGTAACCTATCACCAGTGGCTTTAAAAAAAAAGTGAAGTAAACATAAAAGGAACATTGAAAGTTATAAAAAAAACTGTTAAAGAGGAGGTGCAATCTTCAAAATATCAACTAGTATCGGTTTTTCAAGATCAGATGATAAAATTTATGAAGCATGTTGCTAATATCCAGCATCAATTCAAAGTTACTTCCAATATTAAAAACAAATTGGCTGACGATGAAGTTCTCGTTCACATAGATTTTTCTGAAAACTATAGTTGTAAATACTCTGAAGAAGTGCAATCAGTACATTTTGGCGGTTCAAGAAATCAGGTAACTTTGCATACAGCAGTAATATATTATAAAAATCATAATAACATAGTGAACAGATCATTTTGCACTTTTTCTCAAAGTCCACGACACGACGCTCTTGCTATATGTGCCCATTTACAGCCAGTTATAGCAGAAATAAAATTGCTTGTTCCTAATATTAGAATAATCCATTTTCAGGGTGATGGGCCTTCAACACAGTATCGCAATAAAAAAATGTTTTATCTTGCAGCTACTTTTTTGATTCAGAAGCTTCAAGTTAAAAACCTACACTGGCATTTTTCAGAGAAAGGGCATGGTAAAGGGGCACCTGATGGTGTTGGTGGATGTGTCAAGAGATTAGCAGATGGTCTTGTAGCTCAGGGAGTAGATATTCCCAATCTACAAACATTAATTCATGAACTTCGAAAAACTGTTACAAATATTGGCATTTTTGAAGTTGATGAAAACAAAATTAAAGAAATAGAAATCCATCTTCCTAAAAACATACATACATTCAAGGGAACACTAAAAATTCATGAGATTGCTTGGTCCTCAGAGAAAAAGGAAGTGATACAAGCTAGGCGGTTAAGCTGTCAACAATGTTCAGCCAATCAATCATGCAAGCATTATGGCATTGGACAAATACCAATAAATAGCATATTAAATTCATGCATATCACAAAGAAATTCTGATGCTTACTCATCAAGCAATAATGAATTTGCACCTATTACATCTAATACTACCTCAGTATTGAAAAAGACTGCTGAAGCCCATGATTATGTTATTCTAAAATGCTATGGGAAAAAAACAATACAGCATTATGTTGGCTTCATCCAGTCATATTCAGCAACAGAAAATGAATATAAAGTTAGATTCCTCGAAAGAACAGGAACATTTCAGTTTGTGTTCCCTGAGAAAGACACTTTATATGATGTTGAACCTGAGGATATATGTACAACTTTAAATCAACCAACACTGAATCATCGAAACCAGTACACATTTGACTTTAATTTTTCAAATTATAAAAATTTGTTTTAGGTGCTTAATTTAATTATTATATTGAGTCAAACTTGGACTTATTTCATTTAACTGTGCTAGTAATTTTTTCTCTCTTTATTTTCTAGTAAGCTTTTTTTATATAATTTATTTCAATGTTCATATATTTTGAATATTAAAAGTTTTCTACTTTTCATTAATGTTTTCCTGTGTTACTTCATCTTTTAGCTTTTTGGAGTCTAGCAAGTAACTGCAGTTAATATAAATTTCAATAATAATCAAAAACTAGAATCGGATCACGTCTGTGGACTTCACAATCACGTCTGTGGATCTTTAAAATATTAAAATATAATTTAAAATTGAAATTGACTACTACATTGATATTATTAGTAAAGGTAAGGGCTATCACAGAAAGTAATATAGAATTTTTCAGAGAAACTTTCAAAATTAAAATATATGATGATCAAATTGTACATTTTTTTGATAATGACCCTCCTATTTATAATTCCTGAGGGATTCCCCTTCTTTTTAGCCACATTAAAAAAATATATATGTTTATGAAAGATAAAACCTTAACCAAACTTTTAGATGTAAATATGTATGGTACTTCTGGTAATAAAAGAAATATCAACATTATCTTGTACTATCCGTTACTTATGGAAGTTGGTAAAATTGAAATTCTTCTTTAAACAAAAAACCTACAAACTGCCCATTAAAATTTTTTTATCAGGCATCAAAACACACTTTGAGCTGTCTATTTATGCAATTAGATGAAAATTGAAGGGGGAACAATGGGGGAAATCGGCCATTGAAGTTACACCTTTTTTAAATTAAAAAAATGGCAAAAAGTCATTTTCTGACAGCATTTTAATGGAATAAATTGCACAAAAACCTGTTTAGATGAAAGTTTACTTTATTCTGAACAGAACAAAAAAAAATTTGAAAGTTCTAGCTTAAACCTGAAAGAAGTTATGGACCTTTATGTTGTCACATGTGCCATTCAAAATGGCGGCAAATCGGCCATCTTGGAAGACGTTTAAAAGCTCATAACTCACAAACCGTTTAATCAATTTTAATATGAT
Source organism: Maratus speciosus (assembly GCA_963932465.1). Lineage (NCBI taxonomy): Eukaryota > Metazoa > Arthropoda > Arachnida > Araneae > Salticidae > Maratus > Maratus speciosus. The sequence continues at coordinate 228,464,059 of OZ010800.1, read as the reverse complement.
TGACATTTTTGGAATCAGCATTAAAAACTCTGCAAATTCACTGACTTTTATCAAAATTGGTGATGGTGGGTGCCATGCCCTGGGTGATCTGACATGGAATGACCCATATTTAACTGAACTGTGGGGCTGATTAACCCTTTATGCACCAATGGTACTTTAAAGTACCATTAAAATAACTTGTTGTAAAATTAATGTAATAAATCGATTAATAGTAATACCACAGTAAGAAGTGGGGGGGGGGGGTAGATTTTTCACTGGTCTACATACTGAATACATTATTAAAGTACACTGAAATCATGCTGTAGTTTTAAGAATCTCATTTAAAAAAAACTAAATCCCATTTTATGAATGTTCTACTGATAAGTTTGGTTTGCACATCTTTTTTGGTGCATTGGAGGCTTTGACTAAATTCGCCTTTTTTCCGCGATCCTTTGACGAAATTCGCTTTTTTCCGCGATCCTTTGACAAAATTCGCGTTTTTCCGCGATCCTTTGACGAAATTCGCTATTTTTCGCGAACCTGTTACGAAAATCGTGTTTTTTATGCGATACTTTGACGAAATGTTATCTTTTTTTCGAGATCCTTTGACAAAATTCGGCTTTATTCCGCGATTCTTTGACGAAATTCACAAATTTTTCGCGATTTTTTGTCGAAATACGCTATTTTTTTCGCGGCCCTTTTACGAAAATCTCGTTTTTTCTGCGATATTTTTATGAAATTTGCGCTTTTTTTCGCGATCCTTCGACAAAAATCGGCTTTTTTCCCACGATTTTTTGATGAAATTCGCTATTTTTTTGCGATCCTTTGACGAAATACGCTATTTTTTCGCAGCCCTTTTACGACAATCGTGTTTTTTCCGCGATATTATGATGAAATTTGTGCTTTTTGCGATCCTTTGACGAAAATCGACATTTTTCCGCAATTTTTTGACGAAATTCGCTATTTTTACCGATCCTTTGACGAAATACGTTATTTTTCGCGGCCATTTTACAAAAATCGCGTTTTTTCCGCGATATTTTGATGAAATTTGCGCGTTTTTGCAATCCTTCGACAAAAATCGGCCTTTTTACCTGCGATTTTTTGATGAAATTCGCTATTTTTTTGCGATCCTTTGAAAAAATACGCTATTTTTTCGCGGCCTTTTTACGAGAATTGCGTTTTTTCTGCAATATTTTGATGAAATTTACGCTTTTTTTTGCGATCCTTTGACGAAAATCGGCGTTTTTCCGTGATTTTTTGACGAAATTACGCGTCCCACGGATGCGTAATAACTATTTTTTTGCGTCCCGTCTCCGATTTTTGCGCGTGATTTACGCGCTGTAGCGCGTCCGCGGCATCGCTTACAGCGATCGCTGAGAACGACTCCGGGCACATTTGACTATTTTTGAAATATGAAGGGCGCAGTTTGCCGATTTAAAAAACGGCAGGGCGCGTTTTACCGATTTTAAAAGGGGCAGGGCGCTGCGCCCTTCAAAAATGGTCTAGCGGGAACACTATTTATAATATTAATTACTATAAATGATATATAGTCTCTGGAAGATTAATTGTTAAAAATAGTGAGACAAAACTAAACACTAATATTCCAAAACTTTTTTTTTATTACCTTTTAAATCCTCCACTGTTTCAATAATTTGATAGCTGTAATTGTCTGATATTTTAAACTATCCATCTAAAATAATTAAGACATCATTCTTCTATTAATTACAATAATTGATGCAAACAGTAAATGATTATCACAAATATTTTATTAATTACTGGTATCCTAATTGTTAAATTTATTTGAAAGTAACTATTTTGTTTCATTAGTATCAGGGTTGGCAGGTTTTTGACAGTTTAAACTGCGGTTTAAACCGTCATGTCAAAAACCTCAAATACTTAGTGATCTGTAAAATTTCACATTAAATGTCACACATTAGATGTAATATTTAAAATTCACTATTACTGTAATTGTATAATTAGTATATAGTATTAGTAATAATTACAGGGTTGGCAGGTTTTTGACATGTGTCAGTTTATGTCGGTTTAAACCATAGTTTAAACAGTCATGTCAAAAACCTCAAATACTAAATTGATCTGTAAAAATTCAAATTAAATGTCACACATGACAACATTACATGTAATATTTTAAATTCACTCTTACTGTATATCAGTAATTAGTACATAGTAAAGTATTATTGTTAAGTACAACTTTTTAACAGGGTAAAATTTTTATTTAATTTTTTTTTTTTTTTTTTTTGTAAAATTATGTTTTTCTAAAAAGTAGACATTAAGCTCACCTGAGCTGTACATTTTTTCTCTTACTTAAAATCGTTTTAATTTCTCTTACTTTTGAGAGCTTAAAGCATTAGCTAGCTTTTTTTATGGAGAAAAAAAACTTAGAAAAGTGTAGATTTTTTTGTATATATAACAAGATAATGTGCATCAATGTTATCCTAGTCTAGGCAATAACCATTCCATTCAAAATTGAAATTGGATTATTAATTTTAAACATTTACAAAATAAGAGAAGTAATTAAAAAAAAAAAAAGCTTAAAGTCAAAATCTTTTTAAAACATGCTTTCTTTCAATATATAAAAATGTTTTCGATTTTAAAACTGAACAAAATTGGCTCGGTCATCTAAAAGAAAATTCCTGTAAGCCCATATTGAAAAAGTACATAATTCATCCCAACCATCAGGGGCAAGGGTTGACTGCTGTATCAGTTGATTCAGCTCGCGCTTGAGCTACGGAGAGAGTTTATGGATGCTTACTCATACTGATTGTGTATGAAACTAAAGAATCCCCTTTCTAGTCTTCTTATTTCAGTGCTATAGGGAGGACTCCATTGTTTGGTGGAAAGGTATCACTAAATGCAACAGTTTTTTGAGCCTGCTTCAAAACTTGCTCATCTAGCAATGCTTTTGCTATCAAGTCCTACTAGCTCAGCATCAATTAAGAGACAGACTATTTTCTTACGCTTCATACACTCTAAACTCCAAAAATCTTTTGGGTGTAAATAAATGTGCTAAACGCGTGGTGTGCTGCAGCATGCTGCGGGGTAAAATTGATCCAGATTATTTAATTGTACAAAATTATTTTCTTCTGGTTGAAAAAAAAAAAAATATTTTATTGCAAATAATATATTTTTTAAATTATTAAATTTCAATAAAAGATCCCATAAATCATTGACTTATTTAATGTTTATGTATTGTTAAAATGTTTTAGCGTGTTATATGTATTTGGCAGTTTTCGACGGTTTAAACCAGTTTTCGACAGTTTAAACCAGTTTTTGACGCTTGTCATGTCAAAAACCCAACCCTGATTAGTATGTATTCATTAAATTCTGGTTCTAAATACAGTCATAAAAACAATTTATTACTTTTTATGTGTCCATTACTGTAACAGGGATGTCCATTACTGGGCTCTTGTGTGTTTTGATATATTTCTATCCTTCTATATATAAAAAAAAGTTTTGATTTGGAAATGGACCAATGAGAATCTGCGTAGGCATTCCGGGTAGATCGGCATCCAATTTGAATGCTTAAGCATGGCCTTTCATCGTTAATATTAAAAAAAAACTGTTGCATACAAAAATATGAAAATCAGTGGTATTATAGAGAAATGTTTGATAAACACGCTGATGCAGACAGTTTTCAAATCGAAGAATTATTTTAAGAGATATTTAATGCTAAAGTTGGACAAAATCGCTCCATTACAAAAGTTTTATTGGAGCAAAAACTATACATGAGAATTTAAACATTTTTAGATCATTTTATACGTTATAAGTTCCCGGTGTGAGGATTGCATTTATTTTTCTTATTTGACTCATTTTTTGAGGTTTTATTTCAATTTTAAATTCAAATTTTCAGCATTTCGAGAGATATTTTTTACAAATTTTAGAAAATGTTATTAATTTAAACTGTTGCCAGTAGTATAAACAGCGCAAACAATAATGTTTACTTCAAATTAAAAATTTATTTACACGTGACTATTACAAACAGAAAAAAAAAACTTTAAAATTAGAATTAAATGATTACATGTTAAAAGCAGGAAAATTACGTCATAAGAACCATAGGCACAGATGTCATATACGCCATTCATAGGTGGCATAGGTGTCATAGATGTCAATTGGCGCAATTTCTTTCCGACGCCAATTTGGCGAAAACATCAATAGCATAAACAACAACATCCAGGTTACCATATCAAGCAAAATAACGACACTTTAGTACCAGTTAAGTACCCGTTGCGTATATGAAATTGGCGTCAGAAAAAAATTGCGGCAATATGAGGCGTATATGACATCTGTGCCGAACCATATTTACTCTTGAATTTTAAAAGAGAAACAAAATCTTAAAATAAAAAAAAAATCATTATTATGCATTAAAACTTGTAATTTGAGGAAATTACGTCATATTTAAAATGGCAAAAAATATAACAAAACAATTTAAATTGAAAAATATATTTGCGCGAGATATTTTGAGATAATTTTTTCAATTATTATCGTGAATTCGAAAACAGTGTAAATAATATTTCCTTCTAACAACAAAAGTATTTTCACGTGAATATATTAATAAGAGAAATAAAACTTTGGTGTAAATTACGTCAGATTTGAAACGATACATTTAAAATGAATTATTTAAAAGAACTATCTTATAGCGCTGTTAAAAAATATCGGGAGACAATGACACTGTTTACTTAATTCATTTTACATTAGCTTATTTTCAAATGTTTAACTAATTTTTTAAGTAAATACGAAAACAGCCATTGTATCTATTAAGATTAACAGCAGCAGATTTGGTCTTAAAAATCCCCAATCCAAGGAAAACGAATGGAAACCCTTTTACAGAGAGATTGCTACTGTTTTTTGTTTTTTTTAAAATTTTAATTCAATATTTTTAAAGCCGATCAAATTAGCGTGCTTTTTGGATTTTGGTGTGCCTGAACGGGGGTTGGCGAGCGTAGCTCGTAGGGGGCAGAGCGCCCTAGTTATTTAAAATTAAATTTTGAATTTCGATTCATATTGGGAAATGAGACTACAGTACAGGACCCATTATCCGGAATTCCAAAATCCGGAAGGACCCGAAATCCGGATTTTTTTTTTTTTGAAAATTTTCTAAATTAGTAAATTTTTACTAAAATTTTGCAATTTTTGAAATTTTTCGAAAATTTTACAGATTTTTAATTTTTTTGGTCTATTGTGTTGCAATGTGTAACCACTAAAATACGTTAAATCAGTGATGGGGGGTTCCCCCCCCCCCCCTCTCGAAATTAAAAAAACATCGGTTTTTTGCCAAATTTTAATTTAAAATTTATATTAAGATTCATTTTTTTAAAAAATCGTCAGATATTTCAAATCCTCTCTCCCTCACTTTGATAAAATATTATGGCTACACAATTGTGCTACTTGAATCAGGGGTGATTCTGAGTAAAAAAAAAAAAAATTCTGAAATTCATAGCAAATATTTTTAAAGTTTACAGAAGAGGGGGTGGGGGGGGGGCTTCTCGGCACTAATTATGAGTTTTTTCCGCGATCTTTAAACAAAATCCTCGTTTGTATACGATCCTTTGAAGAAATTTTTTTCACTATCTTTTGACAAAATTTGCGTTTTTTCCCAGTGATCCATTGACTAAATTTGCATGTTTTTTGCGATTCTTTGAAGAAATTTTTTTTGCTATCTTTTGGCAAAATTTGCGTTTTTTTTCATGAGATGTTGACGAAATTTCATTTTTTTTTTTTTTTGCGATCTGTTAACGAAATTTCTGGTTTTACTCGCGATCTTTAGACAAATTTGCAGTTTTTTTCACGATCTAATGACAAAATTTGCGGATTTTTTTTGCGATCTTTTGACGAAATTGCGGGAGCTTTTCCGACTCTTTGAAATTTGCGTTTTTCCCGTGATATTTTGATGGAATTCAGGAGGACCCGAAATCCGGAAAATTCCAAAATCCAGAAAGCCTTCGGTCCCGAGGATTCCGGATAATAGGTCCTGTACTGTATAAGAATGGTTAAATATTGTTGATAGATTAATATAATATTGAAAAAACTGGAATATAATAATTATAACTATTAATAAAAAAAATAATTTTAAAGGAAATCCTTAAGAGTGTCCATTATACTGGCACATCTACCCTATGTCATTGATAAAAAAAATTTTTTTAATAAGAATATCTGGTTCTTTTATGTTAGCTGGGCGCTGCAAATCTCACCAATAACATTTTTTCTCACTTATAGCAGCTTTACTTTTTCACCTGTGTAAATTAGAAACAGTGAGACTTTGATGTTGAAATAAAATATCTTGGTTTATGGAATTTAATTATTTTCTTTCTTTCTTTTTGTATTTTAAATGGAATTAGTGAAACACGTATATAAATGTATTTAAAATGTAGGGTCAGCCAGGTTAATTCTTGGTCACTGAGTTTCTGGGCTAATTCTTGGTCATTTTTTATTATCAAAATAACAACTTAGCAAACTGCTAAAAATTTGAAAGATACTTTGAACCCTTTGCTTTACATTTGTATGCATTAGTAATTATTCATTTAGTTGAAATTTAATATTTAAAAAAAAAAAATCAAAACTGCTTCTCAAATTTCTACAAAAAAACATTGACCTTGATTTTTACACATTTTACAAAGATCTGTGTCATTCTTAAAGTTTTAATTATTTTATTTTATTTCAACTATGACATACCACAGTTTTTAAAAGTGCTTATAAAATTTTTCTCTACTATACTAAAAACTTTTTGTACTACTTGATTACCCAAAAAACTTTTGTAAAACTATAAGATTAATTGTCAATAACGGCTGATTGTAAATGTCTTATTCACTTGACATTAAACACATTGTTTGTTACGTCATCAAGTGATTTTTAATTCGACATTTTATTTGTATTTTATTAACCCATTTGTGCCTTAATTTTTTTTTTCCCAAATTTTTTGGTAAAATCACTTTAAAATGTTGCAAAATGAACTGGAAAAATACTAAAAAAAATATAAGCTTATTTTTTTTTTTTTTTTTTTTTTTTTTTTTTTGTATTTATTTGATAAAATGTAAAAGAACTAAATATGAGTATTTCTAGTAGAATAAATAATATGCATAATTATATATTTTGCCTATATTTATATTTAAAATGTTTTTAAATTGTATATTATGTACTATAATTAGTATTTTAATGAACTACCAAAAAAAAAATATATATATATATATTTATTTCTTTGCAGAGACTAATAACGTTATAACTATTATTAATAATAAAATAAGAATAAAATAAGAATAACTTAATAACAATTTATTTCATAAATATCTTCGAAAGGAGATTGCATAAATAACTGTCTCCTAAATTTCTAACAAAAATATGTGCCCATTTGTGCCTAGAACCCTATATTTTGTACATTACAAAAATGCATAAAAAATAGGCTTGAACATTTAATTTCGCAATTTAAAAAAATATGTATTTCAAAAAAGCCACAAGCTAAGATTATAACTTGCGATTTTGGGTCCATGATAGAAAAAATACAAATAAACTTACTTTTTACATTTCGCCCTCTTGAAAAATTAAAAATCTATAAACACCGAAAAAAGCCTTAATTTAAGTAAATAAATATCCACCTTGTGCTGTCATCTCTCGGTTATAGATAAAGACATTTATAAATAATGATTTCATGCAATTTTCATGTTATACAGAAGAAGAAAATTATACAAATGCATTAAAATTTGAAACGTCCCAAAAATGGGACGCTAGGCATAAATGGGTTAATGTTTTACTAATTTATTTGTTTGTTCGTTGAAATAAAAATTATGTCAATTTGTATAATTTGGCGAAATTGGTCAACGTGATTATCAAGTAATACCAAACTTTTATATGAGCAAGCCAAACTAAGCACATATTTGTGGGATAATTCCTGGTCAGTGCTTAATAATGTAATTTTACAATATTTATACATTGCATTTTATCTACACTAAGATGTTATGTATTCCCACGGCCGCCATCTTGGATTTCTCAGCATTTATCGATAAGGCAATCCTGACGAGTGACGTGTTCTGGCAACTCCATTAAACCTAACATGCACATAGATCTGCTTGGCGACATTTACTTCGCAGAAAAGGGGCTTTCACACCAAGAAAAAAAAATCCAAGACCGACCGAGGGACTATATAACATCTGCTCCGTTGTTGATTTTTGACCAGGAATTACTCCGGGTGACTCTATATAAAATATGTAGCATAGATGTGCCAGTAATAGACATCCTTCACTGTTTTTGGTCCATAAAAAAATAACCAATTAAAAATTAGCTTTTATTATTTTTTTCTTAACTCTCCCTTGCATGTTTTATAATCTGGGTTATTGTTGACACTCTTCATCAAACCAATCAGGAAACAGAAAATAATGTTTCGAAGTTTCACCGTTTTTCAGTGAAAATCTTAAAATGAACATGTTAAGAGCTGTCTTTCCTTAATAAATTTACATATTCTTTATTTTCTTGAAAAAATTGCATGTTTTTGTTTTGATAGTAATGAGAGACCTGGAGCCCAGAGCCGAAGTGCTCTAGAGCTAGAGCTGGAGCTCTAAAATTTCTCCTGCTCCAGGGCTCTTTTAGTTTTTTAATATTTTTTTTCTTTCAGTCTTTTAAATGTTCAGGCTTAAAATATTTTAATTACATCATTATTCAGTATTTTAATTATATCATTTTTTAGGTTTTAAAAAAAATTAAGGATGGGCCTTCCCATTGTGACAGGTGTGACATCCAGACACAATTTTAAGAGCTTATATCTATATTTTGGACAATAAATTAGCTAATAAATCCCTGAAAAGTATTTAAAATATGTTCGTCCATGCATATGCTTGAATAATTGTGTAAACATGAAACTTCAATAGCTTTCATTAAAAAAAAAAAAAAATAAATAAATCTTGTGACAGGTGTGACTCTCTCCGGACATGAGTTTTCACTAGCATGCACATTTGTTAAAATTCCTGTGAATATTTAAATGTTTCATTATTAAAATAATTTTTTTCTAATAAAAGAGATTCAAATTAAACTTAATGCATAATTTTCATAATAAATTTTAATTATTTTAACGTATAAGACATTTTTTTCTGCTGTGACGGGTGTGACATCATGCAAAGTATACAATTTTAAAGTTATTTACAAATAAAAAACAGCGATTGGTATTGACAGAAAACTTGACAATAGCTAATATACAAACAAAATTTAATAAAACTAACATATTTATGCAGTTAGTTTAAAATCTGTAGTGTCCCCTACTTGTTATAAGTGATCGAGTAGCTATTTTTTTTTCAATGGCAAAAATGTTTTCAATTGAGTTCTATGTCTAGGAGAATGTTCATTATGAGATTCAGATGGCGAGGATGCTATTTGCGAATTTCTATAGACTCTGTCCTTTTTATGTCTGATAGGAGCTTGTTCAACAAAACTATCAGAAAATTTTGAACTTTCACCATTATTTTCATTATTCCGAGAATAAACTTGGTCAAAATGTTAATTAGATTTTTGAGTAGGTGGTGAATCATAGATATCTTGTAAAAATTGTGCTCATTCAAGAGCTAACTCAAAAGTGGAAATGTTTTCTTCTAGAATTTTCCTTTTAATTTGCTTAGGTAAAGCTTGAATAAAATGAGTAAATTTCAAAGAATCTAGAGCAGCTGGATCTAATTTAGGATAAGCAAGTCGAAGCTGTTTAGCCAAACGATATGAAAAATTTTTAACTGACCCATTAGAATCCAATTTTAAATTTTGAAGAGACTTCAGAGTGTCATATTTTTTACTTGGCAGAAAATAGTTAATAAATTCTTTGCGAATGGTTTGATGGTTAGAATTTTTGAATTGAAATTGTGTTTCGAGAAAGAAATGTAATGCAGTACCCTGTAATTTTGACTTGTAAAGAGCAAAAAGTTCTTTTTCAGAGTAATTATATAATTCCTGCAAATCTGATAACTGGTCGAAGAAAAATTCGACCGTCTGAGGATTTCCATCAAATGGTTGAATACAGAGGTTTAAATTTGCTTTTGGAGGCATGGTGATAAATTTCAAAACAATGTTGAACAAATTTCAAAACAAATCCGAATAAATTTTAAAATAATGTGGTGAAGTAAAAAAAAAAAAAAAAATCTCATATGAAGTCACCTTTTAAAAATAATGTCAATTCAACAGAATAATGTAATAATTGAAGAGCTGAGTGGATGAACATGTTAAGTGAAAAAGCTAATATGCTTTACTGACACACACCGTTTTATCGGTTAAAAAAAGGGAAAAAATCGTCAAACTTTGGGTATATATGTCCTTCAATGGTAACCTGGCTATTATGCTTGAATTAAGTTATTGTTGTTGAAATTTGATTTTGTAACCCTCGTTTGCGTGCTTCTGAAAGAGGATAAGGAAAATTATTGCGAATGCATTTATTGCTTCATCGATGATGAAATATAGAAATTTACAGAATTTCAAAGTTTATCTGGAAGTAAGCAAATTTCAATGCGTCACTATGATCTTATACGCTGTTCAAAATCTTTAGCTTTTACTGCAGACTCACTCCACTACTTTTAGAGAAAACGGTTACTTGACTATATTATGGAGCATTCTCATTGGTCAGAATAGAGTTATTCTATAAAAGCAATGGAGTGACTTAAGCACCGAATGCTGCAGATTTTTAACAGTGTAAAGTGTCCTACATCAGAGATAGTTTTTTTGTCCTTTAAAATTCCCCATAAAAGAACTATTTACGCATTATAAATATTACAAAAAATGAATTAAAAAAGCACATCACGCATATTTTAACGAAATTATTTTCATTTTAGGGTTTTTTATTCATGTATTTTACAAATATTGTTTATTTCAATAAACAGTAACATACATTAATCAAATACTTGTGCACTACTGCGGACGAATCTATAGAGTTCTAACTGCGTCTAGAATACCTAGTGTGGAAATATGCTATCCGAACAGTGCTAAAAATTTGTATCCCTTAAATGTGCGACGATACTGCTAAATTACCAAGTGTCAATCGCAGCGACATCTGCAGGATTTTCGTATTACTAGTATTACATTGTAAGTATAGACTAGCAATATCTTGCTGTTGTAGAAAATATCCTGCAGATGTCGCTGTGATCTGCATATTGCAGCAGCATTATTGAACATGTAAGGGATACAATATTTTAGCGTTTTTTAAGTATTACAGGGATAGCCGATTTCCACACTGTATATTCTAGTCGCTATAGTCTACACTATTAAAAATCTGCTGCCGTAGCTGCATCGTCACTCCACCAACTTTATATAAAACTACAACATCTAGGATATATAGTGTGGAAATCTGCTATCCAAACAGCGCTAAAAAGTTGTATACCTTAAATGTGCAATGATGCTGAAATCCAGGGAGCCGATCGCATCGACATCTGCGATATATTTTCAAATTTCAAAGTAAACATTATTACAGCGTCTAGAACTAGACCAAATCGTCTTGGAGTTTTAGAAAATATCCTGCAGATGTCGCTGTGATCGACTCATTGGATTTCAGTATTGTTTGACATTTAAGGGATTCAATATTTTAGCGCTTTTTTATGTATTACTAGAATAGCCTATTTCCATTCTCTATATTCTAGACGCTGTAATAAACAGGGTTGCAAAACAGCCGGCTAAAATTAAAAAAAGCCAGGCCGGTGGCTTTTATTGGTTTTAACTGGCTTTTTTTGGCCAAAATTGGCTTTTTTTGGCCATAATTGGCTTTTATGCAATAAAGCATTGTAATTATAAACTACACATTTTAAAGTGTTTTTAATTAGTTTTAATGACATTTAATTGATTTACAGTTTAATAAGTAACCCAATTTCTCAATAATGAGGACATAATACTGGAATAAAACTTAGATGATTTTGCTATTGATTTGTATTCAGAATTGCAAATATGTCTGCTAAATTTTAAAAGGGCCATACCAACTGCCAATTTTTTTATTTTTACTGCTTTATAAAATTAAAGAGGACAATGGTTACTTAGTTATGTTTTATTACTTAATTTTAAGAGCTATTAACATACAAGTCTTATTTTATTTCTAGCAAACATTTAAAATTATACATAGTCATATTAATAAAAACACCACCATTTCTCACTATTAAAAACATTATGAATAGCATATGCATGAATAGCATATGCATGAATATGCATAGCAACAAGCTTTTCAAAATTTTACTTTGAGAATTTGTTTAAATGCTCTATTTTTTATACATTTATGTACCACTCTCCTCAAATAAAACATCTTTTCTAATTTCTCGTTTCCATTTTGATATGTTATATTTTGTCATTAAGGCTGTTAAATCCAAAATGGCAACTTTCTGACCTAAGTTTTAATTTATTTTTGTTCAGAAATGCATGAAACTAGCAGATGTTGTTGTTCAGAAACTATGTAATTGCACTGTTTTTTCTGGTTTTTTTTTTTTGCAAACGCAATAGATTTTTCAGAAAATAGTGTCAAAGTGAGCGTTTTGAACTGAATTTCCACACGAAAGAAGAAACCACTCAGAAAAGGGTGAAAAAACGTGTTTGTCACGTGATCAAAATCTCTTTATAGCTCAATAGGTAATTAATGGATCAAAAAATGGAAAACACAGTTCGATTCCAAATCGCTTTCATGTTTCATGGTCAGGCTTTCGAATTTTACATCTTTCCGTTAAAAAATGAATTTGTAAATGTGTCAAAACATTTTGCGCTTGTTGAGCAGAGCAGTTAAGAACAGTTTTAATTAAATATAATCTTTAAAATGTGTAGTATATGTGGAGCTATATTATACATAGAATGACACAAAATGTATAACGCTTCCGGGGTGGAACTCATCCGTTTCCTGATAATCCAAACGCGGCCACGTTAGGCTTAAGTATTCCGATGCAGTATTTGCCGACTGCCTTATTTAATCTGTCTATCTATTTGTTGTGTAACATATTCTTCTTCAATTTTTCTCAAACCTTCAAAAAGTATACAATTATAACGCTTTAAGACCTAATTTAAAAATAACCAGATACCAACAACAGGGTTCCGATGTATACAAGCGATTACCGTTGCCATTCATAAGCACAAATTACAAATCCAAAAACAAACGAATGACTCTTTCAGCTATTCATTAAATGCTCTTAAAATATTTTGCAAAAGCATATTAATATTTTGAAATACGTTTTTCACTTTTGTTTACATTTATTTACAGTTTGAATTCAGTATACACGGTTAAAAATATCGCGAAAAATTACCCCTGTTTTTCAAGGCTATCTATTTTCTGACCAATGAGAACACTTCATGGTGTTCAGTGAATATAGAGCTATATTCGGTGATTCATTCCCGTGAATTATTTTGTACCGGATTAACGCTTCCTTTCTAAAAACAAACGTATTTCAAATTATTTAAAAGCTTTATTATGGTTTTACAAATATTTTAAGAGCAAAATTGGATGTCGACCGTATTTTTTAATGATTCGTTCAAAGAGTCATTCAATTACTTCTGGATTTGGAATTTGTGTTGTACATGTGGCATCACGACACACAAGTGAATGTTGATTTGATTTTCAATCTTAAAACGTTGGGTAAAACGTGCTTTCTTTTCCACTATTCGCAAAAGTTACATTTTTAGACAGATTATTCAAAATAAATTAATATTTATAAGAGATTACATTCAATTATCTAATATTCAGCTGCGATAACTTGAGTTAAAATTAGATTGGTAGCTTTATCTATCCCTATATGAAAGTAAACAAACAATTGATTCATTCGTCTTGAACATTTAAAATATTAAAACAAACGTTTATATGCTCTGTTGCGCCATCTGTCGGGAGTTAAAGAAAAAGAAATTTTCTTTTTAAAATGTTTTTTGAATTCTGAAGACATTTTGGGGAAAAATGAATATTTCTTATAAAATGAAATTAGAATATCAGAAATATGTAATGCCGTGTATTACATATATATATATGTATATATATCAATGCATTATTATAATAAATAAAATTTTGTATTTTGTAGGGAAAATAAATTTGTAATTTAATAACAGAATTTGGGAAAATAAATTGTTAATGTAATTAATAGTTGCAATTTACTTATGTGATAAAAGATGATTTTTAATTATCAAAATTTATTACAGGTTTCTTTTATGCATGTTTAAAAAAAATCGGGATTTTCTCTGTTCAACTTTTTAAAATTTAAGTTATATAATTATTATTTTGGCAATTAATAAAAACAAATAAACTTTCTGTTGGAATTGTCTTTTATTTTACCACATACCATCAGATAAAATAGTTAATTGACAATGTGTTTTAAAATAACATTATTAGTACTAATTTGAATGTTTTTGTGAAATATTTCTTCAAATTTTGTGAGTGAAGTTTATTTGCATACTTTATATCAGTATTTTACCAATTCAATTAATAATTTTCTTGCCAATTAAATTTCAATGAAAAATGGGCTGTTTTTACTTTACCCCACCTGACCCTATTAATCAGACAAGACAAAATTTATTGCTTCACAATTCTTTTTATAATGCAATGCTATATAATTTTTTTGAAAATGCAAACACGTCATTCTGACGGGCTATATTCTAGTAATATAGAATTTCAAAACACCAGTTTGGAGCCTAACATATATCCTTTTCAATGTTTATATATATTATTTTTTTTTTTCAGAGATAATGCATTCACAGTTGTCTTCTAGAAGTTATAAAGACTTATTTATTTGATAAAATTTAATAGAAGTCTATTATTTTTTTTAGTAGAAAATATTTATAAATGTATTAAAAATTAATTGATCCAAATTTAAAACAAATTTACTGTAAACCAACTTTAAAAAATAAAAACTGACTTCTTCCAATAAAAGCCGGCTTTTTTTAAGTGGTTAAAACCAAAAAAAGCCGGCCGGCTTTTTTTGGCCTGGCTAAAAGCCAGCAACCCTGGTAATAAAACGGTTACTTTATTATATTATGGAGCATTTACATTGGTCAAAAAAGAGATATTCTGTAAAAGCGGTGGAGTGACTATGCAGCAAATACTGTAAAATTTTAACAGTGTAATGTAACAGGCCACTTTAAATCGCCAAAATACGTTATGATTTTATTTAAAAGCTTGCGAGAAATGGACCTCATGCACACGACCTGAGGTCGATGCTAAAATTCGTTTGCTGGTGGTATTTACTGTCGAGTATTATCATAGCAGTCTATGGAAGTGTGAGTTATTAATGATTGTTTGTTGTAAATACCGAAAAAAATTCTTTGTTGCAGCATTATATACTTAATATATTGTTTTATAAATTCAAAATGTTGTTCTGTATGCGAGAAAATTTCCTAAATTTGCAAAATTTTGGTTAAAATTTATGCACTGAACCTGGGTCGAGGCTAAAGTCGTCTGCTTGCGGTGTTTGCGCTTGCGCGTACTGGCATTCTGGAGGTGCAGTGTTTAGAATAACAGATCAGGATACCGCCGGCTTCATTTTTCACAGACCGCTAGAGTGACGTAATGCTCTTTTCGCACACCATTGGTGCATTCGAGCATCACGTGATTACAGCGGTTTGTAAAAAAAGACACATGGAATGCACCGCGGTAGCCTGTCTTTCTCGTTAGCCTCGTGCCTTTGGCTTCTGACGTCACGTGCACACGGTCCATTAGAATTTGAACTATCTGATGTCTACTCTGATATAGAAGGGCATTTTAAAAGCACGAAATGACGCAAGTAGCACATTTACCATAAGATTTATGTTGTAAAATATATGTTTAAGCTTTATTTTGATTGTTTTGTAAAAATACATATTTTTGTGCTTTTTAATACGTCTTTATTTATAAGTACTGTATATCTCATGATTCAAAGTTGTCAACGTATTAGAAAATAGCAGTTCGGCATGGACTAGAAAGCGCGCCAATCAAAAAGTCGCCAAACACCTGTGCAGTGTCGAAGCACATCTGTTCAAAAGCAGATAACATGTTCATCCACTCAGCTCTTCAATTGTTCTCGAAATATTATCAAAACAAAATGGCATCAATAAATCAATCATTTACTTATAAGTAAGAAAACTATTTTTTTTAACTCATCCTTTTTGTAAATACCATCATAAGCAATCATTTTTCCTTAATAATAAATGCATTGTAAATATTACATGAATTCTTTCTCTTTTTTTTTTTTAGAAAGATTGTATAAAAATTTAAGGAAGCCACTTTTTCTAAATATCAAATATTTCAATAATAGTACACTAAAACAAATTTTCATATCAAAATATAACTTAATAACTGTCATGTCATAAAGGTTTCTAAAGGTTCACGGTACCAGGAAATTAGCTGTTGTGTTTTGGAGATAGGAGGTGAAAGAATATCATTGTAAAGTTATTTTGGATATTGAAATTCCAATAATAATCCAGGAATCATTTTTTTAGGATCGATCATATTCATATAGTGTTATAATATTTTGTTGCGGCCACAAAAGACCACTTTGACATAACAGTCATTAATTTAAAAAAATCTGAATTTACTTATACATTTGGTAATTGAGAACAAAAAAATAAAAGATAAAAGGCATTACCTGCATTGACCTGAAAGAACAGAAAATGATGGAGACATTTGCAGAAAGGAAATAAACAGATGACAAATCTTCCTTGAAAATTTTTTATTTATGAAGCAATTTTTCTTGCAGAACATAGCGCATTATCAAAGAGTACATCTCTTATTCTTTTAGATGTACTTTTTTTTATGATGGACACATACAATCTACGTTCTTACTAAGGAAAATAAAATAATCATTTCCCTTGGGGTGTGTGGAGGCACAGGCATTTAGATGATTTTTTAGCATCATAATTTCACGGCTCGAAATAAAAGCACCATTTGAATAAAAATAATAATAATGCCGTCAACAGAATTTTATCCACATCTTACTGAAGAATCAGAAGTAACTGATCAAAGAATCTTGCCACAAAAAGAAAAAGACGAAACTATGCAGCCGATTACACAATTTTGAAGAAATATTCTTGCACTTTTAATATTTCTTACTGTAGATGCGAAATTGGTTTATTTATTTATTTTTTTTGTAGAAGGGGAAGAGGCATCCACCCATTCTCTGCGTTCATTGATAGAACACTCAAACAGACGCGGACATAATTCTTCACAGAACGGCAAAAGGCAGCCATTCTGCATTGAAGTCCCAACTCAACTGAATGCGCACAAGCTCTCCGAAAAGAGGAGTAAAGGGGGTTGCTATAATCCTTGAGACACGCCAACTTTGGCGGAACGAACATACAGGTGCCCTGCATTGGCATAAAATGTAAAAAGTATATAAAAAACTGCTTTAAAAAAAGGAAATTTGATAGATTTCACTGAGATGAGATGCCAAACAGTAGTAAAGAGTTACGAATTTTGAAATTATGAATTAAACTGATTTAAATATTATTGGTTAAGGGGTGGAGCTACAAAAGGATATGACTTCACAAATAGAAAGATATGGAACTTTCCAGATAATTCTTTTATCGGAAGTTCAGATTTCAAAACGACGTTTATGAATTTAAAATGAATGAAATGCTAAGCCAGAAAGAAAAACTTACAGGGGAAGGTTGAAAAAAAAGGGAATTAAAATAATTTTGGAATGCGAATATTAAAATTAAATGAATACAAGATTAATAAAAAATATTTTCTAAATGAAATTAAATAAAAAATATGGCAGTGGTTCTAAGTAACCACAACACCCGTGCAGACCTCTATGACCAACAGATTCCTTTTTCTCAATTTTTTCAAAACACATCTTTAAAAAAATTGTCATGCTGGGCGGTTGAAGATTTCTATGTTTGTTGTATGAATCGGTGTTTTTGTAAATAAAGATGTACTTTTCTGTCAGAATGCAAGCATGATAAATTACACTAATTTATTCAACAGAAAGACTGATTTGATTAATCAGCGGTTCAAATATGCATATATATAATCAATGTTCAATAGAGTGCTGATAATCCAGACCAATCGGGGCTGATGCCGATCCGGTTAATGAAAAATCCGGATAATTGGACAACTTTAAAAAACGGCTATGGCAGTGTTTTTCAGGTAACTTCCCTTTACACTTTTTCCAGGCTTAGGGCTGGCAATTGTAGTGGTGCACCAGGGGTGCAGAAAATGTTTCTACTCCCAACATTTCCCTCAATCCACATGAAAATTTCCCCAAAATTTTACAGTATGATAAAGGTAAATGCTGTATTACCGTAGGTATACAAAATTTATTTTTCCAATATTTCTCAACTGATGCGCGAGTAAATATGGCAGGGGTGATTCTGAGTGAAAAAAAAAAAAATTCTGAAATTCACAGCAAATTTTCTGAAAGGCTATACCGGAGTGGGAGAAAGGGGGGGGGGATAAACTCCCAGCACTATCTTTTTTTCGTGGCCCTTTGACGAAATTAAGGATTTTTGCGATATTTTAACGAAATTTGTGTTTTTTAGTGGTCTTTTGTCGAAATTTTCGGTTATTTCCCTATCTTTTGTTGAGTTTTGTGGTTATTTCACCCTCTTTTGACGAAACTTTCGGCTATTTCGCCCTATTTTGACGAAATTCACGGTTGTTTTGCCAACTTTTGATAAAATTCGCGGTTGCTATGCAATCGTTTCACGAAGTTTGCGGCTCTCTTGTGATCGTTTCATGAAATTTGCGGTTCTTTCGTGATCTTTTGACAAGATTTGCAGGGGTTTTGCAATCTTTTAACGAAATTTGCGGGTTTTTTGTGATCTTTTAACGAAATTTGCGGGTTTTTTGTGATCTTTTAACAAAATTTGAGGGGTTTTTGCGATCTTTTAATAACATTTGAGGTTATTTCGCCCCTGTTGATGAAATTTCGGTTATTTCACAATCTTTTGTCGAAATTTTCGGTTATTTCCCTATCTTTTGTCGAGTTTTGTGGTTATTTCGCCCTCTTTTGACGAAATTTTCGGCTATTTCGCCCTCTTTTGATGAAATTTTCGGCTATTTTGCCCTAATTTGACGAAATTCACGGTTGTTTTGCCAACTTTTGATAAAATTAGCGGTTGCTATGCGATCGTTTCACGAAGTTTGCGGTTCTCTCGTGATCGTTTCATGAAATTTGCGGTTCTTTCGTGATCTTTTGACAAGATTTGCGGGGGTTTTGCGATCTTTTAACGAAATTTGCGGGTTTTTTGTGATCTTTTAATGAAATTTGCGGGTTTTTTGTGATCTTTTAACGATATTTGAGGGGTTTTTGCGATCTTTTACTAAAATTTGAGGTTATTTCGCCCTGTTGATGAAATTTCGGTTATTTCGCGATCTTTTGACGAAATTTGTGTTCATTTCGCGATCTTTTGATGGAATTTGCGAGTTTTTTCGAGATCTTTTGAAGAAATTTGCGATTCTTTCGCCATCTTTTGACGAAATTTGCAGTTCTTTCGCCATCTTTTGATGAAATTTGCAGTTCTTTTGACGAAATTTGTGCGTTTTCGTGATCTTTTGACGAAATGTGCATTTATTTCGCGATCTTTTGACAAAATTTGTGTTCATTTTTTGACGAAATTTGCGGTTCTTTCGAAATATTTTGACAAAATTCGCGGTTTTTTTCGCATTCCTTTGACGAAATTTGCTGTTATTTTGCGATCTTGTGGCGAAATTCGCGTTTTTTTTCTGTAATTCTTGGAGTCCAAATTTCAAGATTGATGATTTTTAAAAATTTTCGGAACCGAATGCCTTAAATTGTCAGAAAATTCGGAACAGAATCACCCCTAATATACGCTACATATTATTCTGAGATCGATTTTGTGAAGGTGCCATATGGATATTTTTATTTGTAGTGAAATTTTTCTATATCAAGGAATTATGGAATTCGTCGTTAAAATCGAATTGTATATGTTTGTATTGTAATATGTAATTGTATTCAATTGTATATGTTTCAGCAAAATTTCGTCAGATGGTTAAAATTTCCCCCGATCCTAGATCGCCGGATCGGACATATTCTGCACCCCTGTGGTGCACATTTTAGCATATTACAAATGGCCTGTTTAGAAGTTATTTTTTAAACTTTTTAAAAATTTTATTTTCCACAAAATTGGTACAAAGTTATACATAGAAGAAGTACACATAGAAATTATTGCGTGTATATATGCACACACTGTACGAACAAATGCGAGCGGAGGGAAGTGGGGGGGGGGGGGTTCCTTTTTCCGAAGACTACCAAGGGACAAAAGAAGCAATATGCTTAATGCAAAAATTGCAATGGGAATAGAATACAGTGTACAATCCATTAGCTTTCCTTATTAAAATTTAAATAAAGTCATTTTTTATGAGGTGTCGGATGCTATCTATTTTTTTCTCATTAAATACAATAAGACCTAAGGCTAAATCACACGGGATGGAGAAAAGTTCTATTTTAGGTAGGTTTTCTTAAGAGGTACACCACCCCTAATTGTTTTATATTCATTTTCCGATTACCATGAAGTATTTTCCGTTTAAGAATTTCATTATAGAAAGTTCCGTTATAGAGAGATTACGCTTTAGACGTGTTCCTTTATAGACAGGTCCATTTTATCAGTTTTACTATATTTAGTTTGCTTAAGATATGGATTGTTAAAAGATGTTAGCCCCACCAAAAAAATTCAGAGCCTTTTCTGACTGGACTCGCTGGTTACGGCCCTGCATCTACCCTATTTTAAAAGTCTGTGTTTTAAATTGAAGTTATGTATTTTAAATAAAATAAGTAAAATGTTTATGAAATGAGTGCAATACTAATGATGGCAATAGCAATAATATTTGCTGTGTTTATCGCCTGCGCCAGGCTAACATAAAAGTATCGAATATCTAAAAGGAAATTCCTTAGAAAGCAGGACTGGACGATATTTGGATTCCTACATCACAATGTATCATTGAGGGTAAATCACAATACATCACAATTCATAATATTTGACTCTTGGTATTACAAACATTTTTGCAATTTTAATATAAAATTTAACAGTTATACGTACAGGGTGATTTCACAGTATTTGTAGCCTGACGTGCTTAAATTTTTTTTCATGAAATTCAGTAGTATTATATATCAAATTAAAGGTAATTTAATGTAGTTTATAAAAATTTAATTACTTTTAAAAAAATAATGAGACAAAATCCTTAAATTTCATAAAATATAAATAAAATAGTGTCTCAAAGTTGCGGACATGACAAACAAAAAAAAAACCTTTCTTGCCATTTAAAAGGCGTAATATTTTACAATTATACATGATATATTAAATCATGCATTGTAATGGAAAAATTAGTGACTAAAAACACTGCATATTTACACCTTTAATATTATTTTAATGGATGGTTTTATAAGAATATTTGTGTTTCAATACAAAAATTTTCTAATTTTTATTGCATTGTTATTAATTTGTTTATTTTCTTAAAAATGTTATTTCCTCTGCTTATTTACTATGTTATAACACTATGATTTTAAAAAAATTATCATTTTTGTTATTTAATATATATATTTTTTAATTTAAATTGGTCATGTCCACAATGTTGCAGACATGACAACAAATTATATTTTGCAAACAAGTTCAACTTAATAGGAATAACATGTGCTGCAAACTAAATATTTTCCAAAATAATCAACCTGTTGCATCAACATAATCAAATTATGTTATTATAAATGGCAACAGGTTGATTATTTTGGGAAATATTAAATCACAGTTAAAATTTTAAAAGTAGATTCTAATAGTAGTCGAAGATTAAGGACTGATAAATTGTCAGAAGAAACTGAAATAAAAGTAAAGCAATTTTTTGTTAGAAATTATATTAGCTGCATGTGTCCAGGGAAAAAAGAAGTAATATCCTGTGGAAACTTAGCCTTTTCACAGTTTTCCACATGTAAAAACCCTCATAAATGATACAGAATCACGGCCTATGGAAACTCTATGTATTCGCGAGAGACACTAGAAAATTTGTCTAAGTCTCAGAGTTTGCCGGTAACAAAAAAAAAAAATTACTTCTGGACGATCGATCTTACTTTGGAACAGCATAGATAAAGGGAGGGCCACCCGGTTCCCATTTTGTGATACCGAAATATGCCAGTAAGTGCTTCTCGACATTGCATACTTTGACAGGAGAGTTTCGGGTACAAAATGTGGGTAGGGCCTGCTCTGGCCATTAGAAGGCCAGCTGTCAAAAGCATTTTGATAGGCGAACCAATGCCAGTGGATGTTGGAGACTCACATTGTTTTCCAGAGAAAAATTAAGGATATATATGAGATCTCGGAGGAGATCAGGAGAGAGTTTAGAAGAGTTAGCGAAAGCTAAACTGGAAAGAGGTTCTTCAACCTGGGGGAGAGAAAAGATTCTCTCTAGGCTTTCACGAGATTATCTTTCAGAGGTCGCTCCGAGGGGAGAGGAGATTGTTTCTCTCAATGGCAACAAAAGCCAATCAGCTGAGATATAGCTATGTGGGTCAGCGGAGTAGCTGATTGCACGGATGACTGCTAGTCTGCACCTCTAAAGGACTTTTATTTACTTAAAAGGAATCGTAGTGTTTCACAGAGACTCTTGAATTACCTAATCTGGACTCTGATTTATTATTCTGTCAAGAACTTTTATTAGATTCTCCTACCTTACAAAAACTTTATTTCATCAAATTAACTTCTAAAGTATTTTGTTGTGTCAGTGTTGACATTGTATTTAGCCAAGAGTTCTTGTTGTTTTACGATAATAAAACCTTCAATTTTCATCTTACTAAAACCTTTGTCATCACGCCTCTGAGGAGATCACATCACGCTACCGCCCTCATCTGAGGTCACCACAATCCATAAAAACACCTACAGGGAGAGAAATACACCAAAAACATTACCTAGTGATGAGCATTGGAGAAATTTTTCAGTGAAAATCCTGATTTAAACATTGGAATGACCAAGTTTCATGAGCTTCATCTCAAGTATGTTCTCCCATTTGGAAAAAAAGATCAGGAAGTCTGTATGTGTTTATATCACGAAAACATCAGTATGATTCTTTCAGGAATAAGAGCTCTCTCCCCTGATCTTCCAAAAAATCCAGAAATAATTGCTAAGGTAAGTGCTTGTGCTTTTGATGATGACCATATCAGCTGTATAGATAGAGCCTGTAGTGTGTGTGGTGTTGAAAAATATTTAGATGTCAAAATATCAGAGGATAATTTAGACTACACAGTCAAATATTATCAGTGGCAACAGAATGAGCTTGGTTTCCCTGTTAAAAGAGAAATTGTTACTGATTTCGGTTGTGCTAAGTAAGAAATTGGATTTCAGTTACAAACATTTGCGAGGCATATTTACAATGCATCAAAACAACACTTTAAATTCAGATATGTAAAGGAAAATCTTCCAGATAATGAAGTCATAATGCATATCGATTTTGCAGAAAATTATGCAATAAAGCATGATCGGGAGATCATGAGTGCTCATTGGGCATCTCATAGTGTAACAGTATACACTTGTGTTGCCTATTTTAAGGAGGAAAATTCTTTAAATCATCAGTCTTATACAATTATCTCTGATGACTTATCGCATAGTAAAGATTCGGAAAAAGTTTTCAATGAAGAAATTTTATCACAATTAAAACAAAGGATAAGCGCAATAACAAAAGTTCACTACTGGTCAGATGGTGCTGCCAGCCAATTTAAAAACAGATTTATGTTTGCTAATTTAACTTATCATAAAAAGGACCTAAAAATAGAGGCTGACTGGTCATTCTTCAAAACAGCGCATCAAAAATGTGCAGTTGATGGAATAGAGAGATCTGTAAAAAATAGAGTTTGGAGAGCAGTTCTGCAAGGAAAAGAGGTCGTTGTCGATGATAAGTCTTTTTTTAATGTAGCTAGCAAAATTTCTGATGGTACGATCAAAATAGTTTTCATAAGCAAAGATATTGTTGAAAGAGAGACACTAAGGTTAAAAGAACGGTTTAGCATGTGCAAATCTATACCCAATACTAGATCACTCCATTTCATTCACCCTACACAACATCACTCTCAGTTGAATTTTCCTTTAATTCTCTATTTTCAAGCCCCCAAAACATGCATCAGGCCACAATATTTTTCAAAATAACATCAAAGCATGCTACTACATCACTTATCTGGCTTCAACATCAACTTCTGAAAGGGTTTTTGAAGAAGGCCAATGGATAGCTGTACTTTTTGATGACCACTGGTGGTCTGGCCAAGTAATGTCCATGAACAACAAAAACATGACACTTAAACATCATTTCAAGACTGTAGCAGAAAATAAATTCAAATACTTGGAGAAGCCACAATTTGAAACAATTTCTGTTGATACCTACTTATCTATTTTGCCATGTGATCCATCACCTGATCATTCTGCACGTTTCTTTTTCTACGATTCAAAAATTGCAATAAAGATAAATAATATAATTAATTAATTGTAATATACTAGGGGATCTCCGTCCCCCCGCTCGCTACGCTCACCAACCCCCCCCCCCCCCCCCCCCCCCCCCGCATATTCACTTCGCGATTCCATTCGGTATTGCAAAGCAATCCCTACTTTCTAGCTAGTACCCGATCGCGCCCGTCGGCCTAATCATTCGGAGTTTTCGTGGTTTTCTTCGAACCTTGGATTTCCAAGCGTTAATACGGGTTAGGTTCCCATCGAAAGACCCCACGAAGGGCACTTCTCCCTGGGCCTATATCCCTCGTGCAGATAATTGGCCGTCATAAATACAACCAACCAACCCTATTTTCTAGCCAACCCCAGACGTAATTGTTTCGTGTTTCCATTCTGGATCGCTTCGCGATTCCTTCCTTATTTTCTATGCATTCAATTTTTAGATTCCACTTGGTAAAAATGTGCTCGTCGCTCATTTGTAGTTACAGTAAAAATCATCGTATAAATCTCTCCTCTGAAATTTTCACTTTGCCGCCTTTTCTCCGCCAACATACATGTGTGAAATTATACATATAGTGATACGAATATAGCAAATAGTTATTGTTTGTGCTTAAAAATAATGTAAATAGTTCAATTAAGCTCTATTCATAAGCTAATATTAGTTTTTGATGTATTGAAATATCTCAATTTGTTGATTTTCTGCAAGCAAGTAAACCCTATTGTACTTCAATGGGAGTCTATGGAAATTTGGCGAAATACTGTAAGTAGTTCCAAGTTGGCATCACTTTTGGCGACTAATTTTGGTTGCCAAATGTGGCGATATATCGCAAAGTTGGTGACAAACTTGGCAACGTTTGGCGACAGAGACAGATCCCTCCCTTATAGCGTCAGAAAGCTGTGACCAATCAGATGCGTTTTGCGGTATCTATGCAGATTTTCATTGGTCCATTTCCAAAGCTATTAAGAAGTATGTAATGTTCTAATGGGTGCTTATAATATTTCTAAAAAATTCACTACTGTCCTTTGTATAAACTAGAAATGGATTCATTAGAATAAACGCGATCGTCCAGTTGCTTCGATTAATTATGTATGCGCTGTGAATGTACACTAATAACCCAATCCTAGTAGGTGATCAAGCTGAGAAAGGAAAAAGGAAATAAGATACAGTACCTCCACTCTTGCAATAAATAAACTAACTGTTGTACATGGTTTAAACAAGGAAGACTTTTATTCGTTCAGTAAGAGTATGCAGGTGAAAGGTTGGGTCCACGGCTCGGCATCCGACAATCTCCGGGCATCTTGGAGACTTGAATCATGATTTAGAAAAAGGATCTTATCAGTGAATCTTGTGGATGTACGCTAAAACTAATTGATTCAGTACACCAAGAAAAGGCCTCTAGAAGGGGAAACTTAATTCGTTATAAAGATGTTCTTTAGCAAGAACCACTGCAATGACTTCCAACATTACCGGCACATTTGGGGCACGAGGCCCGCGAAATGCGCGGCGAGCTAAATCGTTTTACTCTATATCAGTAACTGCACTAGACTGCCTGCTAGGAGAGAGAGAGAACGCTTTTTTTAAACTCACGCGCGGCAGCTGAAGGGTTGCCGTAAAAAGGTGAGAGCGCGCCAAGAAAAGACAGGAGCGAGACGACCTCGCTAAAACGGCGCAAAGAGGATTGCAAAATGCGATTTACTAAACATCGCGTGCTGAAATGAAAACAGTGCTTAAACTGAAAATGGGAAATGAAACCAGTAAATTTAAAACAGAAAAGGTTAGATTAAATAAATAAGAGATGTTTAAAAGTAAGATTAATTAAACTGCCTGGGGAAGGTAGACAAAATATATTGCTACACAATATATTACACCCCGACAAATGTTGAAAAAGAACTTTTAGTCCATAGCTATAAGAGCTGAAGCAAGATCTGAAACTCCAATGCTTTATTGCAGAAATAAAGTTGATTTCTTCACACTAAGAATTCCAAACAAGATGCAAAAATGAACAAAAGGACTAAAAGTGACTGATATTGAACTAAAGAAGACAAGCAATTAAATGGAAAAACAATTAAATGAAATGACTGAAAAAGAACTTACCCAAAACAAGGTAAACAACAAACCCGAAAAGAAAAACTGAAGTTGAGAGAATACCGGAGGATCATCAGATGCCGTCAGGACTACACGGGGAACAGACGTTACCCTACAGGCGGGTAGCTTTGAAAAAACAATTAGTATATGTACACAAATGTTGAGAAAAATTTACAGTTATACCTCATTAAACCTATATAAAAAATTAAATTATCATAAGTTAAAAAGAAAGAAAAGGGGGAGTGGTACCACAAAAAAAAAATAGGAAAGGTCAAAACATTATACACATAGTACTAATCACATGAAAAAGACTACTCACAACATGGGCAAAACTGCATAACCCTAAGAGCATACTTCCTATCGAAAAATTTTTTTAAACACATACAAATATAAACACACTGCTATAGCAATAAAATTTAACTCCAAAAAGTGATAATCAAAAGTAAAAAGGTGTGTGTGAGCTCACAAATTGAAACAATATGTACGTATACAATTTATTAAACCATGGTAAAAATTGATAGACTAAAAAAGATTTTGTAAACATGTATGTTTACATGAAAATAAATATTCACATAGAATATTCTTACTTTTGTTTACATCTCTTTTGAGATTTTGCTAGCATGTTACTATTCTGAAAAAATTTGTAAAATGTAAGTATATCTTTTTTTTTAAAACACAAATTTGAATATTTTCTTGTAAGTACATTCTAGAGAAGAAACATAACATAACAGGAGAAGAACATAGACACATAAAAGAAAAATTAAAACTTTTCCTTTTTTTTTTTTTAAAAAATTCAAGAAAATTTTGAAAATTCAAAAAGGTTTTGAAAATTCACTAAAATTTTGTCAACAGACAAACACTGGTAAAAAATTCTAAAATATTATTACAATACTCAAAGCATTCTATTATGTCTATAAGTATCATTGACATGATACATAAAAAATGAGTCATTTGCAAGAATGGTTGAGAAAAAAAAAATTGATACCCGTAAACTATTGTAAAATTTAAAAAAATGTAAAGAAAGTGGAAATGTGAAACAAACATGTTTCATGAAATATTAGTCTAACGACTACATTGTGACATGAAGTCACCACTGGAATGTTGCTAGAAATTGAATCTTAAAAATTGAGAATGATACCAAAAATGCATTTAAAAAAAATTTACAGCCTACTAAATAACTAACAATGTGACACGAAGTCACCACTAAAAAATTTATTGGAAAAATTAACTTTTTGAAAAAAGTCAAAATGTAATGTACAAAAAATTTTCATTTTATTCTTTTTCTTTTTGTACTTCAAAATGTGACACAAAGTCACCACTAGTAATTGAAAAATGTGCAATCTTGAAAAAGAGTCAAAATTTTTTTTTAAATGTGCCCAAAAAATTGCATTTCACTACAATTTTTGGAAAACGGTGTGACCACTATAGTCACCACTGGAATATTGTAAAAATTTAAAAACAATTATTGCCAAGTTTAAAAATGCATTTAAATCTTATAACACTACATTATAATTGAAATGTGACAAAGTCACTACTAGAACCTGTTGAAAAAAAATGCATTATAAACATAAAACAACAATGTATACACAGGGCTCGAAATGTACCGGAGCAAACCGGAACGATGTTTCGGTTCGTGAAATTGTGATAAATATTGTTCCGGTTCGTGAAAGTATGAAAAATATTGTTCCGGTTTCGTGAAAGTATGGAAAATATTTTTCCGGTTCGTGGAATTATTAAAAAATTTATTACAGTTTCATACATATAGATTACTATGCTCTCTGTAACTTTTTTTTTCTAATTATTTAGAATCTTGAATGCATTTTTTAAAATTGGTATTTCTACGCTTAAATATAAATTTGCTATACGGTAAAGTCCCGATTATCCGGGTTAATATGGACCAAGCTCATCTCCGATAAGATAAAAAAAAAACAAACTTGTATATACCGGATTTACACAAATCGCAACCCACTAAGGAGATCAAATATAAATTTTCACTTCATTCATTTATTTTTATGGTATTAGTAACATTTCTTTGATGTACATTTACGTTACTTTTAAGAAAAATGGGGGATGAATTAGTTTTTTTCTTCAATCGAACTTATACCTTTGGAATGGATCATTTTCTTCTGATGGACTCATTTTGTTTTCCCATTCTGACCAGAAAATCAGAGTTCTAACTTTTTACGGCTGCTCTTTCATCTTCATCTAACACTTCATTTATAATGACTGTTTCATAATAATGGAAGCCATCAGTCCATCAGAAGAAAATAACTCAGTTAAAGCGGAAACTCGATTAAGCGAGACTCGGATAATCAAAACTTTACTTTACTTTAAAAAAAAAAAAAATAGTCACCATTAATTTTGAAACAGCGTTCCGGTTCGTGGATTTTTCCATTTCGAGCCCTGTGTATACATATATATTAAAAAAACTGAAAGAGTTCAGAACATAAATTAATTTAAAAGAAATACTATGACAAAAAATTCACCATCTGGCTGCAGATGTTGGATGTATTGAACAGCATCTATAACTATGTCAAACATAAGTTGAAAAAAACAAAAGGATTATTTAAAAATTATAAGACAGATGTCCTAATCTTGTAGCTGTAAAAATATGCTGGTATCAGAAGATAGTATCACTGCATGTAAGATTTTATGCCGAAGAAAAAAATGTTCTGTTCTGCTTGGAAGAGTTCATGCTGTGAAGATAAACTAAACACTGGACGTAAAAGTCACAACAATTTCATTCTATTAATATTGTTCTGTATTTTATCACACAACAAACTATTTATAAAATACTTGAATTTTCCACAATTCTATGTCTTCTCTGAAATGTTAATTTTGCGAACAGTATGAAATAGCATGGTGACATAACACTGATGAGTAGAAAAAAATGACGAAAACACTTGAATATGCTGATGAAATTATAACACTGTAGAGTCAACTTTTTTTTGTATGGTTTCGTAAAGAAAAAAAAAAACTGGATACTGTTCCACATGACATGATACACTGCTGTAAAGGCATTTCACTAAACTGGTATTCTTCTGTTTTCACAAACTAGTAATCACTATTTAACTTTTATAAACATGGATAAAACATCCAAGTAATTAAATCTGTGTCATAATGGTTCCATACACACACTATAAATCTGTATAATAAAATACAGCTTTTTGAAATACAATTTCAACATTGACACAAAAAAACTTGAAATTATTTAAACCATTCCTTAAAATAAAAATTGACTATTTAAAATTTTTGCTATAAACATGGATATGTTTTGAAAAAAACAAACTGCATCATATAATGGCTGAATACACAGACCATGTAAATTCTGTATTAAAATACAGCACTCTAATTTTCTATTGTAATGGAAGAATTCTTGCATGTACCCTTATAATGCAAGAAAAAAAATTTCATGCCGCACATAAGCCCAAATAGTGCTAAACATGAAGAAAACAGTTCCATATGAAATGGACACCAAATATGTATGTGAAATTTTGATGCAAACTTGAATTCTTCTACTTTTATATCTGCTTTTATAAGCATTCTTAAAAAAAAATCTTGAGAAATAATTACATTTAATACTTAAATTCATGAAAAATGAAACTTTGCACTGAATGCTGTGACAACATCTGACTGCTCTCTGAAATAGCTTTAAAACACTTGAATTTTGTCAATCTTCCACATCACACAATACAAAACAACACTTAAAATTTTCTTTTTAAAAACAAAATCTTCTTACTTGAGGCAAAAAATTACTTAAAATGTAAAACTGTTGTAACACATCTTGACAGAGCACAACGTGCTAAAATAAGGCATAATCTTGTATTACATATCTATCTATTAACATCCATCATTTGAACTATTAAATCTTGAAAAAAACGTTATAAATGTCGTAAGAGACATCATATTTTCTCATATTCACTAAAATTTTCATTGCAAATGAAATATTTGAAAGAAAAAAATGGACTTAGAACAAATACTACACGTGCACGATATTTCATCTTATTCAGCAATTTATCTTCATGTATTATTTATTTCTATACTTTCACAAACTGCAACATTATTATTTTATTTATTCTTTTTACTTAAAATATTGTTCGAACTTCTTTTTTTGAAGAGGAAAAAAACAAACTGGAGCACGTGGTCGCCGAAAATAAAATGATGATGCAATCGCTATAAGACTTACATCCGAATGCATCCATTAAAATACACTTGTAAAAATGAAAATCAGTAAAAGAAAAAGCTGGAGTAAATACGATTAATCAGTAAAATTTGTTATATACATAAAAAGTCATTGAAAAACTTATGCTTCTATATTTCTGCTCGATCACTCAAATGCACTGTCTGTGCACCTGGCACTAGCACCATTTATTAAGAAGTAATAATTGTTCTAATGGGTGCTTATAATATTTCTAAAAAATTCACTACTGTCCTTTGTATAAACTAGAAATGGATTCATTAGAATAAACGCGATCGTCCAGTTGCTTCGATTCATTATGTATGCGCTGTGAATGTACACTAATAACTCGATCCTAGTAGGTGATCAAGCTGAGAAAGGAAAAAGGAAATAAGATACAGTACCTCCACTCTTGCAATAAATAAACTAACTGTTGTACATGTTTTAAACAAGGAAGACTTTTATTCGTTCAGTAAGAGTATGCAGGTGAAAGGTGGGGTCCACGGCTCGGCATCCCACAATCTCCGGGCATCTTGGAGACTTGAATCATGATTTAGAAAAAGGATCTTATCAGTGAATCTTGTGGATGTACGCTAAAACTAATTGATTCAATACACCAAGAAAAGGCCTCTAGAAGGGGAAACTTAATTCGTTATAAAGATGTTCTCTAGCAAGAACCACTGCAATGACTTCCAACATTACCGGCACATTCGGGGCACGAGGCCCGCGAAATGTGCGGCGAGCTAAATCGTTTTACTCTATATCAGTAACTGCACTAGACTGCCTGCTAGGAGAGAGAGAGAACGCTTTTTTTAAACTCACGCGCGGCAGCTGAAGGGTTGCCTTAAAAAGGTGAGAGCGCGGCAAGAAAAGACAGGAGCGAGACGACCTCGCTAAAACGGCGCAAAGAGGATTGCAAAATGCGATTTACTAAACATCGCATGCTGAAATGAAAACTGTGCTTAAACTGAAAATGGGAAATGAAACCAGTAAATTTAAAACAGAAAAGGTTAGATTAAATAAATAAGAGATGTTTAAAAGTAAGATTGATTAAACTGCCTGGGGAAGGTAAACAAAATATATTGCTACACAATAAAAGCATTACTTTTTTTTATATATATAGAAGGATTTCTATATGTGCTACTTATGTTTACTTTGAAAATACTTGAATATCTACTTTTTATTAAACCTAAGTTTTAAATTAAAAATATGTCAACAGTCTCAATTTATTTAATATTTAAACTACTTATGAAGAAATATAATGTATTAATGCTATATGCCTAACAGTGAGATTATTGTAAGCAGAAAACCAAATGGTAAACTTTCTGTCATGTCTGCAGCGTCATGCCCGCAACACACAAATTATTTTTAATTGGGTAAGTTTCTACAAAATAATTTTTTTTTTAATCTTTTGTTTTCCTGTACAAAAATGTACACTGAAATCTTAGCATAAAAGAAGTTTTAATTTATTCCATAAAATTCAGAGAATTTTGAATACATTTAAAACATACTCAAAAATAAGTTTCTCTGAGTCACGTCTGCAACACTCCATTTTTAATTTTTTTTAATAAGTTTAAATTCATTTTAATTTTTAAATATGCTATGTTTTAAAAAGTGTAATTTATACTGATTTCATAAAAAAAAAAAACATTCATTTAATTAATTTTTTTGTTTAGTTATGATTAATCGAAACTTGCAAATGTCATGGAAGTTTATGTACAACAAATTTTAATCAAAATTTATTACTTAATTAAAAAAATGGTTTTACTGAAATTGTATGAAATAACGATCTATAAATGTCTTTATCTGCTACTGAAAGATGACAGCATAAGATGTAATATTTATTTGCTTAAATGAAGGCTTTTTTATAGATTTTAGGGAGTTTATAGATTTTTCAAGATAGCGAAATGTAAAAAGTAAATTTATTTATGTTTTTTCTATCAAGGATCCAAATAATCCACGTAATTGTTATTTTAATTAATGAAATAACTAACAAATCAGAAAACATCATTAAAAATACAGATAACCGTCAAATTAAAAACCTCTTGATGACATAATAAATGCGTTTAATGCATCTGACATTGTGAATGTGTTGCCTCGATCATGCAATTTTGGCATTAAATCCAACAGTTTGGCGGTAGTTTTTTTTATGGAAAGTGGTCAATGAGATAATGGAGAAATATTTTCATTTCTCTGTAAATGTAATAAGATCTTGAGTTATAATAATTTGCCTCTTATTGATGATCTTTTCCTGATTGTTGCCTCGGAAATTGGCTTATATTGCTGGCCTTGACATTGTTTTCTAAAAAATCCTTTGCCCCTTTGTAGAAAAAACAGAAACACTATTCAAAGCATTTAAATAAGAATACCTGTGCATTTAAAAGAAAAAAATAGCTCATGATTTATGCTGAAGTAATGACTTTATGTTTGAGACCACCCATGACATTTTCTTGATGTGTGAAAATGATTCTAAAGCAGGGTTGCCGGCTTTTAGCCAGGCTTTAACCACTTAACCACTTTTGTTTTAACCACTTAAAAAAAGCCGGCTTATTTTTTAAAGTTGGTTTACAGTTAATTTGTTTTAAATTTGGATCAATTAATTTTTAATAGACTTATAAATATTTTCTATTAAAAAATTATAGATTTCTATTAAATTTTGTCAAATAAATAAGTCTATAACTTCTAGAAGGCAAATGTGAAGGCATTATGTCTGAAAAAAAAAAAATATATATATATATATATATAAACATTGAAAATAATATAAGTTAGGCTCCAAACTGATATTTTGAAATTCTATATTACATAGCTCCACATACACTACACTAGGGATGCACCGAATATTCGGTATTCGGCCATATTACCTAATATTCGGTTTGGCCAAATATCAAACTATTCGGTATGCCGAATAGCAAATTATTCGGCAGGCCAAATATTCGGTTTGGCCGAATACTTAGAGAAAACTTTTAAAAGACATTTTTTAAAACCTTATACAACTTCTACGTTGAACAGTCAACTTATAAAGATATCAGAATAATTAGAAACAGAATCATATTTAAATAAAAGAGAATTTTTACATTATTTATTTGCTGTTTGTTAAATATTATTTAAGAAAATTAACCAATCATGAAGATTTTCATAAGGAATTAATTATGTACAAATGAAAGTTCCTCAGCATTGTCCAGTAAATAATCTGTTTCTTGCTAAGATTTTAAGGACGTCGTTTACAATCTCTGAAAATGATCGCCCACTCCAGATCCTGATCTAGGATGCATTTAAAAACTTCCTTGCCTAATCAAAGGGAGTAGAACAGTTATTTTTGCTAAGTTGTCAGCATATAAAATTTGAATTTATTGTATTATTTATTAACTTTAGTCTCTTCCTGACAAGATGATCCTGTACAATTTTTCTTCCAATGTTTTCACAATTTCTCTTTGATTTTAAAACATTTGTTTTAGAATTTAAGAAAATTTTATTCATTTGTTTTAATTCTCAGAAGAAGCCATGAAATTTTAAATTTTATTAATTAAAAAAAATTTTTATAACTGCCCTCTTCTTAAATAACTCAAAGCAGATTTTTTTCAGCATAAAGTTTACTTGAAAACAGGGTTGGGTTTTTGACGTCA
This sequence comes from Maratus speciosus, assembly GCA_963932465.1. Taxonomy (NCBI): domain Eukaryota; kingdom Metazoa; phylum Arthropoda; class Arachnida; order Araneae; family Salticidae; genus Maratus; species Maratus speciosus. The sequence goes on along the minus strand of OZ010800.1, from coordinate 228,429,867 downwards.
AAAAGTGGTTTTTGACATGACAAGCGTCAAAAACTGGTTTAAACTGTCATAAACTGGTTTAAACTGTCGGAAACTGTCATAAACTAGTTTAAACTGTCGAAAACTGACAAATACATGTAACACACTAAAACATTTTAACAATAGGTAAACATTAAATAAGTCAATGATTTATGTGATCTTTTATTGAAATTTAATAATTTTAAAAATATATTATTTGCAATAAAATATTTTTTTTTTTGGATTTTTGAACCAGAAGAAAATTTGTACAATTAAATAATCCGGATCAATTTTACCCCGCAGCATGCTCAGCACACCACGTGTTTAGCACATTTATTTACTCCCAAAAGATTTTTGAGTTTAGAGTGTATGAAGCGTTAGAAAATAGTCTGTCTCTTATAATTGATGCTGAGCTAGTAGGACTTGATAGCAAAAGCATTGCTAGATGAGCAAGTTTTGAAGCAGCCTCAAAAAGCTGCTGCATTTAATGATACCTTTCCACCAAGCAATGGAGTTCTCCCTATAGCACTGAAATAAGAAGACGGGAAAGGGGATTCTTTCTTCAATTCAAGGAAATTCTTTAGCTACATACACAATCAGTATGGATAAGCATCCATAAATTCTCTCTGTAGCTCAAGCGCGAGCTGAATCAACTGATACAGCAATTAACCCTTGCCCCTGATGGTTGGGATGCAAAGTATAAGCCAAAGAATGGTATGGTTTCATGATTTGATCCCTTCTATTATGCACTTTTTCAATATGGGCTTAAAGGAATTTTCTTTTAGATGACCGATCCAATTTTGTTCAGTTTTAAAATCAAAAACATTTTTATATATTGAAAGAAAGCATGGTTTAAAAAGATTTTGACTTTAAGCTTTTTTTTTTTTTAATTACTTCTCTTATTTTGTAAATGTTTAAAATTAATAACCCAATTTCAATTTTGAATGGAATGGTTATTGCCTAGACTAGAATAACATTGATGCACATTATCTTGTTATATATACAAAAAAATCCGCACTTTTCTAAGTTTTTTTTTTCCCATAAAAAAAGCTAGCTTATGCTTTAAGCTCTCAAAAGTAAGCGAAATTAAAACGATTTTAAGTAAGAGAAAAAATGTACAGCTCAGGTGAGCTTAATGTCTACTTTTTAGAAAAACATAATTTTACAAAAAAAAATTTAAATAAAAATTTTACCCTGCTAAAAAGTTGTACTTAACAATAATACTTTACTATGTACTAATTACTGATATACAGTAAGAGTGAATTTAAAATATTACATGTAATGTTGTCATGTGTGACATTTAATTTGAATTTTTACAGATCAATTTAGTATTTGAGGTTTTTGACAGATGGTTTTTCACAAGAGGTTTTTGACATGAAGGTTTAAACCCGACATAAACTGACACATGTTAAAAACCTGCCAACCCTGTAATTATTACTAATACTATATACTAATTATACAATTACAGTAATAGTGAATTTTAAATATTACATCTAATGTGTGACATTTAATGTGAAATTTTACAGACCACTGTAAGTATTTGAGGTTTTTGACAAGGGGTTTTTGACATGACGGTTTAAACCGCAGTTTAAACTGTCAAAAACTGACACGTGTCAAAAACCTGCCAACCCTGCTTGAAAAAAGCTCTTGTTTATTAGAATAAAAGTTTCTGTTTCAAATATGATGTAAAATTGTTTTAAAATTTAACATTTTAATTCCTTTAAACTTTGAAATATAAAAGTATTTGACAAGCCGAATATTCGGTATTCGGCTAGCCAAATATTTGGTATTCGGTTTGCCTGTTGGCCGAATATTCAATATTCGGCCAAAATCACTATTCGGTACATCCCTACACTACACATTTTAAAGATTATATTTAATTAATGACAAAATGTAGCACATCAAAATGGAAACATTCTTGTGTGTCCATATGGAGAGATTAAGTTATAAATGTTAAAAGAGAAATTAGAAAGGATATAATATTTGAGGAGAGTGGTACATAAGTGTATAAAAAATAGAGCATTTAAACAAGAAGAAAAAATTCTCTAAATAAAATTTTGAAAAGCTTGTTGTTAAACATATTCATGCATATGCTGTTCACAATGTTTTTAATAGTGAGAAATGGTGTTTTTATTAATATGCAGGGGTCGATCCAGGCAAAACTTGGGACCTATTTAGGGCCCTTTCACAAAAATCTATTTAATAAAATAGGGCCCTTCATAAAAATAAATTTAATAAAATGGGCCCCTTCACAAAAATTAATTTAATAAAATGGGCCCCTTCACAAAATTGAACTTAATTAAACAGGCCCCTTCACAAAATTGCTTTTAATACAATAGGCCCCCTTTGTAATATTCTTTTTCATAAAAACTGTTTTAAAATGTTTAATTTGTAAATAAAACCAGGTCACGAAAAACAAAAACTTTAGCAAGGGGATTTAAAGAAGTTTTTGTTAATAAATTCTTGGATCGAATTTGAGTAACTGGATTTCAACTTTCGTTACAAAATGTTACTTTTCACAAAAATATAATAAAATTCACAAAAATAACTTCTACTTTTCACAAAATGGGCCCCAAGAATAAAAACCTGCATCGACCCCTGATATGACTACGTATAATTTTAAATGTTTACTAGAAATAAAATAAGACTTGTATATTAATAGCTCTTAAAATTAAGTAATAAAGCATGTAACTAAGTAACCATTGTCCTCTTCAATTTTATAAAGCAGTAAAAATGAAAAAATTGGCAGTTGGTATGGCCCTTTTAAAATTTAGCTGACATATTTGCAATTCTGACTACAAATCACTAGCAAAACCATCTAAGTTTTATTCCAGTATTAATGTCCTCATTATTGAGAAATTGGGTTACTTATTAAACTCTAAATCAATTAAATGCCATTAAAACTAATTAAAAACACTTTAAAATGTGTAGTTTATAATTACAATGCTTCATTGTATAAAAGCCAATTATGGCCAAAAAAGGCCAATTTTGGTCAAAAAAAGCCAGTTAAAACTAATAAAAGCCACCGGCCTGGCTTTTTTAAATTTTAGCCGGCTTTTTTGAAACCCTGTTCTAAAGGCATAAAAATATGTGTCTACTTAGTAATTGCACATTCTGTTCATGTATGTGTTAAATAACTTATTTTATATTTAAATAATTTTAGTATTTTCTACTTTCAGGACTGTTTTACACTTTGAGTGGAAGGGGGCAACGATTTGATTTTGGATGGTAATTTTATTTGTTTTAACCGAAAATCTTGGTATCAAATTTTTCTTTCTGTATGGAATTTTTAATAGCATTTTTAGTAATCTATTATAAACTATATAAGCATGTTTATTATTTAAATGTATCATAAATTATTGTCACTTTTATTTTAATTTTATATCTTAGCATGTTATTTATTTATCAATAAAGATAATGTTTAATAAATTTGAATGTTTATTAAACCAAAAATTTAAATTGTTATAACTTATGAATCAGTGATGTTGCTAGGCTTTTGAAAACCTTTCTCTAGAGTAGAGATGCACCAAATAATCAATATCTATTTGGTATTCAGCCTATTTGGCCATGCTACTGAATTTCCAGATAGGCCGAATATCAAACTATTCAGCCTGCCGAATATTTTGGTGGTAAGCCAAACTGAACACTTAAAAATTCTAAAAACCTTAAATAATCTGTCTTTTTGCTTTTTCCTAAAAAGGGTGTTTCTAAAGATAATGGAAAAATCTTTCAGTATGATAATAGACACCAAGACAGATAATTTTTGTGCAATCTATTTATTCAGTCAATACAGTTATCTCATCTCACTTCAGGTCAAACTTGGATTTTCCATTGTTAATTTAACAATAATGAAGATATTATAACTATATTTTCAACAGAGTTATTTTAATTTCTCTGAAATATGATATCATGATGAGAAGTGCTGGAAATTGCCACCATTCATACCTAAACAACACTGAGCTAGACATTACTTTATTCAAAATGCATTTGACAGTTTTTACATTGTGCCGCTGGCCAAAATTCCGTCATTTCCAATGATATCACATTTAGTACGAGCAAAATTAATAGGATACAAATCTCGCTAAAATATCTTCATTATTGATAACGTTGTGAAAAAAAAATTTAGGCTTGTAAGGTGTGTCCTACCAAAATAAATCCACTGCGATTGTGTGGCGTAACTGGACACCAAACAAACCAATAATAATGAAACAAATACATTAAGAAAGTATATATACAAATGCATATTTACAAGGACTAACTTATTCCATGTCCCACCTAGGCAGGAAAAAAAATGAATGTGTAAAAAAAGGAAGGGAAAATGTGTCCTGTTGAAATAAAGCCACTACTGTTAATAGTCAGTATGTCCGTCATGCTTATATATGACTTGGAATATGCAATGTTGCATACCATTTACCAATCCCCGGAGGATAATAGCATGAGTATTATCCCAGGCTTCAATTCTGCCATAGACCTAAACTGTCTGTGATTGGCATATGCAAGCTCTACTGAGAATACCCCCACACATTTTCATAGAAATTGAGATCAGAGGAAAGGGTCCATTCCATGACATGTACCCCATTATTCAGATATCATTCCCAGGGAGGATTTTGCAATGTAAATGGGGGTGTTCTCCTGCTAGAAAATCCAACTTAGGTCACCAATTCTCTCTGCAAATGGCAGTAAATGAGTTTCTAGAATTTCTTGGTAATTGTAAGCCTTCATGCAGCCTGAGGTAAAAGCCAGGTTCAGTTTGCCACCATAGCCGAAATCTCCCCATACTATTAATGAGCCTCTACCTTGCTGTCTTTTGGAGTAAATTACCTCATGTCATGCCAATAGAAAGCAATATTGTCTGGGCTATCCAAATTAGATTTTTTTCTGATCCTTTGATTGTGGATAGCTTTCAACATGGGCTGCTGCTTCCTTTTTTCATATCGTAAGTTACTTGCATGTTTCACAATCTGTGACAGGGTTGATTTTGTCACAGCAGTGTTTTCCTCTTTGGCAATTAATTGTCTTAGGGAAATACCACCTTCTGAAAGACAACACACAACATCTCTTTTCTGCTTGGAAGTCATTTTTCTGCATGTACACCTCCTTTTTCTCATATCCATATACATTGCCCTGATTCACAATTTTAACTACTGGAATGTTCGACTTTTTATATTTCAAAGTTTAAAGGTATTAAAATGTTACTTTTTAAAACAATTTTGAATAATATTTAATAAAAGAAACTTACATTTTGATAAATAAGAGCTTTTTATAAGGAAACTTTATATTGGAAAAAAAAAAAAAAAAAATCAGCTTTGAGTTATTTATGAAGGATAATTATAAGACTTTTTTAATTAATAAAATTTCAAATTTCATGGTTTCTTCTACGAATTAAAATGAACATTTTAAAATCAAAGAGAAATAGTGAAAAAATTAGAAGAAAAACTTTACAGGGTCATGTACTGTTTATTTGTTAGGAAGATATTAAAGTAAAAATAAATATATACAGTAGAAGATCTTTATAACGCAAACCTAAAAACGCAAGGTTGTGCATTATATAGAATTTTGCATTATATGGATCACATCATTAAATTCACCTTGTAAACATGGCCAAATATATCTGACACATATCAAAATACATTAGAATATCTTTATACTACATTTCTTGTTACCAAGAGTTATCAAAATTATAAATTTTTGCATAATATAGGTCAGACAGTGTTAAATTTACTTTATAAACATGATCCAAATATAACTGACACAACCACCCCTTATATTAGACATTTTCAAAAATGTTTATTGTAATAATAGCTTTTTTTTTTCTGTAAAAAGGTCTTAAATTAGAAGGTAAAGTTGAACTAATGTATCAAATTTAGTCCTCTAGAGAGTAGCAATATTTCACAATGTGAAAATGCAGGTGTTTTTTAACTGTAAAAATCATTGTTTACATCTGAGAAGTTGTGCGTTATATGGAGAATTGCGTTATATAGAATTGCGTTATAAAGATCTTCTACTGTAATACAATCTACCCTAATAATGGCAGTTCAGCAAGAATAACTTTTCTACTCCCTTTGATTTAGCAAGGAAGTTTTTAAAATACATCCTAGATCAGTGTCTGGAGTGGGCAATTTATTTTCAGAGATTGTAAACATTCAGGTTGTTCCTAAAATCTTGCAACAAACTTTCAACGGGGGTAATATGGTCAAGTCAAGACAAAAAAAAAATTTTTTTTTAACAAGAAACAATATTTCAACCCATTTATTCCATCAAAATTATAATACATTCAATCAAATATATTGGATGTGAAACAAGCCAAAACTGAATTTTTATTCACAACTTTATCAATAATGAAGATATTTTAATAAGATTTGTTCCGTATTAATTTTTTTTGTATTAAATGTGATGATATCATTGAAACTGACTGAATTTTGGTCCGTGACACAGTATAAATACGATCAACTGGATTCTGAATAAAGGAATGTCTAGTTCATAGTTCTTTAGCTATGAATGGTGGCATTTTCCAGCACTTCTCATCATACCATATTTCACAGAAATAAAAGAAAGTCAGTTGAAAATATAGTTATGATATCTTCATTATTGTTAAAGTAATCAACCTCAAAAGTTTTTTCATTTTGTTTAGAAACTCTTTTTTTGGGAAAAAACAAAAAACAGATTATTTACTAAACAAGAATTTAGGAACTTGTATTTGTACATCATTAATTCCTAGGAAAATCCCAATTAATCATCCCCATTAATTATCATTTTAATCCTCCTCATAGTTAATTTTCATAAGTTCTACTTCACAAACAACAAATAAATAATCTAAAAATATTCTATTTTATTTAAATATGATTTTGTTTTTAATTATTTAAAATATATTTATAAGTTGGCAGTTAAAATTAGAAATGTGAAAAGTTTTAAAAAATGTGTTTTAAAAGGTTTTTTTAAGTATTTAATTTGCCAAATACTTTGATATTCGGCCAAACCAAATATTCGGCAGGTTGAATAGTTTGATAATCGGTCAAGCCAAATGCCGATTATTAATGTAATGCCGTATCTCAGCTTAACCGATTAGTTTCATATTCAGCCTAACCGAATATTTGGTAACAGGGCCTAATACCGAATATTTGGTGCGTCCCTAGTGTATAACAGGCATGTCAAACACATGTTACCTATGATTAATTCAGCTGTTTCAACGCATATGCTGAAAATACACTATGGTCTTAGAGATAGCAGACATCGGAAATATGTGTATAACAGTGAAACCAGTTGGACGGGTCTTTATTTTATTCAAAATGCTACGACTATTTTTACATAGTCATTTTTGTCTCATTTATTTTGTCATTAAATAAGTGGAATGTTTCTCTTTAGAATGTGGTAGCATTCTGAATAAATAAAAATAAAAATCCCATTCATGTAACAACACTAATGTATAGAGTAGAGACACATGCAATTCAATTTTAAATTTTAGCTCCAAGAAATTACAGATACAAAGATGACCAATCTGAATATACCAAAGAGTGGAACCTTGAGTCTGAAAATTTAAAGATTCATAAAACTTTTACAGTATTTTACTTAAAATATTTATAAGTTTTATGTCAAAATGAATACTTTATTTTACTACTCTCTTCGATTTTACCTATGCTGTATTTATTAAACAAAAAGAAATGTTTTTTAAAATTAACAAAATTTGTCACTAATTAAGAAAAGTTATAACTTTAAAAAAATCAAAATACAAAATTAAATAGTTTTTAAATGAGTTGATTTGAAAGTGACACAAATTATCACTTTTGTGTTTCACACAAGATGGGCTTTAATTGAACATGAATTGTGGACTTAAGTTCTTACAATTTATTACTGCAGTTAATTAAAATTCAATGTGATTCCCTATTAAAGTGAAAATATATATGAGTATGAGGTTTCCGAATTTCTGTAATTTATCAGTCGATAGATTTTCCTTACGTATAGTGCACAATTAGGCTTATTTTAGCTATGTTCTGCGGTGCATTTTTGTATGAAAGACATCTTTTCATTGGCGATTCAAGCACTCAAATATGCCATCTGGTGGAAAAAAGATGTAACTTCTCGCTTCAGAAAACTTCCGTGCAAGCACATTGCATTACATGTATTTTCAGTTTGCTCAGAGGGATTCTTTTTTTCGCACAAATGCAGATTTCATGTGACATTTGTGTTCTGTGTTATATGACAAGGTAAAAATTATCCGAATTTGAATATCTAAAACTTTTAAATGCATTTACAATAAAACATGATTTCAATGTCACTTTAACATTAGTTAAAGGAACAATTTTTCTGTAGCAACGACTGCAATCAGTTCCTCTATAGGCCGTTTTAAGTCAAAATAGCTGCCAATCTTTGATTGTTTTTTAAGTGAAATAAAACATAATTTGAACCAGAAAAGGTATTTACTAAATGAAATCAAAGCAGTAGCACATTGATACAAGATGCAATTTATAAAAGAAATTTTCTGATTCAGAAAATATAAAATTAAAAATTTTTACTTAAAAAATGCAGAAGATGTAAATTTTATTCTGTGCAATAGTAATAATATTATCTACTTTTTTTATGTGGCCGCAGCTTTGTATATAAGGCTTAATTTGGCCCACAACAGTAAATGAGTTTGACATGCCTGGTGTAGAAGGTGAGTCTGCTAGTAATTGACCAGTGAGACAGAAAACTGTAGAAAACAAAAATTAATGCACAGATAATGTTAATTTTTTTTAACCAACATTAACATATACATGCAAAATATTCTGTTATTGAAAAATGTTAAAATATTTTTCTCTAATAGAATTTAAATACTTTTCTAAAATTATGAAACTTTATTAATGTAAGTTATTTTTAGATTTTTTTTTTGTTCCCAAGTCCTTATTTTGTTCAATTGTAACTTATTTCTTTAACATTTCTTATCGTAGTAAAGAAATATAATTTTCATTGAAATGGAAAGTTTTGGACCTGCACCAAAAAGAAATTGCCATTGACTCTAGAATGTGATTTTATTGGGGGATGGGGGGGAGAAAGAGTGCATTTTTTAAATCTATGCTTTTCTTCTTGATTGTTTCTTTCGTCTATTTTGAGTTGGTATAGGACTAAAAAATTCACTGTAATTAATATCTAACATGTTTGTTTATTTAAGATACAACCAATGACATTCTTCAATAGAGGATCGTAATGTAAGACCATTCCATTGCTTACATCTTCTGTTATGATTGACCATGAAAACAATTATTCCAATTTGCCCTGTAAATCTGAAACAATTGTTCACATCAGAAACGCATTACTGCTTTTAAATCACTGAAACAACTCTTAGTAATCATCTTGAAGAGGCTTTGTTCATGATAATGATTTTTTTTAAACATACATTGTTTTAGATATAGCCATTCTCAGGGCTCGATAAATGCAGTCGCCATTGGCGACCAAAATATTTTGAGTGGCAGTTAGAAGCATCAACCTTAAATGATCTAATGAGGATTCACTTTAACAATCCTTCACTTAATATCTATAAATCAGCAAACACTTTCATTGGGTAGTACTTTGGAAAATAAAATATCCAGACATGTTTGACAGTATCTAAAAAGCTAAAATTAAAAAAAATGTAAATTTTGAAGAATCATGTCAGAAAAAGGTGTTTGTAAATCTGTTATTTAAGGTAAAGTGCCTTAAAACTGACTGTTTAAGGATGCTCATCAGTGTTGTTCTAAAATGTTGTAATTTCTTTCAAAATATTTGAGAAACTTAATTTATATTAAATGAATTTATTAACCCATTGGGTAGAGATGGGAATGCTCAGGAAAAAACCGGAAAAGTTGGGGGAAAAACTTTTTTTTTTCAGTTTTTTTCCGAAGGGCTATTTTTTAATTTTTCCAAATTGGAAAAATTGAAATTTCATTTATAAAATAATTTAGCCAAAATTTTATAATTGCTACATTTTGATACTTTTATTTATATTTTTTTCATGTTTAGTGTCCCTCATGAAAACCTTAACATGGAAAATCTTATCTGTAAGCAGGGATCTTTTTAGAAAGAACTTGGGTCTCTTAAAACAGTTTTTTCTCCTTAAAACATATGACCTTTAACCAAATGCTTTCACTTAAAAATAGACATTTCAGAATTTTTTTACAATCTCCAAATTAAATCCTTCACAAATGTAATGATTTTAGAAAAAAAACCTGTTGTATAATAGCTGCAATAACCAATGAATCTATTATCTAGCTGTTTATATGTACGAAGTACAATAATGTCTAGATAAGAACTTAAATATTTAATTTATAATTTACAAAATTTCGATTACATTTTTTACATTTCATTCACATTTTTTACAAGTTCATAACTTTTTATAAAAGTTCACAATTTCGCAAAAACATGATCGTGGGAAAAAAAATCTAAGCAAATCCTTGGTAAGATAATTAAATGGAACTTCTCTGGTTAAAAACGGAAATTCATGTGCAAAAGTATTTCAATATTATACCAATAAAGGAAAATGGTAAGATGGAAAATTTAATGTAAAATTTGAAACATGCATTTATTTTTATTCGCATGGCTGTGATTTTTCACTTTTTTAGAAAAATTTCTTTTGATAATAACATGCAGTTGAAATTATGTATCTTTTTTTTTTTTCTTTTCTTGAAATATAGATTCTTAGAGTTGTCTAAATATGTTTTCAAAAAACATAAATCCATACAAACTTTGCAAAGAAAATGTAAGCAAATCTCTGTGAAATATCTATTTGAAAACAATTTTTAAACATATGGAAAAATCCACCCGTTTTAAAAGTTTGATTAAAAAAAAAAAAACTTTCAATATTAAGGATCTAAATCTTACTAAAATACAGTTTGGGTTAAGTCTGGAAAGCTGTACCAAAACTACATATACATACCAAAACTACATATACAGGAAATGAAAATTATAACTTTAAGTGTGTGTGTGTGGGGGGGGGGGGGGAGTAATATTGTAAAATAATACCAATTTTTAAACAACGGAAGATTTGAAAAGGATAATAGTATTTATAATAATACCAGAACTACTATAATTTGTTTCTTTTACACTGGCATCCTTTATGAGTACTATGTAGATGAGATGTACAATACAGTTTGAAACTGCTTTAAAACTTCAGTGATATTGGTTGAAACTAAAGATATTTTTTTTTTTGTTTATTTTTTAAATTAGTTTTGCTGATATAATTAAACAAGTGCTACTGAAAAATCATTTCAACAGACACGTGATATATTATACAAACACTGGTGTTAAATTAAGCAAGAAAAGCTACTCTCAGAATTCTGAGACTGAAAGGATAAACTTTTAAAAGTTGACTTTTTCTCTCTCTTTTTTTAATAACATATTCACATATAAAGGGAAAATAATTTTTTTTAGTGTGCAAAAATATTGAAAAAGTTTATTGTATACTTTTTAAGAAAATATAACTTATTTTTGAGAAACATTTATAGGAAATCAATTTTTCCCATTTTTCTAATTTTTCCAGAAAAAAAAAACTGTTTTTTTCCACCACTTCAACTTTTCCGGAAAATTTACTTCTCTACCCTTGGGGACGAGTGACCAGTATATGTGCCACGTAAGGTGCTCAGTATCTGCGATTATTCTCACCAGTAAATTTTTATTGTAAAGTTCGCCTTATTTAATCTGAGCATTTTCCCGATTCAAATAGGCAAAAATTTCTGTTTTGAAAAATTGGTGATAAAAGATTAAAAATTCTGTAAAAGGGCTCGTCCCAAAGGGGTTGATGGAGTTGAAAATTTAAGACAAATCAAAATGTGCTATTACTATTCTTGTGATTATTTCAGTGCTTTCTAAAACCCATGATTAAATTAAACGAGAAAGAAAATCAAGCACAGATTATGAAACTCTTTCCAACATTTGCAGACAAGGTTGCCGGCTTTTAGCCAGGTCAAAAAAAGCCGTTTGGCTTTTTTTTTTTTTTTTTTTGTTTTAACCACTTAGAAAAAGCCGGTTTTTATTTTTTAAAAAGGTGGTTTACAGCTAATTCATATTAAATTTGGATTAATTTATTGTTAATGCACTTATAACTATTTTATACTAAAAAAAATATTAATTTCTATTAAATTTTGTCAAATAAATAAGTCTTTATAACTGCTAGAAGGAAACTGTGAAGGCACTAAGTCTGGAAATATATATATATATATTTAGAAGAATAACATTAAATCAGACTGGTTTGAAATTCTATATTACATAGCTCCACATATACTACACATTTTAAAGATTATATTTAATTAAATAATGACAAAATGTCACACATCAAAGTAGAAACATTCTTGCATACTGCTATTTACTTTTAAAATTTATTAAAACTAAACAACTTATCTGTATTTAATAAATGAAATTATCTGATGTAATACTTAAGAACATCCAGTAATAAGTAATCAGTTTTCTGAGAATTTTTAAAGACAATAACATATGTAAAAATATTTTCTGCTACCCGGCAATTATGTAACTTATTGAAGATATGGCCATATGGACAGATTAAATCACGGAATGAACAATGTTAAGAGAGAAATTAGAAAGGATATAACATTTGAGGAGATTTTAGTGCATGTAAGTGTATAAAATAAAGACAACAATTATAAAAAAAATTCTCCAAATAAAATTTGTTGAATTAAAATTTTGAAAAGCTTGTTCCTATTTAAAAGAGTGCATAGTCATGCATATATTATTCATAATACTGTTTTTAATAGTGAAAAATAGTGTTTTTATTAAATGGCTTTATGTATAATTTTAAATGTTTATGAGAAATAATATGACTTGTATATTAATATAGCTCTTAAAATTAGTTAATAAAACATGTAACTAAGCAACCATTGCCCTCTTTAATTATATAAAGCAGTAAAAATGAAAAACGGGGTGTTTAAGTTTAAGGTAAAGAATAGATTACAAAAAAAAAAAAAAAAAAAAAAAAAAAAAAGAGAAAGAAAGAAACAGATAATGGTCAAACCAGATAAAGCAATTGGTCTTTTAAAATTTAGCTGACATATTTGTAATTCTGACTACAAATCACTAGCAGCTCTCTATCTGTGTTATTTCAATATTAATGTCTTCATTATTGAGAAATTGGATTTTATATTAAATTCTAACTCAGTTAAATGTCTTTAAAACTGATTAAAAAAACACTGAAATAGGGTTAGTTTATAATTAAAATGCCTCACTATGTAAAAGCCAATTATGACCAAAAAAGGCCAATTTTAGCCCAAAAAAGCCAGTTAAAACCAATAAAAGCCACCAGTGTAGCTTTTTTAAATTTTAGATGGCTTTTTTTGCAACCATGCTTCCAGAATACTTTAACAAAACTTTGCTGTTTAATAAGCTAAAGAAGATACTTAAATAAAGATTTTAGAAAATGTATAACACATTTAAAAACCAGATTCCAACAATTACCACCCATAGTTGGAAAGGTACTCCAATTCTTTTGTGCGGCCCTGTATATGAACTATTGATTTGTGCAGATTCTATATAGTATGTTAAAATTTAGTTTAGTAAGAAAACGCGTTTCACAGTTGGAAATTCACCTTCGGCAATTTTCCCCAGTAGATGGAAACATACTTGAATTCTTTTGTATCGTCTTGTATATTACATACAGATTTTATGCATGTATTAAGTTCAATTTTAATTCAAACGAAAACATGATTAAAACTACAAAAATGACACTTTCAGGAACAACTATCCATAGGCAGCCATGTATCCTATTCTTTGCACAGCTCTGTATACGATTTTATTTATATGCTACAAGCATCTCTTGGTGTACTAAATGTAGACTAGCTGTTTAACCTGTTTTATGCACAGGAGTTCATGTTCAATAACTGTTCGATTTAGAAAAATATTTTTCTACTACTGTGCATTTTTAATGAAATTTAATTTATCATGTTGCTATGGCAGCAGATGATAAAAGGGCCAGGGTCATTTTCAATAAATGCATACAATTCAGAAAAACATTTAAAAAAAAAATTACTTTTAAATTTCACATTAAAAATGAAATAAGTGATAATGTATAAGTTAGATGTGTCTGTAAATATAATTAATTAAGCACTTTAGCTTTTGGTATAATTTTTATACACTATTTTACTATATTTTATACACTATTTACCAGTAACATGGTAACAGACTTGACATTAACAGCAAAATATCTTCCAAAACCTACATGCTAGTTAACTAGATAATAATATTCAAGCAAAAGAAAGTACTAAACTTATATTTTTAACATAAAAAATTAGGTAACAGACTTGACATTGAATAAAAATACTCACCTTTATAAAAAATTCTTTACTCCACTACACTGTTGTTTTTCAACTGCAAAAGAAAATGGCTACAAGTAAATATTTAACTAGTATAAGTGTTTTTATTGCAAATGTGCTGCCGTCTCTTGATGAAATTGTCAACCTTTATTTCATGAAATTGTAGCTTGGTAACAGACTTGACAAAATATGAGGGACAAGATGTTTTGTAGATTTTCTTAAATATTTTTTTTTTTTTTTTTTTTTCTGAATAATGTCAGAAATTTAAAATAATGATGATTTATCTCATTAAATGTCCCAATTACTTTCCTTTTAAAGTGAAAAATAAAGTGAAAAAATATTACAGAATTATAAAATACAGAAGAGGGACAGCTATTTTTTTCTTCTACTAGATGCAAAAATCTGCATCTTTACGAAAAAAATATGAAAGTGATTATTTTTATGTTTTAGAAATATGTTGTGTAGTATTAAATAAATATAATATTTATAGTCAGTTTTAAATAATATATTATGAGTACATTTTTTTTTTTTTTTACTGTGGGACAGTATATGTATGCATATTTTGAAAATGACCCGTCAATCCATGTTAAATCATCCAGACCATGTTGCTCAATATCTTTGATTTTTTTTTTTTTATTCTTTACCAGTTAATTTACTGTACTTTCAGGAGTCTAAAACGAGGATTGAAATTTTTTTAAACCTTTCAATTATTTATTTATTTATTTATTTTTTGGCAGTTATTTTTTGTCATGTCACAAGTGGTTTTTCATGAAAACAGTACTTTACAGAAACCCTTATAATTTTTTTTATTTCTAAACATATCAAAATGATTTTAAAGCCATTATATAGAGTAAAGAATGAACTAAATTTTGATAATAGGTATTTTTATGATAATGATTAAAAAAATGGCATAAAATAAGATAAAAAATATCCTTTTTACAGCAAAAAGTTGTATTTTTGATATAAAAATTTTAATGGAAGAAAGTAAAACTCATCTTTACATTTTTTTTTTTCTGAATATATACCTTATTGAACTATTTATTCTCTGAAGAAATATGAAACATTTTGAGATACTCCTTCTTTTTCTATAATTAGTCAAACTTGGCATCTCACGTCAAAATGCTAAATTTGAAGTTCAATAACTAGAAAAGGACTGGATAAAATTTTATGAAAATTTAGCAGGATAACCTTCTTATAGATGTAAACATGTAGCAAAAATATTATGAGTGATATGCATGTGGTTTTAAAAGTGCTGCACATAACATATTCTATAGTAACATCTTCTAGTGCACCTCAATAATGTATTGTAAATTTCATTATGTTTAAAATACTACAACACTATTAAAATACACTGCAAATGATTTTTCCCCATAGACACATCTTAATTTTCAATATAAAATCAGGATATGGAATATTATTTTTTTACAACATTGCTTTTCATTGTTATAATTTGTACTAAGAATGATGTGAATGTTTCAGGTTATAGAATTCATTATTACTAATTTAATTTTCTTCATACTTTTAAAGGTTCTTAACAGAAGTATCGCCCTATATGTGGGCTTCATTGGGAATAGGCTTGGCAATTGCATTGTCTGTAGTTGGTGCTGCTCTGTAAGTGTTTTCTTTTTTCTTAAAAAATTATTTTTTCGGAGTTCTATTTAGTAATGTTAAAATTTAAAATATTGTAAATATGAGCTTCATGTAAACACCTACTAATTCTGAAACTAATTATAATAGAAAAGAGTTACTGGTACCAAACAATTAGAAATAAAATCTACTTCTAAATGATGTTTATAAAATTTGCTTAAGGGCTCATCTACAAATCAAAACCAGGACAAACTTTGTTTTTTCCACTGGCAACACCCAATTTTGACAATATATTAAAAATCTCTGGTTCAAACTATGCCTGGAAAAGAAATTTCAAGTCATTTGGATAATAAGTTTTGAATTATAAGCATTCAAAATTTAGATTTTCTAATGTTAAATTACATTTTCATATTTTTATTAAATCTCCTGAAATATTAATCCTAATGTGATAAGTTTTTGTATGATTGTAATACTAAAAAACACAAATACATTGAATTTGTAATTTAAAAATTTTTATAGTATTAATTATGAAATTAATATTTGAAAAAAATACAAATTGCAACCTACAATTTTTTTTGGATATTTATATTTAGTATGTCCTGCTTTATGCAAATTCTCAATTTCAAATTTTTCTTCCAACTAGTTTTCAAATTATGATTCAAAAAAGTCAAAATGATGGTTTAAGGGGCCGTCTATGATGTGCAGAAAAGCATAATTTGAAATATATGTACAGTAGAGGATCTTTATAACGCAATTCTCCATATAACACACAACTTCTCAGATGTAAACAATTAATTTTGCAGTTAAAAAGCACCTGCATTTTCGCATTGTAAAATATTGCTACTCTCTAGAGGACTAAATTTGATACATTAGTTCAACTTTATCTTCTAATTCAAGACCTTTTTACTGAAAAAAAATGCTATTATCACAATAAACATTTTTGAAAATGTCTAATATAAGGGACGGTTGTGTCAGTTATATTTGGATCATGTTTATAAAGTAAAGTTAACAATGTCTGACCTATATTATGCAAAAATTTATAATTTGGATAACTCTTGATAACAAGGACTGCAGTATAAAGATATTCTAATGTATTTTGAATTGTTTCAGACTTACTTGGCCATGTCTACAAGGTGAATTTAATGATGTGATCCATATAACGCAAAATTCTATATAACGCACAACCTTGCGTTTTTAGGTTTGCATTACAAAGATCTTCTACTGTATTTTACTCATTTTATTGAAACATTTGGACTGGCAATAGTTGCAATATATTAAGCGAATGAAACGGTTATATTGGCAAGGAATAATGCATTAATAGAAGTGACATAATCCTTCTGTAGCATTTCAACAATCAAGTACTGAATTTTAATTTGGATACAGCCCCTAAAATATGCTCATTTTAAAGTAATTACTGTAGAATCTCTTTTATCCGAAACTCTTTTAACCGAAAATCCCGGTTAACCGAAATCCATTGTAAAGCTTTTTTTTTTTACTATCACATTCCTTGTGTGTAAAATCCATTTTGAAAGCTTTTTTTTTTTTTTTTAACTATCATATTCCTTGTGTGCAAGCAGTCCTTAAGATCTAAGAGTACATATAAATATTTTCGATTTCCTTTCTTAGAGTTCCTTTGAATTTAATTTGAGTCCCTGTAAGCTGCAGAGTGAAACAAAGAAAATGAACAAATTAGCCATTCTGAAGCTTTTGAATATTTTGCAAAAGGTTTAGCATGACTGTAGCAGCAGAAGGACTGTGATACTAGTGAACTAATAATATTAAAAAACTTTGTAACAGAGCTTCAAAGTAAAGGCAATCGAAACTGCGACAAAGTATTTTTTCAAACCTTTGTGATATATCGCTCGCCTGCAAGAAAAGGGACACACATCTCAACAAAAGTAAGTTTCACAGGAGAGGCAAAAAAAAATTGCCTGATTTTGTTGTAACATAAAATTATAGCACTTAGCTCTGATTAGGAGTAAAAATGTTTAAGAATAAAGACGTAGGATGAGGTTTGGAGAATTTTACCTCCCCACACAATCTACCCCTTTTCTGTGGTCGCAAATGGACATATAGCAGTGACTTTCCGGATAACTACACTTAGGAAACTTTTTGTGTAGGAGGATGAACCTAGGACAGACCTATTACTGGAATAAAACGAAAAAGAAATGTTTGCGAGATGTGTCACATTTCTTACGGGTGAACGAATGTGACAATATATACAATAAAATACATATATGACAATAAAAAAAAAAAAAAAGCTTTCAAAATGGATTTTACACACAAGGAATGTGATAGTAAAAAAAAAAAGCTTTACAATGGATTTCGGTTAACCGGGATTTTCGGTTAAAATTTAAAAGGTATTTAATTTCAAAATTAAAATTTAGGTAATTTTTTCTTGTTTTTTATTTTGCTATTGCTTTATTTTTATTAAGCACTTGTTACCATAATAAGAAATATTGCATATATTTCTCCTTAATCTTAAAATGGAAGCATTCTCGATTATCTGAAATTTTCGATTTTCCGAAAGAGAGTCGGTCCCAATTACTTCGGATAATCGAGGTTCTACTGTAATTTCTCTGAAACTAATCATACAAATTTCATGAAAATTTGATTTTAAGCTAATTGAAGGGTATAGAATTTATGTATGGTGTCAAACTTGGGTATTGCTATTGAAAAAACAAAGTTTGGGCTCATTTTAATATGTATACGGTCCCTAAGCAAATTTTATATATACATCATTTAAAAGTAGTCTTTATTTCCAATCATTTGGTATCAGTAACTTTCTTCTACAATAATTTGTTTCAGGAGTTAGTAACAGGGCCGAAACTAGCCTTTTTGGCACCCGGGGCAAGCATGGATTTTGGCGCCTCCCCCCCCCCCCCCCCCCCCCCCGTCCACTACAAAGTAAATTTACAAAAGCAATTTTACTAAGTATCTAATAGACAACTTATTTTTAAATTTAAAATATATAAAACTGAACTACGTAATCAGCTTTGCCAAACATTGATTCATTAAAACCTTGAAAATGGAATCAAAAGGAATTTTTGTATAGGCCTAAATGAGGTCGACATCTTGCTGTACGTTTGTATTTTTTCATCATAGTAGGATTATTGTGTAATAGATGTGTTACCTGCTATGATAAAAAATGTTTAAAGTGGAATTTTTCCCGATTCGTGTGATTCCCTCTTACAAACTTTTACTACACCTCAGCCCCCTCAGAAATGATGAGTCTAGATACGCCACTGCAGGGTGGCAAAACGCCTAGAAATGCCAGAAAGACGAGAAAAAAAGTCATTTTGGGCGATAAAGGCCGGGGGGGGGGGGGGGGGGGGCTTTGCTTTACTAGATATGATGCCCTGTGCAAGAGTTTTACTGTACCACTACAAATGCTGTACTCTTAAAAAAAAAGGTTTTACTAAGAATTTTACTTTGTGCATTTCCCCTCTTGATTGTTTTTATTGTCCGGGCAGTCATCGCCCATAGCAAGACGGGAAAAAAAAAGAAAAAAAAAGAAAAGAAAAGAAACTCAACGCTGCTCAGCGGAAAAACAACAAACAGCTTTCATGGAATTTTTTTTATCTAATAGAAAACTCAGACTGTGAGGGGTCGCTTCGCACTTGGTAGTTATCAGTAGTGGACAGTGTCCGACAATAGAGATTGACCTTGAAAAATGGTAGTGATTTTCCTACACAGGAAGTGAAAGGTAGAAGGCGAAAGGCATAGGGATGATACTTTTGGAATGGGAGAATGAAAAAAGCCTTTTTTCTTATTTATTTGCAATTTTGTATTGTAGATGAATCTTTTTATCTATTTGTAAAGTTTAATGCATTTGATTAAGTTTTCCTTTAAATTTTCCGGCTGCAAGACATTTTTGTACAAATTTCGTACATATATATACATTCTTGTATCAAACGTCAAACAAAATCTTCATTCTGGCGCCCCCTTCACCTTCTGTTAAAGCGGCGCCCGGGGCACGTGTCCCCTCTGCCCCCCCTAGTTTCGGCCCTGGTTAGTAAAGCGTGTTTACTTTTTTTTCCTATGACTATACATTTGTCAAATTTCTGTCAAACTGATTTTTACAGTAATTAGAATTACCTTAGGGGAATATAGAGGAGTAAAATATTAATAAATTATGTTAATATATTATCATGAGTAATTTCTTTTTTGTATGTTTGTATCAGTGCATATAAGTATGAATCTTTCACCATTTGAAATTCTTAAAGATTTTTAGAAAATAAAAAATACTTATCTTGGATATGGATAACTTTTAGATTTCAAAATATTGTAATCCTACTCTGTAGTTTTTCCTAAATCTTATCGTATAGAAGTATTTTTTTTCTCTTGAGTGGTGGAATCGGATTTATGCAGTGATGTACAGGAAACAGACAATTCACTAACATAACTGAAATAAATCATAGGTGCCGATACTCGATAAACATAAGCTACAGGAATGCAAGCCTATCACTAAGAATTTTTATTGGGGGAGGAACCTTAAATTCCCAATTCAAATTTCAGTATTTGCCGACTCATTGAGTAGCAAAAATAAATAGTTCGATGTTTGCCAACTAGTTTTATTATTTTGCCAAGTTACCGCAATTAGAAAATGTAATATAGATCTTATTTCCAAAAAGCTTAGTAATATTCCCAATTATATTTGTAACTTTTGCCAAGTCTATCAGAAATAGAAAATGTATTATAGTTTTTTATTAAAGTTTTAAGCAAATTGGCCAACTAAGTTTGTAAATTTGCCAAGTGTAACAGAAATTTGTGATTTTTTGGGGGGTGGAGGGGGGTGCCCCCATCCTTAGCAAGAGTCCTGCATGGATGAGATTCTTCAGACTTTTAAATTTTTAAGAAAATGTCACCAATTAAATTTTTGAGAGATTTTTAATATTTTTCTTAATTTTCAGCTTTTGGTTTGTATTTTTAAATATAGTCCATTTGTTTGTTCTGAATTCCTTCGAATGGTCTAAAGTTTTAAAATGTTTTCAGAGGAAATTACTCACTTTTCTTTCAAAGAACACTTTAAAAACATTCCCTTTTTTTAACCTTCATTCTTAGTTGTTGGTTTGTTGCACCCTTAATGTTGTTTTTCCTTTTCCAAATCTCTTTTTTTCTATTAAAAATTCCTTAATGAATATTTTTTTTTCAAAATTATTTTATTAAAAAGTTTTCAAACGATTTCAGGTACACAGATCTGTGTACTCATTTTAGAAAATAATTTCAGACCTCTATGTGCAATGAAGGTTCACTGACAATTGCACATGCATGCAAATACTTTGATTAATATAGAAAACTGCTTTGTCATGTATCTGAACAATTTAGTTTCATATTTGTTTTTTTTTTTTTTTTTCAGTGCAAAGAGTTTCACATGTACTTGTTTCTTTTTGAAAAACTTGAATTTCATGCTATTTTCAGACTTTGTCTATTTTCCACTCTGAAGCTAAAGTACAGTTGTATAGTAATAAAGTAGAAAATATGAAAATCTGTACCTAAAATTTAAAAAGAAAAAGTAATATTTATAATTTCCCTATTAAATTTTATTTTCATTTCCCTTGTTCCTCAATCCATTATATTATTTTTCTAGAAATCATGGATTTTTTTGCATAATTCTGCAAAATCTATGTTTTAGAATTAATTAGTGTAAAGAAAAAACTTTACTAACCAAAAAGTAGTTTTGAAACAATTTTTGTGTTTCTCAAAAACATGTCTGGTAATCCTTAAAAATGCAAATTTTAGTAATTGGTTGCAGGCAAATTGCAAATTTTGCTAATAAGTCGCTGAAAGAAAAATTGATTTAGCCAATTGGTTGTTCTGTTGGGAAAATAACAAATTTCATCAATCTGATGCAGAAAAAATATCATATTTTGTCAGTTTTTTCGTGGGAAAAGTTATCACAAAGTTTTTAAATTATACGGAGAAATAAATCATGAATTTTATCAATTGCTTGTGAAAAGCAAATTGTGAGTTTTGTCAATTGTTCATGAAAAAATATCGTAAATTTTACCAATCACTTGTGGGAAAAAAAATGCAAATTTTATCAGTCTGTCGCAAAATTCATCAATAGGTCATCGAAAAAAGTTTAAAATTTCATCAATCGGTTGTGGCAAAAAATCACAATATTCGTCAATACGTAACAGCAAAAAATCACAAAATTAGTCAACCGGTCACAAAACTTTCTCCTTGTAGGGATAACAAAATTAAAATTTTTTTTTATTATAAATTTAATACAGAGAATAATCTATATTTAAAAAGCAATGAGTAAATTATCTCAGTTATGTTTGTATATAAGTGCATACCTTGCAAAGGATGATGATTGAGTGAATATTTATAAAAACTATAAAAAAATATAGCTTGAAAAAATCAAACTTGTGAAATGGCCATATTTAACTCCTGGAGGATGTCCATTATCCCTGAAATTTATCTAGTTTATTCCTGATACAGTTTTTTCATTGTTAGCATCTATGAGTAAGAGGGTGGGCTGAAAAAAAACTTTTTTCAATTGTCGATGATGGCTAGTGTGGAAAACATGGCCACTGTCAATTGCTGGCACTAGGTTGACAAAAAAAAAAATTGAGATTTTAAGACAGCTCCTTGATTTGCCGAAAATGTCTTGAACGCTAATCTTGGAACTTTTTTTATCAAAATTTTTCAAGATGTTAAATTTATTTTGGTAGTATTTGCTTGTATAGTCATATTTAGTGTTCCAAATGCCTAAATAAACTCTGATTATGTATTATTTAATTGCTATGTGTTTTCTAAATTAGCTGATTTTTATAGCCTTTTCATGTATAACTAGCCAAAAATTGTGTTTTGTTTTAATCTCCCACCAATTTCTCTCCTTTTATGTTCCTTTGACCCCACCCAATGTGTAGGAGAAATTCAAAACAACATAAATTCAGGATACATGTTAGAAGAATCATTAGTCTGCTTTCCAAATCACTCCCAGACTCTGGAAAGATGCATCAAAGATATAGGGCTTTCATCATAGCAAAACTGCGATTAAGGAAAAAGATGTCAAAATTCATTTTGAAAAAGAACTTTGTAATCGGTACACATTTTGAATCAATATTCAGCAATCAAAACTTCTGCATGTACGTCCTAGTGGTGAATTCTGGCTTGTTTCACATTGGTCCCAAATGCAAAACAAGCTAAAACCCGTATATTTTCAAATTACATAGCACTTAAATAATATGTAATCAGTAATAATATGCTTATTTATCCATTTTGCACACTGAACATCAGATCATTGACAAAACTCACAATTTGCTGTTCCATGATTTCTAGAAATCATGGATTTTTTTGCATAATTCTGCAAAATCTATGTTTTAGAATTAGTGTAAAGAAAAAACTTTACTAACCAAAAAGTAGTTTTGAAACAATTTTTGTGTTTCTCAAAAACATGTCTGGTAATCCTTAAAAATGCAAATTTTTAGTAATTGGTTGCAGACAAATTGCAAATTTTGCTAATAAGTCGCTGAAAGAAAAATTGATTTAGCCAATTGGTTGTTCTGTTGGGAAAATAACAAATTTCATCAATCTGATGCAGAAAAAATATCATATTTTGTCAGTTTTTTCGTGGGAAAAGTTATCACAAAGTTTTTAAATTATACGGAGAAATAAATCATGAATTTTATCAATTGTTTGTGAAAAGCAAATTGTGAGTTTTGTCAATTGTTCATGAAAAATATCGTAAATTTTACCAATCACTTGTGGGGGGAAAAAAAATGCAAATTTTATCAGTCTGTCGCAAAATTCATCAATAGGTCATCGAAAAAAGTTTAAAATTTCATCAATCGGTTGTGGCAAAAAATCACAATATTCGTCAATACGTAACAGCAAAAAATCACAAAATTAGTCAACCGGTCACAAAACTTTCTCCCTGTAGGGATAACAAAATTAAAATTTTTTTTTATTATAAATTTAATACAGAGAATAATCTATATTTAAAAAGCAATGAGTAAATTATCTCAGTTATGTTTGTATATAACTGCATACCTTGCAAAGGATGATGATTGAGTGAATATTTATAAAAACTATAAAAAAATATAGCTTGAAAAAATCAAACTTGTGAAATGGCCATATTTAACTCCTGGAGGATGTCCATTATCCCTGAAATTTATCTAGTTTATTCCTGATAGTTTTTTCATTGTTAGCATCTATGAGTAAGAGGGTGGGCTGAAAAAAAACTTTTTTCAATTGTCGATGATGGCTAGTGTGGAAAACATGGCCACTGTCCATTGCTGGCACTAGGTTGACAAAAAAAAATTGAGATTTTAAGACAGCTCCTTGATTTGCCGAAAATGTCTTGAACGCTAATCTTGGAACTTTTTTTATCAAAATTTTTCAAGATTTTAAATTTATTTTGGTAGTATTTGCTTGTATAGTCATATTTAGTGTTCCAAATGCCTAAATAAACTCTGATTATGTATTATTTAATTGCTATGTGTTTTCTAAATTAGCTGATTTTTATAGCCTTTTCATGTATAACTAGCCAAAAATTGTGTTTTGTTTTAATCTCCCACCAATTTCTCTCCTTTTATGTTCCTTTGACCCCACCCAATGTGTAGGAGAAATTCAAAACAACATAAATTCAGGATACATGTTAGAAGAATCATTAGTCTGCTTTCCAAATCACTCCCAGACTCTGGAAAGATGCATCAAAGATATAGGGCTTTCATCATAGCAAAACTGCGATTAAGGAAAAAGATGTCAAAATTCATTTTGAAAAAGAACTTTGTAATCGGTACACATTTTGAATCAATATTCAGCAATCAAAACTTGTGCATGTACGTCCTAGTGGTGAATTCTGGCTTGTTTCACATTGGTCCCAAATGCAAAACAAGCTAAAACCCGTATATTTTCAAATTACATGGCACTTAAATAATATGTAATCAGTAATAATATGCTTATTTATCCATTTTGCACACTGAACATCATACAAGTAAATACAAATAAAATTAATTTAATTTCACATCTTGAAAAATTTTGCTAAAAAAAGTTCCAAAATCAGCATTTTAGCCATAACTTCAAGACATTTTTGGCAAACCAAGAAGGTGTCTTAAAAACATTAATTTTTTTGTCTGAACTTAGTGCAGTTTTTCCACACTACCCATCACCGAAAAAAGTTTTTCTGACCAACCCTGAGTAAACCCTCATTAAACTGAATATATTGCATAAACAGGACATTTTCTTACAAACAAAGCATATTGAAATCACAGAACTTTTTGGATTTTGTGATCAAATGCACTGAAGACAGCAAAAATAAAGAGATATCTGTATATGAGTATTTCAAGTATGTGTGAAATAATTTTTCAAGAAATCAGCTTTAAATGAACACTACAGAAGATCTGAACTTTAAGTTAGATTGTAGAACCTAAATATCATATAAATTACTAGGAGGCTCTGCTCCCTGCAAGCTACGCTTGCCAACTCCCATTCAGACACTGCAGAATCTAAAAGCACGCTAATCTGATCGGTTTTAAAAAGATTAGAGAAGATTGAGTTATACTGAAAAAACCTGTAGCAATCTCCCTGTAAATGGGTTTCCATTCATTTCCCTTTGATTGCGAGAATTTAAGGACGAATCAGTTGCTGTTAAGACATCCAATGGTTGTTTTCATGTTTGGTTAAAGAAGATCAGTTAAACATTTGAAAAGAAGCTAAAATAAAATGAATTAAGTAAACAGAGTCTTTGTCTCCCGGTATTTTTTAACAGTGTTATAAAACGATTGACCTAATACAATTTACTAAAATTACTAAAATTTGCTGCTTTTTAACCCCTTCAAGGGCGGTGGCTCATTTTTGGACCACTTAATTTTAATTCTTAAATGCCATATTGGCACCAGAATATTGGGATGAAAACTTTCCTTTTATTAAGTAAGTGAACAAAAGCCTTTTTGTATTTCGAAATTTGTTTGTAAATTCTGGTGCCATTCACTGATTTCAAGATTTTACGAATAGAAGCACCTTGCCCGTGAAAGGGTTAAACACATATTAATGTATTTATTATTTTAAAGTTTCCTTTCTCATGTATTCACATGTAAATACAATTTTCAAGATATAATTTTCAATATTTTCCTGCTTTTAATACGTATTCATTTAATAGTATATTTAAAGATTTTTTTTCTGTTTTTAATAGTCACGTGAAAATTAATTTTTAATCGTTAGTAAATATTATTCTTTGCGCTGTTTTTATAATTGAAAACAATCTCTATAATAATAACCTGAGTCATGTGACTATCATCAACAGTTCCAGGCCCTTCGCTGGATCGCTTGAGTGATCCCTTCGCCTTTTATATTCCAGGCAGCCATTTTGGTACAGGTGTGATAAGTCGCCAAATATTATTCTATCGCCATTATTTCATTTATATTATAATAGTCCAAGTCATGTAACTGCCATAAACAACGGTCTGATCCCTTCGCTTTCCATAAGAAAGGTTTCCATTTTGATTAAAGAATCAAAATTATTTTTTCGAATAAAACTACATAAAAGTTACCATGATCGCAAAGAATTCCTGGTATTTTTATGTTAGCCGGGTGCAAATCTCGCCAATAGCTTTTTTTTTAACTCGCCAGTTAGCATTTTTTTATTTTTCGAATGGTAAATTAAAACGGTGCTACTTGGTTATCCCATCGACCAAAATCTGTCGCCAAACTATAAGATTAAATGCCAAATCGTAAATCTTACATTCACTTGACTTTAAGGAAGTTACACGTGTTCACGCAATCAAGTGATTTTTATTTCGACGTTTTATTTGTATTTTTATTAATGTTATACTAATATATTTGTTCTTTTGTTATTTAAAATAAAAAATTTATGTCAATTTGTATAATTTGGCTATTTATATAATTTGGCGAAATTGGTCGAAGGGAGAAGTAGTACCATTAAACCATTGCTTTGAAGTGGAAATTAAATGTCATGATTTGTTGCATTGTCATATACACACCGGGTTTGGCGTGATTTTTTTTTACGACAATTTGGCGAAAACCTCGTTTTTGAATACCAGTTACATATGTATTTTTAAATTATTTTCTGTTATTTTTAAAATGAAATAACAATAAATAAAAAAGTTTAATTAATAACTATAGAGCAAAACAATTTATAACATTTTTTGTAAATAAAAAGAAAATAAATTCAAATAAACATTTATTAATAAATAAGCAACAATAGCCGGGTTATCATGTCAGGCAAAATAACGCCATTTTGGCGCCACTTAGGTACCCCGTTGCATATATGACATCTGTGACTAATATTTTTCATTTAGTTTTTTAAAAAAGAAAGCCATTTATTTTAAATGTTTCAGTTTTAAATGAAAGTTTTGCATTAAATAAAATGATAATGAAATCCAAATTGAATTATGAATAAAAGTAACATGATGCATTTCTTAGCATACATTTAAGGGAGGCCAAACTGGTCGCCAAATTAGTTTAAAATAGTAACTTTTTCTAAAATATGATTAAAAATTGAAATGCCATCATTAGAGAAATGTATTTGAAATTAGAAAAAAATTAATATTTCAAAAATTAATTCGAATTTAAAAGTTCTAATACCAGTTTTGAGATCTGCGGATCAATATGGATTTTTGGTGTTAATTACATTGCAAAATAAACCATATTTTAGGGGAAATCGCCGTGAAACATAATCGGTTCTTTATTCAGTCATTTCAAAGAATTATTTCATAAATTCATTTCATTTCAGTCGTTTCATATATCCGTTTCATAAATTCGTTTCATTAGGATTTTATATATATAAGGTAGATGTAGTTGTTGTGCAACTTTATTTATTAAATATTAATTAAATCAGTTTCACTTATAAATGTAAATTAAAATACTGCACAGGTCAAGTACAACCAAATCAGAACTACAAAATTCTATATTAAGTAAACTTGGAATCTAATCCACACTCAATAAAATAATTTTTGTTTGTTTGCAGTCAACACAAACCCGGAATATTTAATTCAAACTTGGCCAAAAAACAGAGATGGACGACAATTATTCCTTATTTTAAAGAAATTAAAAATTCTGCAATAAGATCTAGGTTTTTTAATTGTGGTTTTAATCAGCTGCATTGTTTTTGGAAAAAAAAACAAACTGAAAATGCTTTTAAAGAAATCATGTTTTTTTGTTTCACCTCCTCCCCACTTTGTTGAAATAATCTGATAGTTTGTTGCTGTTAAAATCTTAACATCCAGACAGAAATTTTGAAGATGATTAACATTTCAATTCCATGGAAAATGAAGATTTTGTTATTTTTTAAATATTATCGTTACTTAATCAGTAGAATGATTTTGTCAGATGTTCATAATGGTCACTTTTTTAGAAATGTGATTTATTTATGTGTAGTAATTCTTTAAAAAGATATTTTGATCTTGAATTAATTGTATCACTGATTAAACTGTGAATAATATATTAGTACTAGACTGTTGTATTTTGATGCAGAATATTATAATTACATTTAATGTTATGAAATTACTTACTTATATATATTTTTTAGCTGTTGTGACTTTTATTTATATTTTATTATGTATTACAATATTAGTCATAATATTAATTAGTGACGATATTTTTAGTGGCATATACACTACTGGTGTGAGCATTGTTGGAGGTGGTGTTAAAGCTCCAAGGATAAGAACCAAGAACCTTGTTAGCATTATATTTTGTGAGGCAGTTGCTATTTATGGTATTATCATGGCAATTGTTTTGCTGAATCAATTGAGGGTAAGGAATTATCTCTGTCACATAATTTTGAAAATATTTCAGGAAATGTTTCTTCAATGTTTCTTCTCTGTCTGTTGTGATAATGCAGATCTAACAAGATGTTATACAGGGTGTCCATAGCTCCAATTACAGAAAGGTTTTAAATGAGGTAAAGAAATATTTTAAAAGCGATTTGGGTCAATAAAAATAATTCTTTAAAAAATACGAAATTTAAATTTTTGTACGGTCGCCCGGTCCTATAACTTATATTTAGTAAAATTTTCTTATTGCACTAACAAGTAAGACAAAAAAAAGCCCTGTTCATATGACACTAAAATTCACCGAATTATGAAACTTTAAAAATGCATGACACTTTTCTGCACCTGAACACACATGAATTTTGCCATGCTTTGAGGGGTCATATGCCAACTGCTTAAAGTATTCGAAGAACTTATTTCATGTGTATCTATGCTTTGAAAAAAATCATACATGCATTACGATTGAGTTAACTTTTATTAAGTTTCAAATTGACTAAAATAATTGTATTTTAACTTATGTTTTATTTTGTAAGGATCTGAGACTGTTTCTTTTAACAAAAATTGTTATTTTTATAAGTTTTTATTTAACTTAAACGATCGTATGTATGTTTTTCCAGTTCAAAACTTGTACTCGAACTTTAACAACTTTCAAATATTCGATCGAGATTAAATTTTACATAATGTTCATTAAGTTCAATGACAATCTAATATTATGATTTTCGGTGGTTACCATTTATACTTATTTTACAGGATAACATAAAAGGTTTCAGATAGATATTACTGCCAAAAAGTTTAAGAACAAGTTTAAGATTAGATGACACAAGACTGTGATGGTTGTGTTTTTGTTAACTTTTATGTATTTTTTAGCACTGAATCCGAAAATTACCTTAATTCATAACCATCATGTCAGGATTTTTCACAAATCATAAATTGTCAAAGTTAAAAAATAACAAAAATCGGATACTATAAAATAGAGGAGATGACTGTATTTTTTATCTTTTGATAATTGATTTTTATGCACTTTTTTGCACTGAATCTGAAAATGACCTTCATTTTTAATCATCACGTTAGAATTTTTATGCAAATCCTAAATGTCAAAGTTAAAATATAGTGAAAATCTGATACTATAAAACAGCTGTAAAACTTTATTTATTTAATTTTATTTCTCTCTTTTTTTAATTCTTACAGCTAAACAGTTGAGGGGTCTGATGAGGTGGGGGAGAAAGTTCAATTGTAACTTTGAAATTTACAATTTGCAAAAAATCCTAATGTGATCGTTAAAAAGGAATGCCATTTACGGATTCAGTGATAAAAAATACATACAAATCAATTATCAAAAGTTAAAAACACAGCAACATCTATTTTATAGTATCAAATTTTCACTACTTTTTCCTTTTTTTAACTTTAAAATTTACAATTTGCAAAAAATCTTTATATGATAGTAAAAAATGAAGGTAAATTTCAGATTCAGTGGTACAGAATACATAAGAATCAATCATCAAAAGATAAAACTGTTAATTTTCATCATTTTATTTAACAAAAATTCTGTTTTTTTTTTTCTTTTTATATGTTTATTACAAATTGTATATTTTGCATTAATGTCAGAATGATTAAAGATTTCAAATTTATATTGCAATGTTAATATAACCATTTTTTTAAAATATATCTGATGAAATTATATTTCTACTAAATTTGTGGATGACTCCTAATTTGCAGCAAAAAATATGCTCCAACTTTAAACAGTTATTACTCGGTCAATTTTAATCGTAGAATAACAGGACTTTTTTTTGTCTTGTCAGTGTGATAGGAAAATTTTACTAAATTTAACTTATATGACCAAGAGACCGTATAAAAATTTAAATTTCATAATTTTTTAAGAAATGTTTTTATTGACCCAAATTGCTTTTAAAATATTTCTTTACCTCATTTAAAACATTTTTGTAATTGGAACTATCTGTCTATGACTAACGGTTTAGGAATTAAGATTGGACACCGTTCAGAGTGGACACACTGTAGAACTAACTACACATGAAATGTTATATTGCAATATAACAAGTCAACAGCAACAAAAATAATAATCTGTTTTACGAATTTTATACCAGTTCTAATTGCAGAATAATTACGGGGAAAAATTATGCTATAGGGTTGTTTATGTAAGGAATTTTAATTTAAAAGAGCACTGTTTAAAAAGTGTAATAATAAAAAAATAATTTAAAAAAATATTTCCCCACAGGCTATGTAATTGGATTCAAATTTTTTTTTTTTTTTTTTTATATATATATACAAATGAAAGATGCTTATTTATTATTATTTTTATTTATTTATTTTTTTTTTTTTAAGTAGCTAAACTTTTTTTTTTTTAATGAAAAAGTAAAACTTTTGCTTATAAGAAATTTTGCATCAGTACAAAAACATTTGTGAACTTATTTTAAAAAAAATTTTATTTTTTTTTATTTCCTGAAATATTTACAGATGGTACTTGTTATAATTTATGTTTGCAGGTAACCCATCTGAAATTAACAAAGTCTTGTAAATAGAAGAGTTATCTTGAAGGAACACCAAATTCTGATCAATAAGTTCATCTTTAAGTGGAACAAAATTATTACTGAGAATATCTTGATAGTTAAAGGAGTTCTTCTTTGCCTTGATGAAAACCAAACTTGTTTTTCCTTTTGCACTAAAGCCTGCCCAAATCATGAATGAGCCACCACTTTGTATACGTTGTGAAAGCAGAAATGGCTCACTTCGTAAATAACGGCAGTAATATCTGAAATCATCTTATCCATCAAGGTTGATTTTTTTTTTTTTTTTTTTTTTTTTTTTTTTTTTGCATTGTAAGAACCAATTTTCTCCATAGATTGAACTTTAAGAAATTGGAAGATGCAAATTTTAGTCTTCTATTAATGCTATGCTTTTGTAGTTTTGGCTTGACTTTGAATTGAATTTAGCATATTTTGAGCATTCTGTACTTTTTTAACACATTTCTAACAGCTCTGGACATTATTGAGAGTTATTGAGCAGATTTTATAGTAGAAGAATAGGCAAAATTTTAACCGACATTCTAATAATTTTGCGTTTGCAGTTGGCTGATACTTTTGAATGCTGTCCGC
Source organism: Maratus speciosus (assembly GCA_963932465.1). Lineage (NCBI taxonomy): Eukaryota > Metazoa > Arthropoda > Arachnida > Araneae > Salticidae > Maratus > Maratus speciosus. The sequence goes on along the minus strand of OZ010800.1, from coordinate 228,398,166 downwards.
ATCTTTTATTTCTTCCATAGTTCATTGGATCAGAAAGAAAATTGCACACAACAGCACCAAAAATTGCACAAAATTAATCTACGCTCGCAAATAACTAATTTAATTTTAATTTAATTTTATGTTTGCAATGTTTTTATGCATCATGTCTCGTGACATTGTTTACTATGTTTATTGTTTTAAAATTATGTGAAAATATTTTCTATCGTGAAGGATTTTGAAAGTGTCGCTGTTGGTGCGACAAAACGATCGTCAATCTTAATAAAGATATTTTATCACTTTTTATAGCATTATTTTCCTTAATCTGCACACAACAGTTTTTAGCTCATAGGCTATCAAAGCCCCTCTTAATTTAGCGATATGGTTTTTTCATGCAGAATTATCTGATTTGCTTCAAATTTGGTATACCGCTTCCCGGTAGCAGAAAGTTCCTGACGGATAACGTGCGTCGCAGATTTTCTTTTCCCTTTTGCAGATTTTTTTTTCCATTGGATCTTTTTCCAACTTTATATTATGTTTAGTTCTTTATTATTTATTACTAAAACTTAAGATTATTATTAATAAAAATGAATAAAATGCTTAAAAACATTAAAAGTAAGTGATTAATTAATTAAAGGTTCATTTGTAACATTTTACCTGCAGGTTATTTTCAGTCCCTGAAAGATCTGTCGCAGACACTTGGAGAATTTTCTGCTATTGGGTACCGCTTTATTATGTTAAGGACTTCCCTGATTAGATTTGGAGGTTCATTGGTTAAGTATAAAGGGAGAGGGGCAAACAGGGGCCAATCTCCCTTCATTTATTTTTTGAGGGGCATTATTCTTTGAAATAAGAGTATAATATACAATTAGTGTGAATAGCCTGTGAGCTCAATGATGAGCAGCAGTTGCATATTCCAAAACTTCAAATTTAGCTACTACTAAGCTATAAGCATCATCATAGACGAGCCCCTTATAAAATACTACAGTTATGACATCATTTCAGTATGCTAGATTTAAAAGAAGCTACTGGTCCTAAACTCATTTCCATTTGTTATTATTACAAGATTTTAATACTTGTAGATAAAAATACTTTTTTACATTTACAATTGAATAAACTGTACTTATTATATTAGATATATTTGTCTAAATTCAAAATATATAACTCTTTTCAGAATTTTATTTTAAACAACAAAATTGGCATGTGGTCAACCCTTTCACCGTCCGAGGGTTTTGCAGTATTTTTATAAGAATGCTTGTAAATTTCAGGATATATATTTTTTAAATCTCAGTTTGATGCTATAATATCTTTAATATCACTACTTTCTATATAAGGTTAAAAATAGAATTCTGTTTAAAATATTTTGGTCTACAGTCATTTTAACATGATTTCTAGGAACGGAAAAATCCGGGCCAGACGGTTAAAGGGTTAAACTTTTTTCCATCACTGTACAAAAACATTTGTAAACTTATTTTTATTTTAAATCTTTTTGTGGGTTCCATAAAAAATATTTATAGGTAGATGCTTGTTATAGTTTTATGCATTACTTTCCTTTAAATTTTAATTGACAACCACTAAAATTAAAAATGTTCAATAAACAGTAGTTATTAATTCAGCTTATGTTTTATTTAACAATGCTTGTTTATTCAATACTTGCTTCTCTTTTGGTAGATTGTGGTAAACTCTTCTAAAATTTTAATAAAATAATTTAAAATGTAGTTGTAATATATATCTATAAATTATTTCTATAGATTACATTGAAATTGCTTGTATTTTTTCATAAGTCATCAAGATTTGCATTATAACATTTAATTGTGATAACCTTAAATATTGCAAAAGTTGTTGTGTTTATCATTTCTAACCTTGCTATTACTCATTTGCTGCTCAGCAGTCTTTTAAAAGCAAAAAAACAGTCAGTTTAGAATTAAGAAAACAAATCATAATAAAAGAAAAATACATACATATCTGAGCTAATTAATTGGGACAAAGTGAAAAAATCTATGCCTTTGTATCATTCTATGCTTTTATGCTTGCTGAATAATTCCTATATTAGTATGAAATATGTCCTTTAGTCGAAATTTACCCCTTGAATTTGTTTAGGCATTGACTCCTAATTTATTGCATGTATTTTTTGCTTCATCATCTTGGAACCATACTTTTATAGCATTCGGGTAAATCATTATGACTATTTGTGTTGATCCAAATGAATGCACCTGGCTAAAGTCTGAAATAAACAAGTTTGAAAGGTGCTGGAGATATAAAGTTATGATTTTATTGAGTCTAAAGTTTTGAGGTAATTTCTATAGTGATTTTATTGAGTATGATTTTATCAGTACAAGTCTGAAGGTGAAAGTTCTTGATTTTAATATCTTCTGATATAAAGGTTAGTTTGTAGTTGTCAGAATGTGTAAATTTAAGATACCGAACTGAGAACACCCAAACTACTTCCTAGTAAAAATACTAAAATTGAATGATGCTTGAATGTTTGATACAAAGGACCTTTGAACTGAACATTGTCCTAAGAAGAAATGTAAATGTTTCACGTGCCTAAGTTGAACCAAAACAATATTTTGTGACTAGGCTAAATGTTCTGACTTAGCTTTTTAATAATTCTTAAAGTATTTCTATTAGAAATGAATAAAAGATTACAAGGTTTTTTTTAATCTAAAATTATTATTTCATTGTATAGTTAGTAGTAAAAAGAAAGTGCAACCTGAGATAAAATTTCCCCTGAAGCATGGCCTGGGGAAGTCAAAAAGTTGGACACTCACGATTTAAACATTTATGATTATTTTAATAAATTTAATATTTATCAAGTAATGTAATTTTGGAAACTATATTTATTTTTTTCTGTAAAATATTATTTACATATGTTAATATTTTATTTAGTATTTTGATCCAAAGAACATTTTTGGAGATTTCGGCCTGATTGCTGCAAATTACACATCAGGTAATTATATCCATTTTGTACATTATTTTCTTTATACCTCCATTTTGAATGATTATCTGAATTAATGGTAAAAATTAGCAGTCGCCACTCATCACGTGGGAACTTAATATTAAAAAGTAACTGTGAAAAAATTTGAAATTAGTAGCTATTGCTGTACTGTTTTACTGTTACTTTGTTTAAAAACTTATGTTCATTAGCTTCCTATAATTTTATTAAATGAAAATGTGGTCCTGCCTCAAACCTCGTGCAGAATCAAGGTGACTCCTCCCCATCTCGCCTAAAATTCTCATTCCCCTCCTTTTACATTTCATATCACACAAAATTGACAAACTTTTTCTTATTGTTTTTCTCCTACTTATTTTATTTATTACTCTGAAAGAAGTTATCCTTTCTTGATATTTTTAACCCACTCCTTTACTCTTGCTGACACATATTTTAAAAAATCAATCAAGTATGAGTATTACTTGCACACAGAGGGTTTCGTACAGTAAATATATGAATTAGTAACCGGGCATTGCATTACACAAATATATCATTAAAAGTTGTTATCTAGGCTTTAAAAGCTGGTGGTGCACACAGTACGCCACCCGTGTCTTTATGTATGTCAAAACCATCCATGTCTTTAAGGGTAAATATCTCAGCTCATTACCAACAATTGTTTTCAAAAATCATTATTAACAATCCTTTCATACTTCTATGACAATAGGTACCTCCAGCGCTGCACAACTCCTTTGCTGAATGCTCACAAATTAAAATTTGTCTGTAACGGAAAAATACGCTTTTCTCAAAAACTATGTAACCTAAGATAATTGCTAAAGTTCTTGCAAGGTCTAAATTAACTTCTACTACCCCTAATTTTTTTATAATTTTAGTTTCAGTACATTCGGAAATAAAGAGAGGGGAAGGACAATTTTTTGCATTACATTTTCGACATTATCTCTGAAAACATAATACGTAAAATTAAAAGAAATGTATTTTTGAATTCAGTGTTACAAAAGCTTTCACATAATATACAAAGAGATTTTTTTTTCCCAAGTAATTTAATTAGCTACTCTTCATTTTCCCTAAATATATTTGTGAATTGTTAATAATCTATAAATATGCTTATAATCTATAAATATGTTAATAATCTATAAATATATTTTAAAAAGGTTTTTTTTTAATCTGTTACGTGACCTTGGAGAAAGGGATCTAAAATTAATTAAATAAAATATACAAATTCGCTAAAATTAAAATAATTAAATTAATTTATTAAAATTATAATCTTAAAGGCAAGAAATCCCTTGGCCCAAAGTCACATTACGACCGGAACATAAGTGGCTAGACATCGACGTTGCAATTTAAAGTAAATTCAACATAAACCATCTATTAAATTTAGATATCTGCAAAAATTAATTTTCTTATATCTGTAAAATAAAGAAAAAATAATAAAAGTCACTCGCCCAGCAGTAATGTTTATGTAAACAAATAAAGACTCTGAAATTTGAAACCAGTGATTTTATTTCACATTAATTCACACTTTGAATCAGTAAATTAGAGCTAAGAACTTGGCCAAGTTAAGTAAAAAGATTTATCAAATATTAAATTTTACTGATATATAATAAATTTTAACAGACGTGTGCTTCTTTGATTAAATCGACGATTCGTTTGACAGAATAGAAATTATCTTTGAATGATGCTGGAAAATTGTTTATAATTTAGAATTGGTATAGCTATTGTCCTTTTCTGAAAAAAAAAAAAAGTTTAAAGTACTTGGAATTTACAGTTCAGAGATTCAAAATATAAGAAATATTGGCAAAATGAGAATCTTCAAAATGAATTGTGGAATGTCTTTAATCTAATAAATGGTAGTATTATAGGCTGTAGCACGCTGAAGCATTTTTCATATTCTCGGACATCAACATCTTAAAATTGATGCTGACATAAGGATTGCTCGGCTCTTTTTTTCCAGGAACTATTGCTAGTGACTTGAGTAGAAACACATTGCTTTCCTTATACCAAATTATTTGTCGTTGGCTTTTACTAAAACTATTGTTGTGATGTAATACTTAGGAAAAACTGCTAACGGAAAGCGTTTGAGAGAAATTTAATATGGAAAAAGGTTTGATCTCTCCATCACTTCAGCGAGAAATGCCATCACTCCTTTCAGCAGGGATGCATGCTTCTTGGAAGAAATCAAGAAAAAGATACAAGTTCTTTAGGAAATTTGTTGTATATTGCCGAAATTGTAAATACTAAGATTAGAACAACGAAAAATAATAGTTTTACTCTCTTGTATGGCCAACGCCAAAATTGTACCTTCTAAAGCGTGGGTCTTTTAAATCTGATGCCATGTGCTCTTGTGGCCGAAGCCATTCACGCTGCTATCGCAAACCGTCTGAGTTCTTAATCCCCTATTGACTGACTGAAAGTAGAATCTTAGCCTGGGAGAATGCAGAAGATTTTGAAAACAACCAATGCGACACGCTCAAAATCCTCGCGTCATCCGGGCAACCGTTTAGTTGAATGACCTCAGCACGTCTCCAGCTTGAGATATCGCGGATAAACACGAAAATAGTGCCGATTCTCATGTATCTGGATCGCCTTTTATCAATGGCAGAAAAAAACTGACCACACACACATTTGAAAAAGAAAATGCAGAAAATGTTAAATTGAATATCTCCTATATTTATTAACAGATTTTTCTGCAACTTATATCAAAATAAACAAGAAAAATATACTCTATCTGTCAGATTGATTACCAATATTAAAAAATAAAATATTTTTGCTGTTTTAAACTTAGAAAGAATGTCAATCTATCGCGACTCGCGATCTTTCCGAAAAGAAAACAAGAACGCAAAACTTTGTTTACACAGATTATTGTAGTTTTTTAGTTTAATAAATCTTAATGAATGATTGAAAATGATAGAACTTAAGTTAAAATGAGTAAAATTATTAAAATATAGAATATATTTATTAAGAGGAAACTTTAATGTTTTGAAAAGAGTTTCCTAGATTTGAAGTTGAGTTTAAAATGAATAAATATTAATTTTAGATTGAGGAAGATAAATAATTAATAAAATTAAGATTATTTACTGATAGAGATGTTGCATTTTATAACATTATCATTTCTCGTATATGTTACAATGTATGTTTATATATTGTGCATGATGTCGACATCAAAGAAATAAAAAATTCCCTCTCATAGCTTCTAACCTACTAGGTTTTTTCAAGCCAAATATACATATTTGAAACAGAAATTTCATTTTATTATTGGTAATTTCAAAAACTGCATGGGTTTTACTTGATTTTTTTGAAAATGCATTTTTGTAGATAGGGTCACATTTATAGGTAAAAATTACATAGATTGCCTATTTATCCTCATTGTAACAATTTCTACTGTTGCCTATTTTGAAGCAAAAGCTTGTTCTGAATGCTAAGGAAATTGAAGTTGTATATTTTAAAACTTCATATTTGTTCTGTTAACAAAAAATAGTTTTTAGTATAAAATAAATACAGTAGCCTCCCTCTTAACTGGAACTCCGCTTTAACCGGCCGACTTTTTTTCCCAACATCAGGCAAAATTCAGTGATCACGACCTCAGGAACTCAGCTTACGCTTTTGAGTTAAAGTGCAATCCCGAGGAGAAGAAGGCAAAACTCAGAAAAGAGAAAGTCGGTTTGGATACGCGTAGACCTTCACCAGTGTTAAAATAAGGGTGTTGTCTCCCCCCGGAACTCTATAATGTCTGATTTATCTGAAAACTGTTTTGTACAGACATTTAAAAAGCTTGAGGGATGTGAACAGATCACCGTAGAAGATGTATGAGAGTTGTTCGAGTCTGATAAAGATGTCAAGCACAAAACATTATTTGACGGGGGTACAATTAGGTCTGTAACTGATGTTATTCAATAGTTAGTTTGCTTTTGACTAACTTAATCATTGTAGAAAAACTATGACTTAATGCAAATAATATTAGTAGTAGGTTTGTCGTGAAATACTGATTCAAAAATCGTTGTAATACAACAAGTATATTATAAATGCTTTGCAAAGTCGGAGGCGGGGTATCTATCCTGATTTATTTCTAAATAGTTTCATGAAAGAAAGCCCAGGTTCAGGGTCGCTAAGAATATCTATCGCATGTGTGCAGTACTTCATTTTGCGTCTTTCTCCCCCCTGCTTTATACAAAGCTATGAATGATGAATTGTAAATATAATACAAAAAATATTCAATTTTTAAAAAAATTACAAAAAAAATGTGAAAATAAAGAAAAATACAAAAGTATAACTGAGATAGAACTGAAAGGATAACTGAACAAAGTAATTTTTACCTTGCTTAAAAAATTGCAAATTGCACCTCAAGTGCCTGTTTGTTAAGTTACATTCCCAGTAAATTAATACTTTTAGTAAAACAAAAATATAAAACCATAAAGAAAGAAAAATAAAATGATTAAACTGTATTTTATTTGGCAAGAAAATTACTTTTGTTCTTTATATTTTCGACATTTATTAAACAGAAAAAATAAACTTATAAGTATATAAAATATTAGCATATTATAAACCTTATTTGTAAAATAAGTAAATAAATATTTAATCAGGGGAAAAAAATCACTTAATGAGCTGAGCTTTTCCTCTCTTCCATTTATAAAAATTCTTAAATAATATCTATATAAGTTTCATCCAAACTATTTGACTGTGTGGATATATAATGGCTTGATTAAAACTCTTGTACCGTTGTGGAGGATGTTTTTTGCAAAAACAACATTAGTCAATGACAGTACCATACCAATATATATTCCCTTGGCCAACAATATAACCAAAAGAAAAAGGGATTGATCATGACAGTGAATATGTTTATGTGCCTTAATGAATAGGTGTCGAGGATTATAGATTTTTATTACCACTATTTTCAAATAGTTAATTTTTGCATTATTTAATTCCAGAAAGCTATGATTTAATAAGCTGAATATTACTATTCACATTCGGAAATAACAGTATTCAGAATCTGTAATATTTGGCATCTATGCATTTAATGTCAACCCTTAATTACTCTCACTGGTGTATTTTGTACACTATTGGATGTTACAAATTTAAATATGCATGTTACAAATGCACATTGTTCGAAAATATTATCACATATTTTTAAAAATATTGTATTACATGATGATTGTATATCATTTAAAATTAATCTTATAAAAAATTTATTTTCCTAGAAATTGAGAAATATACAGCATACAAAATATGTTGCTCGTAAAGTTTTGCTGTGGGAATTTGCATGAGTATTTATAGTTTAGGTCATATATAAATGATTTATGTCTGTTTTGTGAAATATGTACTAAAAATATGCTTACAATCTTATTTTCTATTATTTGTAGGGTGCCAAATACCATTGATTGCAAAAACAACATAAATCAAAAGATTCTTTTTCATTTTTTAAAATTTTAATTATAAATAACTGACAAGTGACAAATATATTTGAAGATTTTAGAATTATAATGAGCACAAAAATATTTTTAAAACATCCAATATTTGTGTGCAGCACAGTTTTCATTGGTTTCTGAAGAACTGAAATCTTAGACTTGTTTTTGTATAAATTTTGAAATCACTGTTTCAATTGGATTCAAATTGAATACTAAGTTCACGCAAAAAAAGTTGTGCAAAGTACTAAAATTCTAAGGACTTTTTGAAGATTCAATAAAAAGTTATTTTTTCAATTGTTTTTAATTTCCAATTACTGCTGAAATAAATAACAGAGAATGGATTAGTAAAAAAAATTTTGAATTATCTTCCTTAAAAACAAATTTTCCCCTTACTGTTCTAATGTTTCAGATTTTTATTTTGCTTTCACTAATGTCAGATTTAGTTTCAGATTAAATTAAAGCTGGTTCTAATTCATTTTTTGATCGTTAGAGCCTTATTTTTCAGTTTGATTTGCCTTTGCTCCTCATATTTTCAATTATAGTATTTGGTATTATCAGGAGTCAGAGGTCATACATGTCCGGAATTTCCTCAAAAAAAAAAAAAAAAAAAAAAAAAAAAAAACAGCTAAATATGGTAATTTGCCTTGAAATTTCATCAGTTTTGTGCTATATCACTGATAGTCATGTGATCATCAAACTGAAAGAGTGTATCCTGTTGAAAGCAGTGGGATTAACAACATTAGGTTTATATAGATTTTCATTTAAAAATATAAAATTATACAAACTCAAGGATGTACCCTGTTGAAAGCAGCAGGGCCAGTAAAATTAGGTTTATTTGGAAAGTTTTCTGTTTACAAATATAAAACCATTCAAAACTGATTTTAGGTATATTTAAAGTTTTCTTTGCAGGCCTGGGTAACATTGTGCGAGTCACCTAGTTAAAAAATAAAATATTTAGAATTTTTTAAAATCAGTTTTAACCTTTCTATGGTATAACATTTCTTTAATCAATATTTGTAATGTTGCAATATCAACAGATTTGTGTTCAAAATATTAATTTTTATTTTTTAGGTTACATCATGTTTGCAGCTGGGCTTACGGTTGGCTTATGCAATTTTGCTTGTGGTTTAGCAGTAGGCATAGTAGGATCAGGTGCAGCTCTAGCTGATGCTGCAAATCCTGCTCTTTTCGTCAAAATTCTGATCGTGGAAATCTTTGCTAGTGCCATTGGATTGTTTGGTCTTATAGTTGCTATTATAATGGTAAAAAATATTTTATTATTTTATATGTATCAAAATTGCTGCTTCATACACTCCTGGTCAAAATTATAACAATGCTAGAAGTGTAAAGAATCACAAATGTTATACAATTTTAAAATATTAATAAACATTATCACCCAGTAGCAGAAACAGTGCAGCATGATAGTGGGTGCTGCAGATTATTTTAGACTTTGTAGTATTACCTAACAGCTTTAAAAGAAATTGCTAAAATTTACTTTGAAGTCGGGATTTTTTGTATCTTTTTTATTATATTTTCTTTGTAAGTGGAAATTTGATATTTTATGGGGCACTATTATTCCTGATGATAGTGGCTTTGATCCAGCATTGTTAGGCCATAGATAAATTTTGGTGAGGTGCTGTCCAGCATTGTTGGGCCATAGATAAATTTTGGTTTGTTGCAGATTGACACAGAAAATTCTGCTACTGGGTGCAGCATGTATTTACAATCAAAAGTGGACTGTCTTGCCCTCTTTTAAAAATAATTATTTTGAAATATCAAATTAAAAAAAACTTATTGCAAATTTTTAAATGTTCATTTTTATAAGGCCCTTCTTATAAGTATGCACACATGCAATTTTTCATTAAAATTGTATGTAAAAGTGCAGCCACCTTTATTTTGGAAACACTTGGCCATACAACTTGCTTTGAACATGTTTAAATAATTATACAGGTATAGCTAACCAGACATTGTAAAAGAATGGCTGGTCAAGATTTTGTAGTACTGATCTTCCTCAAGATTTGTAATGCATAAAATACTACTTGCTTGCCGTTTAAAACAGAAGCAATTTTGCAATCATAAAAAGCATAAAGGGTAAGAAAAGGTTTGATTTCACTTAATTCGTTCCTGATTCTTGTTTCTAGATAGTTTAAAAATTATTTGGAAGCATCTTTCACTAATAAACATTATTTGTTTTGGAAGACGGCACACATTTATATTAATGATGACCATGCATCATAAATATAAAACAAAATGAACATACAACATAATGAAAAACATAAACTGTCAGTCAAAAGTTTGATGCTTTTAGCACCATCTTGTGGTTTCTGTTCATTTCTCAAAAACTTCTGCAGATGAGGTATGTCTAAAAGATGAAAAGGATGACAATTCAAGAGGGCAAAGAAGCTGCAACAGTCTTCTGATGATGGCTCTGTTTGGCAATTTCAATGTGCATGGTTTTGTTTGACCATCATATTCAAGATGAGTTTGTATTATAAACACCCATTTTTCAGATGAGTCATGGGGTGTTGTTCTTTATGAGAACAACAGTGTTTTCTTTAAGTTCGCTTGGTCGGTCAACTTGTTGATGTTGCTGTGCTGATTTTAATTCTAGCAAATAATTATATTCCACTGTTTCCAAATTTGAGTCAATATTTTCTTCATATTTTCTCATTTTCATTATTTGATGTTCATTGATTTGGGGAACTGTTACTTTTGTCTGAGGTAGTTGGCAATCTTCTACCAATTAGGAAATGACCATGTGTCAAAGGTTCTGGTTCTTGGGGGGAATGAAAAGGTAGGTGAAATTACCTGAGTTCTTAAGAGAAACCGAAGCTTTTCCAAGAATTCTTTTTAATGGCATTTTCCATGACCTTATAAGATACTCTTAGAAACCTACCCACCAAGCTGCTCTTTCAATAATAAAATTCAAATTGACAGACAATCCGCTAAGAAAATTTTGCATTTCTTCATTTTTCATAACCTTCATAGTAAATCTAATTCTCATTTTGCCTTATGTTTTGCAAATCCCATTCTTTCTTAAAAATTTTCTTGAATGAATGTTTTTGTCGTCAAGTCGGAAGTTAATTCTAAGTGTCTTAGTTACAGCATATGTTAAGAGCAGTATGTGTGTTTTCTTAGTCTCATTGTAATCTTTAATGTGCAATGGACCTAAATAAGCTAGGTATGTAACTTTGAATGGGAAATCTTCTTATTCTGACGAAATACAGGAATCTGGGTGGCAGGTTTAACATGAAGTTTTGCACATAAATTGCATCTAAATATCAAGCTCTTAAAATCCTAATTCTTTCCCCAAGTTGTGTTGAAGTTTCTGAGGGATCTCCGTGTCTTGTTTGTTCATGACAAATTTTGATGATATGGTCTGATAAATAAGATATTAAACAAAAATGTATTTTATAGAAAAAAAATATATATATATTTCCTACATTGTTTAAGCTTGAGAAGGAACAGATATTAAGATATTTTGTTCAATTAGTTCTACATTTAATGTTAAATTTTTGTAACAAATAAGTTAAACCAATTGAACATTAAAAAATAAATATAAAATTAAAAAGTATGATACAACCTAAAATCTTGGATTCTGTTCAAACAAAATTGAAATAAATCTTAGTCCTTTTTAAAGGTTTGTACTTTAGATATGCCTTATCATTTTGTTTATAACTATCGTAAACATAATACAAAATCTGCAGTAACATAAAATCCGATTGTAAGCCTTACTTTTTCAAAAGCAGTTAAATTTGGGAGGGGGCTTATGAAGATTTAAAAAAAAATTATTTTAAAACCTGTTTTTATCATTAATTTAGATGTAAATAATGTATGTAAATACAGGGGTGAGAATCTTCCATATTTCGGCAGCTTTCCGATTTATAAAAGAAAATTTCTAAATGGGGATCTCCACCATGATGAACCACCCTCGTATATTTTCAGGATTCGTACATTTTATTTGGAAAAGTAATATTTCTATTGTTATTAAATAAGTAGAAGATCGTTTTTTTAATAGTGTCATTCTAGAAGATTGTTTTCTTTTTAATAAAACAAGATGTAATGCATAAAATGTAATTAATTTTGTAATTCAGCCAACGAACATTCATGTTACTTGACTGTTCATTTTCCTACTGCCACAAAGAAAATTCTCCCCCAAAAGAAAATAAAACTCCCCCTCCCCCCAAAGAAAATACCCCCCCCCCCCCCCAAGAAGAAAATAAAAATCTCCAAGCAAAATTTTAAAACTTTATTTTTTTTTTTCAAGTGCATTTCTTTGTTATTTTACTGCAACAATATTTAATCAATCATATAAGCCCCCTCCCTCTGGTCACAAATATGCATAATTTAACCTAAAAAACTCTAATCTTAAATTTCTTAACACACAATATGCTGTACAAATGCACTACAGTTACAATAAATAATCTATCAGCTAAATTATTCCTTCCTCCGAAAATCTCTCATTCTCTCCCTGTAGCTCCTGACCCTCGTATCATGATCTCCCCCACCCCCCACCCCCCTCCGCTGCATTTCATGCAGTTTAAAATCTGTAAATTTGTAAAAAAATTTCTGCTTGATGATTCTTAATTGAGCGTTTCGTTCAAATTTTCAATAAGTTCTAATAATAGTACTTCATAACAAATTTTTTTTAATAAATAAAAAGTTATTAGAAGATTCGAGCACTCTACAAATAAGTGCACTATAGAGTAACTGCAAAGAAAAAGAAGCGAACTATCTGCGATTTGTCTTATTTAACTCCATGAAGTCAGAACCCGAACATTATCTGAATTAGATCATCAGTTTTGGATGGATAATATTTTTTGTTATGCATAGATTTTTATTTATTATAACAGAAAATGACGTCACATGTTTGTTCACAAAAAAAAAAAAAAAGGTAAGATATTTTGAAGGAAAAAAAGAAAAGTAGGAAGCACAAATAAGAAACATGGAAAAGGAACAGGGTGTATTTTCTATGTCTAAAAACAGAGGAGTGCATCGGCGCTTAAAATAAAAAGGACAGTACATGGTGCCTTTGAAAAACATCAAACGGGCACTAGAGAGCACGATAACACAGAAACTAACCTTGGCGCACTTATCAACATCTTTAAAAATTTAGTCGTCAAGGGGTGGATAAAAACTTATTCCAACCAAAGTTATGTATTAGGGGGCTTATAAACAAAATTTTTTCGAAAAATGAAATTTGTTGAAAATTAGGGAGGGGTCTTACATTTGAAATTTTATGATAAGTGCATTGCATTTTTATGTATTAAAACTCTTATTTTTCCACTTTTATGCAGTTTATAATGTATATTAATAAAAAATATGTTAACTGTAAATCGAATGATATCTAGCATATTTTGGAATTCAATATATTTTAGACATCCGAGTGGCAGTTTTAGTACACAGTTTTTTTTTTTTGGGGGGGGGGGGGGTAGTTGAAGGGTTAAAAAATACATAATAAACGATACTGACCTATTTTAAAAAGTTGAGTTCTTCCCCCTGAATTAAAATGTCCCCCAAAACATGATAAAACAACTTTATTTTGGGAGGGACTCATCAGATCTTTCTTTATAGTTTCAAAATGAAGTTCTTCCAATTATTTGTGAATGGCCATCAGTTGTTCCTGTAAAAACCTATTTTTCTTGCACTTATAATTTTCTACTTTGTATTCCGTACCTTTGTAACAAATGTTTGTATCAACTTGCAGATGGTGTCTGTCAGAGTTTCCTCTTAGTACGCACAACTCTAAAGAAAATCCTTATTATTTATATGCTGCCACCACCGATATGATTACGTGATATCGGTCACGCACTGAGAGGATTGTGTAAATGAAAACCAACGCTTTCAATTAACTAAATTAACAGTTTATTTACATACTATTTACCCAACAACAAAACACTATTTACACTTATAAACTTGGATATAGGTGATCTGGTTCAACATTAAATTGAATACAGTAAATGCTGGCTGTGTACTGTTAAACTACGTTAAAACACTCTCACTCTACACACGTTAAATTAGCTTTCCGGAGATCAATCTCGACCTCCCAACACATATGTGCTCTAAGCCTAAGCTCTCCGAGCCTCACTCAATCCTACGCTCTATCTCTAAGAGCTATACACAGTGACTACCTTGTGCCTGGCGCTCTCGGCTCCAACTAAACCCTATGCTCTATCTAAGAGCTACACACAGCAACTCACCTTGTGCCTTGCACGCCAACTTTCAACTGACTCCCTCAGCAGAAGAGACTGCCTTCCAGCAACCCCTTGCTACTTCTCAACGTAACCCCTCAGGGTTTTCTACCTGGCTCGCATTCCAAGCTCTATTCTTCGTTTGTAGAATGCTTTTGTCTCCCCATCTTCCACAGACATCTCAAAAGTTTGGGCAAACCCCTCTCCAACTGTCTTTTTTCCCCTTCATTCCATCTATACATTTTCCCCGGCTTAGATCCAGTTTTAGACAAGGAAAGGATGTTGTTTTGAAATTCCAGTACACAGGCCATACAATATATCATATATTAAGACAAAAATAATATAGAACCCCAGTTCTAATAGCAGATGTTTCTCAGAACCTGACACCTTCCACCTTAGCGGAAAATATGCCATTTGGGGGCTAATTTTCCCCAAACATATAATAATATCACTGAAGAGTTCAATAGTCTCTTTGCAAGTTTCTTCATTATTATTATTACATATATATTTCAAGGTGTCTGAACATTCTCTACTGACATCTCTAATGAACCGTGTACTAATATTATGATTACAGAAAACTACACATGCTAATACACTATTAAAAACACAAGATTCAATTACAATTATACATATACAAAAAATTTAAAACGTGATGACACCCCTTTAGGTTTGTCCACTATTTAGTCATTGATGCCGATGGCCTAGCAATTGGCTGTTCTTCCCAGCTCTTCCTATGTAGCCTGGAAATTGCATCAGCATTTAAATGTTGAGATCCTGGACGATGAGAAATACTCAGGTTCCAGCGTTGCAAGGCAAGAGCCCATCTAGTGAGTTTGGGGGACCTTGGGGTTGTTTCAGTGAGAAATTTTAATGGATTATGATCCATTATGATCTCAATTTGAGATCCATATGCCCACTTTTCAAACTTCCGCAACCCGAAGAGAACACTCCAAGCCTCTTTCTCTATACTCAGCCAAGCACGCTGAGCCCCTGATAATTTCTGACTGGCAAAAGCTATCGACTTAAACTGACCCTTTTCATCTTTTTGAGTAAGACAACATCCTACTGCCAGGTCTGAAGCATCGGCGTGAAGCTGATATTCCCGGCCTACCGTAGGTGTAGCCAAACGCGTCAGTTACATAACTCATCCTTAAGGGTATTAAATGCTTCTTCTGCCCTTTCATCCCATGGCACAGTATTTTTAACCTTCCCTTTAGTTAATTCCGTTAAAGGTATAGCAATTTCTGCATAATTTGGAATATAAGATCGATAAAATCCCATTAATCCCAAAACAGATCTAACTTCCTTCTTAGTTTTCGGTCTCTTTAAGTCCCTTATTGCTCCTATTTTTTCCTCATCAGGTGCATGCGTTCCACCCCCAATTACACGACCTAAAAACTTAGTCAATTTCTCTCCAAATTTACATTTGTCCAGCTTAATCATAAAATTTCTATTTTTGAGTTCTTCTATGACAGCCCTAATATGCTCACAATGCTCTTCCCAGGTGTCGGAGAAAATGATGACATCATCAATATATGCTTGTGCATACCTCCAATGACCTTGAAGAACCTCATTCATATCTTTTTGGAACGTAGCAGCCGCCCCTGATAAACCAAAAGGCATAGTACGTCACTGATAAGTCCCATTATGAGTTGTAAAAGCTGTCAAATGTTTACATTCCTCCGCCATCTTAATCTGCCAATAACCCCTCAATAATCAATGGAAGATAAATATTTAGCTGCCCCCACAGTATACATGAGTTCCTGCGAATCTTTCATATGAAATGTTGGGACCTGCGTTACTGAATTTAAAGCTCTATAATCAATGCAAAGCCTAACAGTTGCGTCTTTTTTCGTCAAGCAAACAATTGGATGACTAGTTTCTGCATTTGATACTTCGATTAGATTTAACTCTAATAACTCCTGAATCTGTCTATCTACTTCCTCTTTATAAGCAACAGGTACACTATATAACTTTGGCTTTTTCCTTGCCACATCTGGTTTCAAATCAATACGGTGCTCCCCTACTTCCGCTGGTCGCACAGGACCCATAAATACCTCCTTATTCTCCCTCAAAATGGACTTTATATCCTTGACTTGACTGTTAGATAACCCTTTTATTTCGAACCTTTCTATGTCCCGTTCTACTTCTTGTTCCCGGTTTAAAATAGGAATTTCCCCAACTTCTCCAAATTCCTCATCACCTTCAAAAACAATATTGACTATGTTACACCTGACAATAAATTCCCCTTTATTTTGATATACATACTTTTTGCTACCATCCGCCATCTCAACTAAGACTCTATCACACACTTTCACTTTTCTAGATAATTAACATTCTAGACATGATTTACAGAATTTTTTAGCTTCTTTAGCCATACCATCTCAATAAAAAGATTGCCTAATCCTCTCTAAGGTTTTCTTTACCGCGTGATGTTCTCCCTCATTAGACACATGCGCTGACTTTAAGATTCCTTCTCTTTTGACTTTAGGCACTACTAATTGAGCTACAGCTTCTACTATAAATTTATCTTTATGATACAATAAGTCTTTTTCAATATAATAACCCCCTTTATCAATTTTCGCTAATTCCCAAACTCTCTCTAAATTTTTGCATTCCAATTGGGATTTCTTAAATATATCTGAATTGCTTATCGAAACATTACCATTTCCCTCTACTTCCGTCTTTTCTGCATTCTGACTTTGTAAATTTTCCGATCTCGCTTCTATTGCGTAAACATTACAATTATCGCTGCTCCTATCTTTCTTTTCACTCGAGTTATCAATACTAATTTCTGAACTTTCTAATTCTTGGGTTTCTAGCAATGGCTCCTCGCGATTAACCCCTGACAACTCATTAATCACCTCGGGATGTAAAATTACCTGCTCATTAATATTATCGGTCACCGTGCAAAGTACTTCCTGATGAATTATATTAGTTTGTCCAAATTGCGGAATAGCTAATGATAATTTAACCAACGATGATTTAACTGCTTCACCAAATAATCCTTGTAAATAAATACTACACGCTCCTTTTAATTTCTTATCCGGTACCAAATCTTTATGAATGACACTAATTTGACATCCAGAATCAACCAATCCTTTCGCTTTTTGCCCATTTACACTAACTTCAATTTTCTCAAGTTTATTTAATTTCTCACCAATAACATTAGTTCTCTGTTCGGCCTTTGCCGATATCCTCGCTACAATAGCTCCCTTAGGTAACTCTTTATTTCCTTTCACGACAATCTTATTTACACCCGCTTTCTGTTCATGCTCTTTACTAGCATTATTATTTTCCTCATTACCCACTTTATTACAAAAACGTTGGTAATGACCCCTTAAACCACATTTGAAGCATCTAGGAGCTGAATCATCACTAAGTTTCTTAAAATCAGTTTTCCTACCCGAAAAAGAATTAGTTTCATTACTTCCATTTTTCTTCCAATTACCACTAAATTTACTATCCTCCCTCGGTTTCACTTTTTCACTGTTTACATACCTATCTTTACCCTTAAAACTTTTATACGTAACGGCATAAGACTTAAATTTTGCATCAAAATAATTGTCACTTTCTTTAGCAATTTTAGAAGCTTTCAACCATTTACTCTGCTGAGTTAACCCAATATATGATGCGGTTTCTTCATCTAACCTGTTTAATAACTTATCCGTAATTATTAACTGGTTGACCTTTTCATATGAGTCAGCATCCCTAATCTTACAATAATTTTCCCATGTTGCTATTAAACGCGATACAAATAATAAATGAGTTTCATTCTGGTTTCCCCTAGCCTTCTTAAAATTTTCCAAACACGCCTTCGGTGTCGGCTCATGTTCCCTTAGAACTAACTCCTTTAACTCCTCATAACTCTCAATTTGTTCCCTAGTGGTATAAATTAACAAATTATCTGCCTTATCTCCTAACATATTTACCGTATATACTCGCGTATAAGTCGACCCCCTAACTTTCGAATGCAAATTCTGCAAAAAATCAAAAACCCGCGTATAAGTCGACCCCCTAACTTTTTACTTCAATTATGTGCAAAATCAAACCAATTATTTCAATTGTCTATGCAAAAAAGTAGTAAGTAAATAAAAATAAATCATTGAAAAATTTTTTAATGATAAATTATTATTATTTGTATATTTTATGTAATATTTTATTATTCATACACATAAAAAGTCATAATTTTGCAGTATTCGAAGTTTTATTTTTTATTTTTAATTGACTCGCGTATAAGTCGAATCCCCAAATTTGCTTGTCAAAAATTGTCAGAAATTCCTCGACTTATACGCGAGTATATACGGTAGTAGAATTTTGGCCTGCTGATTTTCTGGTACATTTTTAGTTATGAATGCCCTTTCTAAACTGTTGAAAAATAAATTCCATCCCTCAGTCTCTTCTGGTACTTTGATAGACAGAGTTTTAACACTTTTGATCAATTTTTCTAGGTTACTTTCATTATTAGATTCCCTAGACCCATTTGAGTTATTTGTCGAACCATGTACCCTTAGCCTCTCCATTTCTAATTCATATTCCATCCTTAATTTTTCAGCCCTCTCTTCTCTTTCTAACTTTTCGTGCTCTAATTTTTCCCGTTTTTCTTTGTGCTCTAATTTTTCTTGTTTTTCTAACTTTTCGCGCTCTAATCGTTCCGCAACAATAGTGTTAGATAATTCCATAACAGCCCCCTCGTCATATTAATCGCTGTCCATTATCTTTTTCTTAAGCTGAAATCTGGTATCCTCTTCCGTGAATTCAACCCCCAATTCTTCGGCTATCATCTGAAGATCCACCCTTTTTAGTTTCAATAAGAAAGCCATATCTTCCCCGATTACTATTACCACTCTACCAGGGGCGTAAACCACCTTGGTCGCGTAGGGGGGTGTAGACTCATAAATTTCCGACTCCAAGAAGAAAAATTTCCGAGTACTATTGCCAACAAAATGCCGACTAATTAATATATATATATATATATATATATATGTTATATAAAAATTTTTACTTTTACTATTCATTTAAATTATTCAAAATTGCCGGCATATTCATCATTTCCCCTTTTTTTTTTTTTAATACGCCCTATTATTTATTTCTAATTAAATTCCTATAATTTTAAAACGCGTATCTTAATAATAGATTTATTCCAAAACGTAATCTAAACTTTTAATCCCTTCATTAATTTTTATCGTCTACCAAACTGTAAAGTTCTGAACGCAGTTACTTATTTTCCGAATGTTTATCAAAGCCATTTTTACATTTTTATTCTATTTCATCTCATTTTCCCGCCCGCTAGGCGACAACCTTTTCACATCGAAATCCTTCCATTAGCGGCGTCGGGATTCTTTCCTGTGACATTTCTTGATCGCTCTCCATTGGCTGAGTGTCCGATCGCAGTTTCACTTCGAAGCTCGTTCGTGATTTTGGTTGGGTTAGCCTGAAATTTCCATTTCAATCGGATTTCCTCCGCGCATCCTAATAACTAGTTCGAGCATGAGCCCAGAACCAGATTTTTTGTGCTGTTTGATTGTTGACATAACCTGTTACCTGGTGTGCTAAGCCATGTAGAATATTCATTTCGTGAATTAACATCTATTTCGCATGAGTAACAAGTTCATGCTCGAGTGGAATGCTCTGATTTCTCATCCTGTGGGAATTGTTTAATGATGGTATATTCTGATGGAATAAAAAGTTTCCTATGACTGCGTTTCTATGTCTTATTGGGAAAACCCCAGATTTCTTCATAAGCCTTTACTTTTTTCACCACTCACGCGGCCTAATCTGCCTTATCTTCATCATGAATAAATAAGTGTTTGATTGGACTCTACCAATATTATCATCGCTCCACAACTGCTAAATTTTCACAGAGTTGACACCTCCACTAGTGATGCTTGCGCTAAGTGGTACGCTTGCTATACAACCTCACCAACGGCTAATTAAAGGGTGGTGCGAATCCAGTAATATGTAATAAAAAGCACGACGTGATATTTCGACGTAACCCAATAAATTGTTTCGTAATATATATATATATATATATATATATATATATATATATATATATATACATATACACACTCATGTCCAAAAGTTTAGCATATATGATAAAAACGAAGAAAGGATATCGTAAATATCTTACGAAATTATTAAACTTTATAGATGATAGATGAAAGTCTCGAGATAATTATGACTGAGCGTATCGAGACAGTCAAATAGGTTTTAAAGCGCTAATGTTGATTCCTTTTGAATTATTAATGTATGTCTCTAAAAATTAGTGGTGAAGTACTATGATTAATATGTGTAGAAAATTACGGTTTGGAACTCCAAACTGCTTTGTTTGATAGCGATATATCTTGTTTCTAAATGTACAAAATTGGATGAAACTGGAGGATTGAAGAGCTGGGGATTCGATGCCCATTTTTTTACCAACAAAGGGCTTAATGCATTTTATTTTTTCTGTGTATGGCATATTTATTTACATAGACTCCACTCCGGATAAAAATTCAAATTCTGAATTAAGCATAAGGAATCCTGTTACCCGTGTACGATGTACGTGTACAACATAAAAAAAAGTCAAAATTTAAAAGAATGAAAATTTTCGAATGAACAAAACTTATATCCATTTCTTAGTACTTCAATAAAAGTTAATCAAATTTTGTACGTTTAGTAACAAGATATATCGCTATGTAACAAAGCAGTTTTTGATTCCAATCCGCATTTTCCTATGCATATTAATCATGGACTTTCTTCCCTAATTTTTAGATAAATTTATTAATAATTCGAAAAGAATCGACATCAGCGCTTTAAAATTATTTGACTATCTCAATACGATACGCGAAGTCATAATTATCTTGTGAATTTCATCTATAAAATTTAATAATTTCGTAAGATATTTAACACTCCCTTTCTACGTTTTTGTCATATACGCTAAAATTTGGACGTGAGTGTATATACATATGGGTCTTGCTTCTGGAGAAACTTACTTTACAAATACACCAATAACAGGTTAATATTAATCACAAAAGAAAACTTGTTTTTAAGTAATTTCAACATATCCTTTTAAACATTGTGATCATCAGGAAAAGCTTGGATTACGTACGAATAAATTTAATTTAAGATTATCATCTAAATATATTAATAAAATAATAATAATGACTATAATACAATATTATTTGAATAATTGTTGTATAATTGCAATTTGAATTATTAAATTTTATTTGTGCTTTTGTAACAAAATTCACACTTTTATAGCACGATTAACATTTTTCAGGAACAGTGGACAGATCTATATTGTCTGTTAATTCTTTGTGGTAACTGAAAAGCATCAATGATTCCAATCTGTCATCAGCCATAGTTGATCTAATAGCAGTCTTTATAAATTTTAGCCTGCTAAAAGCTCTTTCATTAGATGCAACTGTC
The DNA here is from genome assembly GCA_963932465.1 of Maratus speciosus. Lineage (NCBI taxonomy): Eukaryota > Metazoa > Arthropoda > Arachnida > Araneae > Salticidae > Maratus > Maratus speciosus. Next base: position 228,376,237 of record OZ010800.1, on the reverse strand, counting down.
ATCGGAGCTGTCAACAGAATTTGGTAACATTGATGAACTAAGGGAAAGACACTTTTGTTCTTGGAAACAAATTCCGCAGCTTCTGAAAATTGAAATCTGTTTGCTTGGGGAATATTTTAAAGACAAAAATACGCCAAAAATACGGGATTTATTCATTCTTTCTAACGACATACTTTAAAGCAGGGTAAAAATTTGTTGTCACCCCTGTTTTTTCCAACTAAACAAAATTCAGTAATAATAATAATATAAAAAAAATCGTATACAATTGAGAAATGAAAAAGAAAACGAAAGTATTATTTCTGATATAAGTTAACTCGTATAGATTATAAAATATTCAGATTATTTCGAGATAAAAATTCAAAGTATTTGGGTGTTTCAATTTCACCCGGTATCATATAAATTTCTTGAAACACATTTTTAAATCAATCTAAAATTACGTAAAAAAGTAATAAAAAAAAACACAAAATTAGTAGAAAAAATAAAACCATAATTATTTTCGATTAAAGGTAAAATTCGTGTAGAGTGGAAAAATCCAGATTTTGATAGGGTAAAGTACTAAATATTTGCAATTCAGTTTTGAATTTTCATCGGATATCACCTAAATTCCGTGATACACGTTTCTAACTAAATTTAAAGTTAGATAAAAAATAAAATAAATAGAAGTTTCTTCACTTCAATCAGTATGTCTTAAAATTTCCAGACTAAACTAAAAACTTTCCGACTATAAATAAATACAGCTGGATCTCGATATCTCGAAGTCAAAGGGAACAGAAAAAGTTCGGAATATCAAAGTTTTCGATCAAAATATCAAGGTTACAAATAATATTAACATTTCTGGAATATGTATATAAATATTTTGTTTCTTCATATCGAGGTTTTCGAGTTCACAATATTTGACAAGTCAAAGTTTTTCTGAATAGTTTTAATCACAAAAATAAAATCCGTAATATTTCCGACTAAGTATAAATTTATATAGGTTTTCTTCGTTCTAAATTGTTTTTTCTAATTAAAAACTACAAGGGAAAAAAATCCGACTAAGAATAGAATTTTATAGGTTTTCTTCGCTCAAACTTGTTTTTCTTATTTACTAACTAAAAACTACAAAAACATTTCTCCAATTCATAAGTTTTTATACGTTAATACCATTTTCTTTCGACTAAACTTACTTTTTTCCGATCGAACGGGAATTTTCCCGACTGATTTTTCCTTTTTCCAATTTATAATTTTTTATAGGTTAATACCATTTTTTCCGACTAAACGTACTTTTTCCGATCAAACGAGAAATTTTCCGACTGATTTTTTCGTAGGGGGGGTGTTGCACCCCCCCGTACCCCCCCAGGATTTACGCCCCTGCACTCTACAATAATATTTAAACCTACCAAATTAATATTTACTAAATTTCTACTTTAGCACAGTTACCTCCACTTATTATACTAATTAATACATTTCAGATAATCGATGTAGTATATTTCTAATTTAATCTACTGTATAATCTGATTTTCCTCAACCATTGATATCACACAATTTACTTCCAATAAAACAAAAGGTAAAACAATAATTTCGATTTGATTACTATGCAATATAGATTCCAATTTATACATTAGATAATAATATACAATTTACATAATAATACTGATACGTTGCAAATTGAATAAAAGTATTGATGCCAATAGAAACATCCACATAAAGAAAAATTGTATAACATACACCTCTAAATTTCTACAACTATCCTCAATAAAGTGTTTCCAAATTCAATACTGGTTCTCACACTTAAACCAAATACAATCAAAACCTTCACTTTTTTCCCCACTGTGAGCCTTTTTTTTTTTTTCCTCGAAATTTACTTCTAGCCAATTAAAATTCTAAGCAAATGTTCATTACTCGTTTGTTATCAACTCTTCAAACTTAAAACAGTATTGCTTCATTTAAATGTTACTTTAACAATAATTTAGATTTAAGTAAATTCAACTATTCCTTCCAACTATTATTAACACAATGCATCAATTTTGTTCACTACCATTATTAGTAAAAAAAAAAAATAGAAAAATTAATATTAGTATAAGTTATTATGACCTTTTCTTAAAACAATAGTAAATATGGCTCTTAATATCTCCTACCTATCTGAACACAATTACTTTATTGCACATAAATTATCTTAAATTACTATTAATTATACAACAACAAATACATTTGGTTCGAGAATGTCAGCAGACAGAAATGATCAAAACACATTACCTTATACTTTATCTGCTGGGGTACTCCGCTGCTCACCCGTAGTTTCACGATGAATTCAATATTTTGCACTTTAAAGTCACTTTGATGATATTCAACACTCAGGCTGTAATACACTGTAATTTGATTCACTGTAGCGATGATAGGGCACAAACACTATTTCGGTTCGCCGTAACGACGGTAGGGCACAACACTTTAGTTCGGTTCGCTGTAACGATGATAGGGGACACCACTTTAGTTCAGTTTGCTGTAACGATGATAGGACACAACACTTTAGTTCGGTTCGCTGTAACGATGATAGGGCACACACACTCTGTATTTCTGCTCGACGCTTGGTTTTTATCTCTCTAAATTCTGCTCGACGATCCAGCATTTCCACGCAAGAATTCCACTGGATGCACTGCAACACGGCTCGCTGGTCACTAGTCTGAGACGATTCTATCCCGTCGCTGCCATCAATTTGTCGGAGTTTCCTCTTAGTCTGCACAACTTCGAAGAAAATCCTTATTATTTATATGCTGCCACCACCGATATGATTACGTGATATCGGTCACGCACTGAGAGGATTGTTTAAATGAAAACCAACGCTTTCAATTAACTAAATTAACAGTTTATTTACACACTATTTACACTTACAAACTCGGATATAGGTGATCCGGTTCAACATTAAACTGAATACAGTAAATGCTGGCTGTGTACTGTTAAACTACGTTAAACCGCTCTCACTCTACACACGTTAAATTAGCTTTCCGGAGATCAATCTCGATCTCCCAACACATATGTGCTCTAAGCCTAAGCTCTCCGAGCCTCACTCAATCCTACGCTCTATCTCTAAGAGCTATACACAGTGACTACCTTGCGCTTGGTGCTCTCGGCTCCAACTGAACCCTACACTCTATCTAAGAGCTACACACAGCAACTCACCTTGCGCCTTGCACGCCAACTTTCAACTGACTCCCTCAGCAGAAGAGACTGCCTTCCAGTAACCCCTTGCTACTTCTCAACGTAACCCCTCAGGGTTTTCTACCTGGCTCGCATTCCAAGCTCTATTCTTCGTTCGTGGAATGCTTTTGTCTCCCCATCTTCCACAGACATCTCAAAAGTTTGGGCAAACCCTTCTCCAACTATCTTTTTTCCCCTTCATTCCATCTGTACATTTTACCCGGCTTAGATCCAGTTTTAGACAAGGAAACGATGTTATTTTGAAATTCCAGTACACAGGCCATACAATATATCATATATTAAGACAAAAATAATATAGAACCCCAGTTCTAATAGCAGATGTTTCTCAGAACCTGACAGTGTCATTCGATTCAGAATTAAATACAGGGTGTCTGAGCCAAAAGTATCCAAAAGTTATGGCTTATTATTATAGAACTATCCATTAGAATGTAATAGACTGATCCTCTGTGGATTGGAAAACCCTCCAAGATTTTTTGGGACTCCACCATACTGTCACAGAGATGTTACAGTGTTTTTGAAATGACATTTCCTGGAAGTTGGATTGGAAGACAGGGCCCAATTGCCTGGCTGCCAAGGTCTCTGGTTTTGACTTTGTTAGACTTTTTTGTTTGGGTATTCATTAAATTCGTTGTGTTAAACAAAAAATTTACTGTGGATGAATTGAAGTGTATCATTCAAGCAATTCGCCTAATAACTCCTGATATGCTACAAAACACTTGGAGAGATAGTGACTCTAGAAAAGAGACTCTAGAAAAAAAGGGCTGCCGGGCGGGAATTTTTCAAAAAGGGAACACTATTCTTAAAAAAGGGTATATTTTTCAAAAAGAGGACAATCACTATTCTAAAAAAAGGGCACATTTTTTTTTTCAAAAAGGGAACACTATTCTAAAAAGGGGCAACTTGTACCTTGTTCACAAAAAATATTTTGAACTGGTTTGTTTAGAGCCCCTAGAGTTTGCGATATTTACCCTGAATCAATTGAATTGCCACGGGGATCATAGGAAGTGTTAAAAGAGTAGCCGGGCACAAAAAAGAAATAAAAAGGGCCGCCGGTTGCAAAAAAAGAGATAAAAAGGGCTGCCGGGTGCTGTGCCCTGCTAAAGTGGCTTAGAGTCAACACTAAGAGAGCTGGATTACTGTTTACACGTTTGTCATTCTACAAAAGGTGCACACATCGAAATCTATTGATATTAAAACTTGGTGAGATGTTCTATTTAAATAATTTTTTTTAATTCTAATGGGTAGTTCCGCAAAAATAAGCCATAACTTTTCGACACTTTTAGCCTGGACATCCTGTATGTTAAACAATACTCCACTTGACCTACCTAAAAAAATTTGAGTTTCCACCTCCCTCACTGAGTTATGCCCTCCTTTTGCCCCACTAAACAAAAAAAAAAAAAACAAAAAAAAAAAAAAAAACAAAAAAAAAAAAAAGGTAAAACAACTTTATTTTTTGCGGACTCATCGGACCTTTATTTCTAGTGCCAAAACTAAGTTCTTCCCAAAATTTTCTTGAATGGCCCCACAGTTGTCGTATATTACTCAATTTTTGGTCTATTTTATTAAACGTATTAACTTACTAAATGTATTTTTTACGCAAGACATTTTTGTCTGCTTTATTCACAAATGAATTATCTTATTAAGGTATTTTTAAATAAAACTTATTACCGGGAGGGTTGAAAAAAATAATTGAGCTCTTTATATTTCTGATCAATGGGTAAGTGCCTCTGTGCCTTGAAGGTAATTAGTAGTGTTTGACCACAAGTTTTTAAGATAAAAAACAAAACTGTCTTAAAAATAAATTTTAATGCATACATATGTATATATAAAATTTTAATTATATGTATAAAGAAACACATTTTTAATAAACATGCATACATATTCATATATATAAATCAAACATTCAGACTGTGTTTTCTCACAAAAAAAAATAAAAAAGGAGTTATTGTTAGTTTTATGACCTCTGTGTTAAATTGTACAGAAATAAATGGTATTTTTAACCAAAAAATTTTTTTCTCGTCTTAAAAATAAATTTTAATGCATACATATGTATATATAAAATTTTAATTATATGTATAAAGAAACACATTTTTAATAAACATGCATACATATTCATATATATATAAATCAAACATTCAAACTGTGTTTTCTCACAAAAAAATAAAAAAAGAGTTATTGTTAGTTTTATGACCTCTGTGTTAAATTGTACAGAAATAAATGGTATTTTTAACCAAAAAATTTTTTTCTCCGATTATAAACCAATAATAAAACTTGACATTTCAATCAAAGAGCGTTTCCTCCAAAGCCTGCATTCAGTCTGTGATTTCTCCAGTCTGCCAATCACAGTTGTCACGTAATGCGTAGTTTCGAAACCTACCATACATATCACAATTGGAAACAGATTGTTTTAGAGAAAAATAAGAGAACTGTTAAGGTTAAAGGCTTCCAGAATTATATATTTTAAGATCTAAGTGAAGAATCTCTTGTAAATCTTCTTAAAAGGGGAGTTACTATTGCCTGTGTTCAAAGGGTTGTTTTAGAATCTCTTCCTCTTAACCACACCATATCAGTTGAAAAGAAAAAAGATGTTGACAAACTTTTGAAGGTAATGTATGGTGAACAGTGGCAAAATCAACCTGATGATGTCTTCAAATGGTACAACCACATTATCCATGATTTACCAGCCTGCAATGAAGAAGAAGGAGGAGTGTGTGACTGTCTATGAAGATATTGGTTTTAAAATTTGAAGTGGATTTTTGGCAAACGAGTATTTATTTAGTAAATATTTAATGAATGCTACTAGGTACCATAATCTGTCATTTTATTTTATCAGTAATCAACTGAAGTTCAGTATTTGCTCAAATAAAATAATGCTTTTGTATTATTTGCGAGTTAGAACTTATTTCATTCAAAAAGCGTTTTATCCACTTGTCAAACAATCAAAACATGTTTCCTCCTCTGAATTTGGTCAAAACGTGACTTTTCCTAATATTAAATGCATTTTATTAATTTGTTTTAGGTTTAATATCTTATGTGTGCTTGCGATTCTCTCTAATAACCAGTAATAAAAATACATAATGAAAATTAGAATTAAATACGAGTTATTTTCTAATTTATCAGTTTTTTGAAAATTTGTATCTAAAGGAGAAAGCATGGTTTGAATGTTTGCTCCACATATGTACCGCTGTTTGGAAACTTTATCTCCAAGTTGGCTTTTTGTGCCTCTGACCAAAACTTCTAAATTTTGTATGAAATAAGATGAAATTAATTCATCAATAACACAGAACGCTTATTTAATAATAAACATTTCATTTTGTAAATTATCATTAGCTGTTTTATTCTGTACTTTTATTCTACAACCTCCTTAGAGTGTGTTCAAAACATTTCTGCAGTATCATAACTAAAAATTTTCTATCACTAGTAAGTCTACAGATTTCAATTTAGTCATATGAGGCTTCAAAATTTAGTCATATTTGAGGGGCTCACATCCAAAGTAGACCAAGTACATTTTGAAAAAAAAAACAATGAGATAGTCCATTTAGAAGGCGCATAAAATCTGTTTTATCCACTCTCACAGTGAACCATTTTAACATACTTCATCGTATATGTCATCTGTTTACAGACTTGGTTTACTGTGGGAGTAGCTAAACAGATTTTATATTCCTTCTAAATCATTTTTCTAAATCACTATCTCATTTTTTTTTTTAAATGGACTTGGTCTACTATGGTCGTGAGCCCCTCATATGTATTGAGTCGTTATAAACAGTGAAGTTCATAGCAATAAAAAAATATGCTCTCATTTAAGCCAATAGAGCTCAAATAGATGAGCAATGTTGAAAATTCACTAAGGAAGAAACGAGATTCTAGGAATATGGAAAGTTTTGGTCCTGGCCGAATATTTAACAGTATTTTTGGTGAAAACAAATGTTCACCAAAGCTAAGATTTTATAACGAAAATGAATATTCGGTCAAACTGTAGTAATCGGAGTCTTGCCCTTATGCAACTATGAAAGATCCTTATCAGCAAGAATACATTTACGGAAGCTAAACAACGGTTTTATTAGAGTTTTTATCCTTCTAAAAGTGTGTTTATATTAATTTTTAGGAAATAATTCAAAAAATTAGGCAAAACAAGCAGGCATGTATTTCCTTGTTGTGAATCACAGATATTCTCTGTGGTTTAAATATGATAGTTTGAAATCTGGAAAAATGTATTTTGAAAGTACAAAATACATTAGAAAATACATTCCAAAGTACTTTGATCTTATGGGTTTAAAATACAAAATAGTTTTAAAATGTATTTCAAGTACATGTATTTTTTATACTACCCAACTCTGAACTTTAGTGACATGGTTATTGAATGAAGTAGAAGCAGCACAGATTCAGTGAGTTCGACATTGAATATATCCATTCATTTACCATGATAAAAAAGTATTCTTTTAAAATAAAACAGATTTGTGAGAAATTTGATTTTCTTTTCAAATTTTATATTTTAATAAAATTGGAGAATTTAAACATGAATGCTGATATTCACATTGTGAAAAATTTAAGTGTTGAGCATTAGCCTGTATTATTTGTCTTTTAAATATAACTATAGTAAGTTCTCCATAATCGAGAAGCCTGAATAGCAGACACCTATTTAGTGAACAATCACCCCCAATATATATATATATATATATGTGTGTATTATTTTACCTCTGAATAACAGACTCTTCCAAATAGCAGATAAACTCTGTGGCTCTGAGATGTCTACTGTTTAGAGGTTTTACTGTACCATGATTTGCATTGCTTATCAAACTCTTTTCTAACTTTCAGAACGCTAAAGTGAAGATGGGTGATAAATCCTCATCTTAAAGTAAATGCATACATCTTAAATGTTCATTAATCCAGTGTGAAAGTTAATCTAGGAATGTGAATTGGATCCTTCAGCAAATCACCACCAATTGTCATCATTTTATGTTTGCCTTGAATGTTACTGAATTGTAGTGTCTGAATGTGCATGAACATTCCAATTCATTTCTTGAATGTAAAATAGAATTCATTTCATTATGTACATGTTATTTAATATATATATATGTGTGTGTGTATTTAAATAAATTATTCTTTGTTGTTACATGATTGAACAAAGTTTTTGAAAAGAACTGTTTTGTGCCTTTTAGTTATTAAAATCTAAGAAATTGTGTTATTTGTATACTTTAACATAGTTACATGTGATATAATAATTTAAACTAGTCTAAATGCTCCTCCTAGCATGGTGGGTAAAAATTATGTTTTTTTACATAAAATTTGAAAAACTGTTAAAAATGATTGACAATATGGAAGCATTTAGATGAGCAAAGCTCGGGTAGTTTATGTTCTAATAAACACACTATTAGCATTTACAGTACTTCTGGTTAAACCAGGCTTTCCGGCTAATACACCATAACAAAATTAAGGTTTAACAAATATGTAATAAAATTGCTTAATTAAAAAAGTTTGCTGCAGCTATTGAAATAATACCAAATTTTTTAAAAACACTTTGAAATTGTGTTTTTATCGTTTACACCCCCCCCCCCCCCCCCCCAACACCTATCTAAAAAAAAAATGTATATTGATTAATAAACAAGATAAATTTTAAAGAAATAAAACAGTCTCCGTGTGTTTTAAATCTGTCAATAAAACTTTTAAGCAAAAGACGAAAGCTATTTTTATTAAAGATAAGTTTTATAAATGCCTTTTAGCATTTTGTGACTTTAATTTTTTTTATATATCTATGTAGTTTTTAAATTATTGTAATACAAAGAAGAATCAAACATAGTTAAACTTTGTTAATGAACAATGAATGCCGTTTGAACTTTGAAAATGAAGCAACTGCCAAAGAACCTTTTGCAACCCCTTTGGATCTTGTCCATTCAAGTTGTGGGGAGCTGAAAGTGGTATTTCCCCAGCATGTTTTTTTTCTCTGTATGATCATTGAGTCACATTTCAGCAGAAATGAATTTACAGAAATGTCTCGGCAGGAAGAACCCCCTCCGAAAAAGACTGTTCTTCAAGCCTATTGGTGTTTTCCGTCTGTTTACCCACGACTGAGTGAACAGGGGTAGAACAGCTTCAAATGACGTCATTTATGTCGTCTCCTTTAAACTTCATAGCTCCATGGTTTACTTTTTTTTTTAATGAATCACAAAAGTGAATGACTTGCTATCTCCAGGGCCCAACTTATGCAGAGCAGCTGCCCCGCCCCCCCCCCCTTCCTTTTTAGGGGGGCCCCATAAAAGTAATCAGGGTTTTTATTAAAAGGTGCCAAATAATTAGTCAAAAGTGACCAAAATTCATATATTTTCAAGCATTTGGAAAGAAAGTGCGTCCCGTTTCTGCTTCCAGTACCCTTTCCACTTTTGCAAAAAATAAACTATATTATTAGAAAACTAGCGATTAATATTTTATTATAACAACTTGGTGTATTCTACTGTTTTCAAAAGACATTCTTTATTAACATTTTCCTCGTAACGTGGCAAGTTAAAACCAATAATTATGACAAATTTGGGGCATTTTCTTTTAGCCATCTTATAATGTACATAGATAAGCAAAGTAAAAATTTGTAAAGAAGTACTCGTGTCAACCAATATGTCATTTTTTCTACTATTATACTACTGGTATTTTTTCTTAAAGTTCTGACCATCTTCTTGTGATACCCTGTATACATATAAGAGCAGTACTGGGTACAAAATTTATGCATACATACAACATGTATGAAGTTTAGTACTAGCCATTTCCACATTATTCGCAAAAAAATTATATAGATAGATAGATGAGAGCCCCACAGAATGATGCTTGCCCCGGGACCCCCCATAGTCTAAGTCGGTCCCTGGCTATCGCTCTTCTTGTTTACGCTACGTTTGTTTTCAACTCTATTTCTGAAGTGGTTTTTCAACTGTGCAAATCATTGAAATTTTGTTAGTTTTGAATCCTTTATAGAAAATTATGTTGAACAGAAGGAATTTCAGGTAGAAAAGATTTGTATTTAGGCAGATAAGTTTTCTCTCGTACATCTCAAATCGAAATTAAGCCTAATGTGGCTCCATCTTATCGGAGACTGGTAAAATTGATGGGTTCGCCCCAGATTCATTACACTGTGTTTTATTTTAACCTGACCCGCACAATTGTGTGGGTGATACTAAAGAAAAAGAGTGACTATTTCTTGTTTTTGTGTGATTTAAAACCAAATCTGGCTATTTATATGAGTTAATTGGCTTAAGATGTTTTGATAAGACACAAGTAGGGGGCACTAACTACAATACAGGGTTAGATTTTCTGCTTTTAAAAAGACTATCATCTGACAGCAATAGACAAAAAATATGTACTGTCGTAATTTCTTTTAAATATGATTTTTAGTGTTTGCTTAGATTTAATTTTTCTTTTCATATACTTTATTCATGATTTTAATTGATTTTGTCTTTGATAAATTTAATTAGACTTCACAAAAGTTGAAAAACAAATGACCCACACAATTGTGCGGGTCCGGCATTTACCACTTCCAAAATGGGTACAATTCCTAATATATAAAATTTTCATTTTTAAGTGATTTTTTTTAAACTTATGTTTTTAGCAATTTATCTTATTAATTATATTTTTAAAGTGGATTAATTTTAAATTAATAGGTTTGTACTATTCATGATTTCTATTTAAATTTGATAGTACAGTAGACTCCCTTAAATCTACAAACGCCAAAAATCCGCATATTTTTTCAGATGTAAACAGTGAAATTTACAGTTAAATTGCAGTAGCAAAATTCAAGATGGCGCCGAAATCAGCGACTACCGCAATTTTTTTACTAAATTTTTTGTTAATCATTCTCTTTTGGTTATTACAGCTGATTTATTACTAAATAAATTTACATTACTTTTGATTTTGATATAAATTAGCATATCTATATAGAAAATTCCACGAACTGGAATGCTATTTTTAAATTATTGTTCGCGGAATTTTTTTTTTAAATTATAGACAAATTTATTTCTAAACATACAAAGCAGTATAAGAAAAGCATTCAAGACTCAAAATTACAGAGAGCGCAATAAGCTATATATACTGATAATAGCATGATGACGTATCGATCTTACGATCGCTTTAACACTAGATGGCAGCATAGGACTTTTGGAATCTAATTGAATTGATTTCATTGGTAATAATTTAACATTTTTCTAAATTTTTCTTTTGCATAATTACTTTAATAATTACTTATCCTTAAACTAATAAATTATTTTAATATTTTACTTATTTTAATGTTTCACTTTATTGTAAACATTCATTAAAATTTCCCTTGCTTAACTATCAATCAAGTTAATGTTTCAAAAATGTAAACAAATCAATGACCAGAAATCTGCAAAATTCTGAAATCCGCACAACCTCTGGTCCCAAGCTGTGCATATTTGAGGGAGTCTACTGTATTAGATATATAATATGCATATGTAATGAACTGTATGTTTCTGTTCTGAGTTACATAAAACTTATAAATCATATATGACATCTATGAGTTATATGCATATCACGAGATAGATTTTTAAGTTTGATAAATTCATTCCATTTTGTGGACACAGCAAGTAAACCACCAGGAATAAATAATACATTATGGAAAGTTCAGGCAAATGCTCGATAGATTCCGTAGTGTCTGCTTGAATTTACCAGAAGATCAGATTAAAGGTTTAAAAAAAAAAAAAAAAAATTACCTTTAAATTCAAATATATAAAATTCGATGCTCTATTTTATTTATATATATAAACCAAACTTTTATGAAAAATATTGGGGATTTTCATTGATATGGAACGCACAGGGGGCATTTCGAAGATTTCTAAGACGACGCATAAAATTCCAGTTTTTTCTTTTTTTTTGTGATAAATGCATGCCATAAATGCATATAATTTACCCTTGAATAATATTTAGGTAAAATTTACAAAAAAAAAAAAAAAAAAAAAAAAATATTTTTAAGGATTTTAAGGTCCCTTGTTCCCTTAAGAGTACTAAAATTTTACTATAATAAAAGAAACTTACATTTTGATAAACTTGAGCTTTTTATAAGTAAACTATATATTGAAAAAAATCTGCTTTGAGTTATTTAAGAAGGATAATTATAAGACTTTTTTAATTAATAAAATTTTAAATTTCATGCTTTCTTCAACAAATTAAAAGAAACATTTTAAAATCAAAGAAAAATAGTGAAAAAATTGGAATAAAAACTTTACAGGGTCATGTACTGTTGGTCAGGAAGAAACTAAAGTAAAAATAAATAAATAATACAATCTAATCTAATAATGGTAGTTGAGCAAGAATAACTTTTTTACTCCCTTTGATTTAGCAAAGAAGTTTTTAAATGCATCTTAGATCAGTGTCTGGAGTGGGCAATCATTTTCAGAGATTGTAAACATTCAGGTTGTTCCTAAAATCTTGCAACAAACTTTCAACAAGGGTAATATGGTCAAGACAAACAAAAATTTTTTAAACAAGAAACAATATTTCAATCCATTTATTCCATCAAAATTACAATACATTCAATCAAATATACTGGATGCGAAACAAGCTGAAACTGTTTTTTTTTTATTCGGTATTTTAACGAGATTTGTTTTGTATAAATTTTGTTTGTATTAAATGTGATGATATCATTGAAAATGGACTGAATTTTGGTCAGTGACACAGTATAATACTAACAACTGGATTCTGAATAAAGGAATGTCTAGCTCCTAGTTATTTTGCTATGAATGATGGTATTTTCCAGCACTTCTCATATCATATTTCGCAGAAATCTAAGAAAGTCAGTTAAAAATTTAGTTATGCTATCATCCTTATTGTTAAAGTAACAAATGAAAATTAAAGTTTGAGTGAGATGAGATAGTGTATTTTATGACTCAATAAGTGGATCATGATTATGGTTTCCTGAAAAAAACATTATCTGTCTTAATAACTATTATCAACCCCAAACGTTTTTTCATGTTGTTTAGAAACTCTTTTTTTGTGAAAAAGCAAGAAAACAGATTATTTACTAAACAAAATTTAAGAATTGGCATTTGTACATCATTAATTCCTATGAAAATCCTATCCTCCTTATGGTTAATTTTCTGAAGTTATACTTTACAAACAGTAAATAAGCTAAACGCATTCTATTGTATTTAAATATGATTTTGTTTCTAATTATTTTAAATATATTTATAAGTTGACAGTTAAAAGTAAAAATTGGAAAAAGTTTTTAAAAATGTGTTTTAAAAGGCATCTTTAAGTATTCGGTTTGGCCGAATAGTTTGATATTCAGCTTAACCGAATAGTTTGATATCCGACCTAATCGAATATTTGGTAACATGGCTGAATACTGAATATTTGGTGCATCCCTAATGGATAAGTACACAAAATCTATTTTAGAGAAGAACCCCCCCCCCCCCCCCCTCCTAAGAAAAAAAGCAAGTCAGATTTAAAATATTTAAAAAAGATTGCTTCTCGTAAATAATTTATATCACATTATAGAAAGAAATTGAACAATTCTATTAACACTTTTGAGAAAACAAAATGATCAATGTAAATTATATTTGTTAGATATTGAACATTCTAGTAATTCTGTAACTTTCTCAAACTAGCAGATTTTCTGTTAAAGGTTTAACCATTAAAATATTCACAGAAATTCAATTATCTGGGCTCTGTATTTTGAATTCTTTCTTGTAGGCAAAATTTAACAATTTGTCTTTATTTCTATTACCTTTAGATTGCTGAATGCACTAGGTTTCAAAACATTACACTTAAATTAGCTTTGTACAAAACTTTAAAACTTGAACAGTACAGTAGATTTTCGTTACAACGAAAAATCCTGTCACTATGAAATTTGTCAAATCCACCTTTTCAAATTGCATTAACCCCAATGTATTAAAAAATTGATTTAACGAAGTGCATTATTTTAGGAATTCCATTACAATGAAAAATCGTCATTGAGCTCTTTTTTTAGATTGCTTAACAGAAATCAAATATATTTCGAATAGAATGTCGAAGATTAAAAAAATAACGTTGATGTGGGGACAGGTGCTATTTCAGGTTTTTCTCCCCCTTTGCTATTTTTTCTTTTGTCTACTTCTTTTCCCGAATTCCTTTTCTTTCATTAGCCTGTACACTTAAAAATGATCACGTGACAGACAGCAGGTTGACTTCACTGTGAAAGGAATGTTTGTGCTTATTCTGGGATATCTCTATCACCAGTACCTGCTGCAGTGTGATAAAATGGCTTGTGTGAAATGAAAACAAATTTCGTTGGTAGAAAAGAAAGCAATTATTTCTGAGATTGATGAAGGATTCCAGAAAACCGATGTGGCCAAAAAATATGGAATAACATCATCGACTTTATCTACATTTCTAAAAGATAAAGAAAAGATTGAGAGACAATTCCAAAATGCAAGCAAGGATTGGTTTCCATAGAAAACGAATGCGACAGTCTCAATTTCAAGATGGCGATAAAGCCATGTTCAAATGGTTCGCTCATGCAATGTACTTATAAATGGTCCTCTGATAAGGCAGAATGCTCAAGCACAATGCTTGGTTTCGAAAATTTCCAAGCCAGTGTCGGATGGCTCGATTGCTTTCATACTCACTATTGAATTATAATGAAATCAATTTGCGACGAGGCAAGTGATGTACCTACAAAGACTGTAAATCAGCATTTCTTAAACTGTGGTCCACGGACCCCTGGGGGTCCGTGAGCTTACAGTCAGGGGTCCTCAGGCCCAGTGTTGGATTCAGACCTTTTTTTCGGCAGGAATTTCTGTAGCTGTGGTTGTAAATAAATGCAGGACTAGAATTTCTAATCTCGGACTATTAATAAGCATAAAATAAATATCTAAATCTAATTTTTTCGAGGGAGACATTTCAATGCTGAGGAAGGGAAACCCATCCCCTCCTCCGCTCCACCTTCTGAATTCATCTCTGCGCAAGTCAAAGATTTTTACCAAATATGTTTTCCCTTGTAAACGCGCTTTACGTACGCATTCTGCTTTGCGCTGTCATAGTAGCAATAACGTGACCATACGTCATAATATCCAGAAACGCGAAAGCAAGGTGAAAACGGTAGTGAGTGAATTCCAACCATTGTTATTTTTAAGTGCACTGCTCGTATATTAGTCCCTCTTGTTACATACTTTTTTTTTAAATTCATGATATGAATGAGTGGTTAAAGAACGGTAAAATAAAGCCTAAAGAAGAGATGGAGTCAGACATATATGATGATGGTTTAATACTTCACAATTTAACAGCGAAAAAAATTACCGCAAAGGAAAAAACGTAAGTACTTCGAAGAATATTTAA
Source organism: Maratus speciosus (assembly GCA_963932465.1). Lineage (NCBI taxonomy): Eukaryota > Metazoa > Arthropoda > Arachnida > Araneae > Salticidae > Maratus > Maratus speciosus. The sequence goes on along the minus strand of OZ010800.1, from coordinate 228,360,736 downwards.
CATTGGGATTTACGAGCATCTATAATAATAATGAAGAACAGCCTGTTTGTGTTATTTGTCATGATATACTGGGAATATGAAATGAGAAAAACTCCTTAGATATTTACAAACTAAAAATAAAACTTATTTAAACAAACCAGCTGGGTTTTTTAAAAAAAGTTAAAAGAACTGAAAACAAGGCAAAAACTAATTGAAAAGAAAGTAAATGGTTCCAACAATGAAAAGGTCCTTTTTACCTTGTATCGGGTATTTTTGATGGTAGCAAAGTCAGCAAAATCTCATATAATTGCAGAGAATTTAATTCTACCCTCTTCTACAGCAATGGTCAAAACAATGCTAGGAGAAAAAACAGCAAAGGATCTAAATTTAATTTCATTATCTAATGATACTGTTAAGAAGGGAATCACCGACTTACGCGAAAATATTGACAGCCAATTTATTGAATGCGTAAAAATAAGTCCTTATTTCGCATTACAGATGGATCACAATTTAGACTTTTCCAGTAATGGGAAATGGTTAGCTTTCGTTTTTACGAATTCGGTGCTAAGGTATGTGAACATTTTTTGTTTTGCAAATCCATTCCATCTCACTCAACATGTGCAGCGCTATTCACTTTTTAGATGGATTCATTCAAGGAAAAGGAATTTTGTCAGAATAAGTCAGGGTTGTAGTGGGTAGCTGCCCGGGTACCCACCCAGCTACCCGCACGGGCTGGGTTTTTTATGAAAAACCCTGTTTGGACACGCTGTTGTATTCACTGCTAATCACTGGTCGCAACCTGAAGATTTTAAGTCTACATTCAACGAAGTTATTTCTGTAGCAAATTATATCAAGGTTCGTCCATTTAATTCTAGACTGAGTAAAATTATGTGCGAAGAGATTGGGAGTTAACACAAACAGGTACTTTTGCACAGAGAAATTAGGTGACTGTCACGAGGAAAAATTTTAAATCGCACTTTTGCATTGCGTGATAAAGTAAGGTTATTTTTATTGGTTCTCATTCGAAAGAATGTTTCAATGATTTTTCTTGGCTTGTCAAGGTGGCATATTTGGCAAATATTCTTAGTTTTCTGAATGAGCTGAATTTAAACTTAAAAGGAACATCAGTACATATTTTCAAAGTCCAGGACAACGTAGAAGCAACAATAAAATAATTTATTTGTGGGCAAATTGTCTTGAAAAGAATAATTTTGAATCATTCCCAACATTATTCGACTTACAAACCTTTGGCAATACAATTTCCCATGATATTGTTGAAAATTTCGTTGTACACCTGAAGAACTGGAATAAAACTTTCCGGCTTTATTTTCATCCCTGAAAGTCAGAAATAGAGTAGATGAGTAATCAATTTCATTTCCAAGACATTAGCAAAATGGAATATTTAACATTCTTAGATCAGGAACAACTTGCGAACTTATCATGTGATGACTCCATGAAAATTGTTTTCCAATGGAAAAAATAGCTTCCAAAGAGAAATACGTATGCAAAACTATTAGATAAAGCTATCAAGCATTTACTTCCCTTCTTTACAACATATTTATGTGAAAAGACTTTCTCCAGCCTTGTGCACGTAAGAAACAAACATAGAAATCGATTGAATGTCGAACCAAACTTGCAAATACATGTTTCGAACATTGCACAAGACATTTCAAAAACAAAACAGAAGCACCCTTCTCATGAGAAATAGTATATTTTAATTGTCTTAAAATGTGCATCCTTTTTTTTTTAAATTAATGCAACTGATTTTTTCAACAACTAAATACGGAATATCTATAATGAAAAATAAAAAGGGTCTATATCATTAAAAGAATTTTTTTTCCTACATTAAAAAAAAATGTGGGGGTCCCTGAAATGCATATCATATCAAAGGGGGTCCGCGAGATTCCAAAGTTTAAGAAACACCGCTGTAAATGAATGGAGAGCTGGAGAAGTAGCTACCCTTATAAAGGCATACAGCTTTGGTTATGTTTTCAATGCTGACGAAGCTGGAATATTTTATCAATTTGAACCGAGAAAACATTAACATTTAAAGGCGACAAATGCATAGGAGAAAAACTTCAAAGCTACAAATTACAGCACTTTTTTATAGTAACAAATCTAGACCAAGAAGAGAAAAAATATTAACTGTTGGTCTGGTCACTCTGGCAAGCCCCATTGCTTAAGACCTGTCATTCATTGCTTTGCGATTATAAATTCAATAAGGCATGGATGATACAAGGTATCTTTAATGATTAGGTAATGCAATTTGACAAAGAAATGAAAGCTAAAAGACAGAAAATTCTTCTCCTGATTGATAATTTCATGTCTCATAATTATCTCTCCAAATTGGACTGCATCCAAGTTGAGTACTTTCTGCAGAATTGCACTTCTGTTCTACATGTTACGCATCAATTACTTTAAGAGCTTAATTAAGCATTCAGAGAGATTTAATAAAACCATACAGTTTGAAAAGTATTTACGTTTTAATAGATGGATGTTTTGTTTTTCACCCTCTCTTGAGCAACTCTTGTTTATATATCCGAAACAACTGGCAGTTCGTTTGATTCACTGGCTTCTGAGGCAAGTGCTGTTACTGAGTAACTGCCAGTAACTGTGATTCCAGGATCACACCTTTCGCCATGACTAGTTGCTTTACGTCGTCATACTTTGTGGCCAATGGCATTTCGGATATAAGTTTATACTTACAGATTGGCAACAAGTTTATGCAAAATAACTGCTAGTTTGTTGTAAATGTCTGGACAGTTTGTGGATCTTTAGCTTCTTGTAATTTTTGCATGTATATCATTTTCATCATGTAGCTGCATTTAAATATTATTTTAAGTTTCTTTTAAGTTAACGGCGAAGTAATGCTGTTTAAGTATAATATCACTCATCTCACGTATAATAAATCTCTTTTTTTATACAACTGATGTTTTAAATCAAGTCTTCCACATCAACCACTGCAACTCTGTTCAGCCATGTTTTCACAAGCTGACAGGTTATGGATCCAGAGACCTTGTAGAAGTGAAGATGTGTTTTTCTCTTGCTGAACGATGACAAACTTTTTTTTTTCTTGTTCTGAGATGTGTCTCCAGTTGTGAATGGTGTTTTCGACGATGTTTCTTGTAGACTTTTCCGACATTTTAAAAGTTTTTTTATGATTGCTTCGACGGAGGCCGTTAAAAGTTTTCCACTAGTATTTTGACAAAGGCTGTAGAAAAATGGAGTTCTCAAATGTTGCTCTCTTGACCTCAACAAATTGGAAAACATGGAAAGTTGAAGTAAAAGTCCTGTTGATGCATTTTGGTGCATGGGAATGCATCAAAAATCCTGACTCAGATGCCGAAGTGAAGGAAAATGGTGAGTCAATGGAGCAGAAAGATACAGAAGGAAAAACAGTTCCTGTGTCAGATCAGTTGACATGGAGGGAAAAAAGTGAGATGAAGTTAAGGAAAGCCAGATCCTACACCATAATATACCAGACCTTATCACCTGAATTCAAGCCCTTGATTACTGGTACCACAAGTGGAGCTGCAGCCTGGAAAATCCTGAAAGACCATTTTGAACCTACTACAAGAGCTCATGTGATACATTAGATGAGTTTTTCAGTACCTTTTATGTTCCCAGCGAAAACCTTGGTTTATTTCTTTGCCGAGTGACTTCGGGAAGTGGGACATACTCTACAGTTGCTGTGCATGGGATATCAGATGATCAGAAGTTTGCCAGAGGAGTTCCAGTCTACAGTCCAGGCAATCTCCAGGTGGCCTGATAATGAGTTTGTTCCAAACAAGATAGAATCTGAAATGCTGTTGGAGGAGAACCGATTAAAGCTAGTTAAGAGAGATCTATCTGACACTAATATTGCTTTTTTTGGAGAAGTAACTAGATGCAAAACAAGTAAACCTTCTAAATCTGAGAATTTTGTAAATCAAAGTAAATTTTCTAAATCTAAGAATAATAATGTTAATCAAAGGAAATCAATAGGTCCTTGTTATTGTTGCAAATCATATAGTCATTTAATTACTAATTGTAAATTTAAAAATCAGTCTAAAAATTTTCAACCTAAAATTCTCAGTTTAAAAATAAATTTTCAGAATCTAGTAATGTTGAATTAAAATGTAATAATGTAAAGTGCAATAGTGTAAAATGTACCTTCTCTGAACAAGATACTAGTTTAATTGAAATTTCTCCAAATTTTTATGAAGCTGATTCATCTGATTTTGGTCAAAGTAGTAGTTGGGTATTTGACACAGCTACTATGGCTCATTTTTCTAATGGCAAAAACCTGTTTTTGGATTTTGAACCAGTTTCAAATATGCAGATGTCTCTTGCTGTTGGAGAAAAGGAAAGTCCTGTTCAGGGGAAGGGTGCTGTAATTTTTTTAATAAAGTGTAAAGATGTTAATTTTAATCAAATTATCCTTAAGAATGTTTTGTATAATGCTAATTTACATAGGAATCTCTTGTCTGGCAGCAAAACTTGAAAAATTAGGTGTAAATTTTGTCGGTAGTAAAGGTAAACTTGTATATGATAAGGGTTGGAATTGGTTGTTTTATACTATTAGAAAAAATTATTTGTATTTTTTTTAAAACCTTGTTATTATAAAACTATGTACAAAGGAGAAAGCAACCCGGTTAACATTTCAGCTAATTATTCAGAGAAAGTTAAATGAATTGTGGCATGAAAGATTTTGTCACATAAATAACGAGTATTTAGTTAACATATGTAAAATTGAAAGTGTCTTCCAGTAAAAATGAAAGGTCTTCCAGTGCTGTCAAAGTTGGCTGAGGATTGCATCTCCTGTAAACTTGCTAAGTCTAAAAGAACTAATTTAAAGCTACAGATAAAATACGGTCGAAAACTGCTCTGGAGCTCTTGCAGATGGATTTGTGCGGGCCTTTACAAGTGCATCACATGGAGGAAGTAGATATTTTTTTCACCATCATTGATGATTTTTCTCGTTTTGTTACAATATACACTATCAGGAATAAGTCTGACGTTTTTCAGACATTTCTAAAATGTCAAAATACAGAAAGGTACTGAAATAAGAAAATAATTTCTATAAGAACTGATGGCGGTTTAGAATTCTGTAACCGAGAATTTGACAATTTTTTAGAAAAACAGCGAATTTCTCATGAGAAAACAAATCCGTATAGCCCTGAAATGAATGGTGTCACACAGCATTTCAATTTAACTGCTCTTGATGGTGTTAAAACTCTCCTCAGTGCTATTGGCTTGTATCAAAAATTTTGGGCTGAAGCCTTAATGTGTTTTTCCTATGTCTGTAATAGGGTATGTCACAAACAAAATAACAAGACCCCTTTTGAGATGTATTCAGGTAGAAAGCCCTCGGTTTCTCATTTGAAAAAATTCGGTTGTTTAGCTTATGTTGGAGTGCCCAAGCAGGTCAGAAGGAAGTTTGATATGCGAGCTTAACTGGGAATCGTGTGGCTATGCTCAAACAACTAAAGGCTACCGAATTTGGTTGATAGATGAAAACAAAATTGTAGAAACTACTAACGTTAGGTTTGATGAAACAAAAAGGGGGGTAGATATATTTTCAAAATTTAAAGAGTAAAAATTTAATTTTTCACTTTTTGATTTTCCAGAAGATGGAAACATTTTTGATGATGAATCTGAGAAAACACTTCAATTGGGAAATGACACTGGAAAAGTTAGTGGGTCAGAATTAAACTAAAATTTAGAACAGAGTAGTTTGAGACCTTGTACATCTATTTCATGGACCCATAAAGCAGTACCACGCAAAATAGGAAATAAAAGACATCTGTTATGGCATACAAGGAACCAATACAAGAATTAGATCTTTTAATGAGTTAACAGATTATTGTAAGCAAATAAAATAGAATGTGATAAAAACTTATTTGATTTTAGCAGTAAAAATAAAGAATCCGGTAAAGTAATTTTTTAAATGTAAATGAAGCCAATTTAACTGAGATTAAAATTCCTCAATCCTACAATCAAGCCATAAAAATCCCTGAAACATCAAATTGGAGGGATGCACTGAACTAGGAATTAAATGTTATACATGAACATAACGTATGGGATCTTGTGACACCACCAAAAGATGCTAAAATTCTTGGTAATCGTTGGACGTATACCTTAAAAAGAAAAATAAAATAGTGAGGTATAAAGACTAGGTTGGTGGCGAAAGGTTTTAATCAGGTTAAAGAAGAAAATTATGAAGAAGTTTTTAGTCCAGTTGTAAGTTTTTCAATAGTTAGGTTATTCTTTGCCATATTTTCATGTCTGTTAAAATGGGGTAATGTCTAGGTAGGCGTCAACAATGCCTATCTTTATGTAAATCTGGATGAAACTATATACATGCACCAACTTGAGGGTTTTCTTAAAGAAAAAAATAAGGTTTGTAAGTTAAATAAAGCCATTTATGGTTTGCATCAATCTGGTAGTGGATGATGTTTTATCCAACTGAATTTTATAAACTCGATTGGTGCAATTGTGTGTATATGTTTCAGTCCATATTGATCCATTTATTTTATGTTGACGATTACTGTTCTTTTTGGTAAAACCAAAGATGATTTAGATTTTGGGATAAATTTGCTACAAAAACATTTCAATTTAAAAATTTTGGGGACAACCAGAAAGCTACTGGGCATAAGAGTTTGAAGAGATAGGAAATTGTTCATTCACCAGACTTCATATATTGAGAAAGTTAGTGAAATATTTGCAGAATTTAAATTTCTAGTAAGCTCTTTACCTATTCCCAAGGGCTTAGTGTTGTTGAAACAAGATTCACCTTCCACTAGAGAAGAAATTGAAACTATGTCTAGTTTTCCATATAGAAGTCTTATAGGCTTGTCTATCTTTTATAGCTGGGAAGACCACACCTGATATTATGTATGCAGTTAATTTATTGTCCCAAATTCAATCAAATCCTGGAATTACTCACTGGTTTAGCTTATTAAAATTGTTAGGTTATCTAAAATATACTAAAAATTATAAACTTGAGTTATCCAGTCAGTCAATTAAATTTCTCATGTTATTCTGATTCAGATTTTGCAGCAAACAGAGACAATCAAGTCTCCATAGGAGGGTATATTTTGTTTCTAGAAGAAATGCCTATATCTTGGAAGACTTTTAAACAGAAATGTATAAGTCTTTCAACTATGGAGGCCAAATATGTCAGTTTAACTGAAGCTGCTAAAGAGTTAATCTGGGTCAAAAATGTTTTTCAAAATGAAATGCTTAATTTAAACTTGGGGGGATTGTACATTGTTCTGTGATAACCAAGCTGCAATAGCCTTTTCTAATTCCCCTTTCAAAAATCAGAAAACTAAACACATTAATATAAAATATCCTTTTCTTAGAAATTTAGTGTTTGATAAAGTATTTAAAATTCAATATATTGCTAATAAATTTAACTTGGCAGATAGTTTTACAAAACTACAAATAAGTCTTTCAACCATGGAGGCCAAATATGTCAGTTTAACTGAAGCTGCTAAAGAGTTAATCTGGGGGGAAAAAGGAAGTGTTTAAATAAAATAAAATTGATAATATTTCTTAACTGAATAAACAGACAAAGTTAGCTTCAAGCATGTATGATGGAACTCCCACAAAAAGTGCAAATCATACTTGCTAAAATATGCCATTTGGCAGAAGACCTGATTTTGGAAGATTATGCAATAGATTTAAATATCTATACATCAAATTGCAAATGAACATTTTTGAGTATCATTGGCGAAGTGAATAAGTAGTTTTTGTCAATCTCTGTACTAGAAAGCTGAAGTATACAGTGGCGGTCAAAAGTTTCCGGCCAGTTAGTTTTTTTGATTTGTTTGACAGAACGTTTTAGCGAAGAAGTTCAATTGCTCCAAAAGTTAGGAACAAGGTTCTTTTACATAAGGTTGTTCCATTTGAAGGACAGCCAATCAGAGCAGAGCAGGGCTGTTACGTCATGTGGCGGACAAGATCGGAGATCGACTAGCCGTGAGAAAGTAAATGTATGCGTAAAAGAACGGAATATGAAGTAAATAAATTTTTAAAAAGCAGATCTTCGAAAGTAAATTGAACAAAATCACTTTCCTTAGAATAATTTGTTCAAACACTGATTGGAGTTAATTAAATATAAAATACATAATTGTTAAATAATATCGCGATACGTTTGTTTACATTCAAATACTTGAGTAAATTCGCGAAAAAAATTACGTTTTTAATGCGTAAAAGTACAAATGAAATTTTTAAACTATTGCAAAATAAAATGAATTATATGAATATGATGGCACAGCAGTAATAAAATGACTAGAATTATCAAACAGAATAAATTAAACAAAAGTTACGCATCAAAACTTTTAACAATAATGCGTTGTCCGATTACTAGATATAAGTTTTCAAAAAATTTCGAATGTCACTATGCTTATTCAGGATCAAAATAATACAAAAATATTACTCTATAATTAAACTAATTCTATTATGAAAAAAAATGTGCTATACATATTTTTTAGATTATGATATACAAATAGCAATATCGTTATTTCATGTATACAAAATTTCAGCAAAAACTGAAAAATTTAAAACAACTTCAGTTCTAAAATTTCCATGTTATTATAAAATACATCGAATATAACATTTCTCCATACAAATAAGAAACAATAGAAAGAAAATTTATGGAGATATACAGATTTAACAATGAATTAGCATTTTCAAAAAATAGAAAGGAAGAAAAAATAAGAACCATTATCATACTTTCAATAAATCAATATGTGACTAATACTTTTTACACACTATTATTATATTATTTATCAGGTAGCAAAATCATTGATCCTCATTAATAAACAAAATTCAATTTTTAAATTCATTAGTTTCAAATGCACATCAATATGATTCAAATATCTGTAACAATATATATACACAGGGCTTAGTTTCTAGAAAAAAAAAACTACAAGAGCTCTAATATTCTGCAGTAATAACAACTAAGTGTATAAGAACCCCCAAATTCTAATAAATGACCAGAGCAAAAACATTAAAATTAGGAGTGGGAATTTTCAGAAAATCCTACTCGTCACGGACTTGACGTTGGTGTGCAGTATTTATAAACTACGGTCTGTTCCGACTAATATTTAAATATTCACAAAAATAAAGACGTACTGAAGCAGCGCTCCTGTATCGGAGCAAATTAAGTACCGCACAGAGTTAGAAAATTTATCAGAGAGAATATTTTAAAAACATGAACAAAAAGCAGTGAGTAAAAACGGCAAAACATTTGCGACTAATTCTGACATTCCTCATCGCCGTTCTGAAATCATTAAAAAAAACACTACACATGACACATTATGTCACATAAGTGCTTTGGTAGGAAAGAACGCAAAAGATTGGAGATGGGAGGAAAAGAAAAATAAAATATAGGCACTGATTTTTAGAAACACTATTTTCGTTGAAATCCGGAATGAGCGCAAATGAAATCAGACCAATATTTAAATTTCCATTAAAAATAAAGAAGTAGCGAAGCTGAGCTCCGGCGCAAATTAAGCACTGCTTATAGGTTATTATCTCAACCCTACATTAATTTTTATCTTAAATTCCTTCTTCATTTTATTAATCAGAGTAACTGGAACATAATATTTAATAAAGTAAATATTATCGTTATTCTGTTTGCGAATCGCCGGGTCAGCTAGAAACGAAATGCATGTCACTGCATCAGCAGCAAATGTACAATAGAACAACGAAAAATCGAGAAAATCGTTATCACAGCGCCCCCTTCTAAGGTTACATATCCATTTTCAACTGGGACTTGGCGTCAATAGTCAAAAACATATGTATGAAGTTTGGTTCAAATCTATGCTTTCCGATGAAACAATAATAAAAATATCACAAAAATCGCTATTACAGCGTCCCCCCCCTCCCGGCGGAATATCCCCAAATTCAACCTGGACCTACTGGGCATAGTCAAAAACATACACATGAAATTTTGTTCAATTCTATGCGTAACTTCATACACTTTTCGATGATAGAATATAGAAAATGGCACAAAAATCTCTACTACAGCATCATCACAGCAAAACACTTATATAAATTTGGTTCAATTCTATGATTAACTTCGTATACTTTCTGATGATATAATGAGACGCACGTATATACGGACAGACAGATATTTTGTAAAAACATGTTTTTCGGTATATCCTACCCTTAAAATGTGTAAATCAGTCGAAAAATATAAGTCGAACAAAATTTCGACTACAATACTTTCTTCTATTACAGATAAAAGAAGGTAAAAAAAGATAATGCTAAAAGAAATATTTTAATAGAGGAAATTTTTTTAAGTTAAAAAAATTATAATAACAAAAGAAATTTTTAAAAATTTTTATGCAATTTTTGACGTTTTTTTTTTTTTTAATTTTGCGGCGATTTTCCCATATGAATAAGAGGAATCCCGGCTTTATTTTTTTTGCCCAGTATAGTAAATCTTGTCATTTTTTCAATAAAGTTTATTCGGAGTTTGCAATTTTCGTGAGTTTTTTATACGAATTTTAGAGTTTTGAGGTTTGTAAAGGGAACTCGGTTACCAACATTTAGCCAAATATAATAAATTTTCTCCTCTGCTAGTTTTAAACTGTTTTTTTTTTTTTTTTTTTTTTCATTTCATGGCGATTTGTCTGCGTTTGTGAAAGAAATCCGGTTTTAATATTTTAGTCCAATATAGTAAATGCTGTCCTCTTTTTCTTTCTTTTTTTTTTTTTTTTCAACCTTCATTTAAGTTTATTCGGAATTTCTCGCGATTCTTTTATGCAATTTTTAGAGTTTTTCGCGTTCTGCAGAAATTTTTTGACGTTCGTAAAAGGAATTCGGCTTTAAAATTGCAGCCTAATATAGTAAATTTGGCCTCTGCTATTTTAGTGTTTTTTTAATTTCTCGTTGCATTTCTCCAGAATAATAATCGTCAGTTAACAAAATGCCCGGCTTTTGAAGAATTCCGGATTTCGACGTCCGGATTTGAGACATTGTACTGTGTTTTTAAATCTGTATACGTGTTCTCCAAGAGTTATTACAACATGTTGATATAGTGCATTCACTAGGTTCTTTTCAAAACGTCTGTTAAAATAACAGAATAATTAAAATCATTCACCAAAAAAAAAATCCATCGCAGAACGGCATACAGAATACTATTGAAATGAGCGAAGCGAGGTGAATTTGTCCGCCACGTGACGTAATGCGCGAGCAGTTAAGAAATCTTTACAGTTGGCGCATCGCACGAATGGTACCCCCCTGGTTAGGAATAAGTAAATTACTTCTGATCACGTGATCATTTTGATTGGTTACTTAAGATACTTGATGCAAAGGGGAGGAATTTAAAATTCGCGCATGCAAAAGTTTCCGGCCATTCGTCATTCATGGTGTTTTTGCTATCGCTAAAGTGTTTTTTTGGCCAAGTTTGTTAATTAATCAAGGTGAATAATGTAATTAAAATAAAAAATGAAAAGTTTAACAATTTATTGTTCCTAAATGAGTGATTTGTTTGTCGCTGAAGGGACAATCCTCTCGCGAGATTGCGGCAAAGCTGTCGATTGGAAAATTTGCTGTAAACGATATTTAAAAAAATATATAAAGATGGTCATGGCCTTCGGAACTTGCCACGGTCCGGGGGGACTCCGAAAAACGACTATTCTGGTGGATAGAATTATCAGAAGAAAAGCAGTTGATGACCCGCGTAAAAATGCCGCTGCAATTCCACGCCATTTATGGTGTTAAAGGTTTCGTACACATTTCTTTAAATAAAAATCAAGTACTTTTAAGGACTTTCAAGGACCAAAACCAAAAAAATTTAAGGACCTTCAAATTAAATAAACTAATAAATTATAACATGCATTTTTTAATAAAGGGTTACTTTCATTTTTGTAAAAGTTTTAAATATTCAAATGGATGGGAAGGGGGGGGGGGGGGAATTTCATCATGTGGCAGTAGAAATTTGGAAATTTTTAAAATAACATACAGCAGAAGAAAAAACTAGTCAGATGTGCCAATCCCAAAACTTTCTTCTATCTCATACATGTTAATACTACAAATTCAGATTCTACAATTATCAGAGTGCCAAAATTAAATGGTCTATGCCCCTCATAAGGATTCTAAAGATATGAAATTACGTGCATTAGTTCTTGAGATACAACTATTGTTAAAACCGTGCAAATCCTGCAAAATATAGCATAGCAGCGCCACCTGTAGGGTGATTTACACCAAAACCTAATCAGCAACAACTTATGTAAACATCTAACTGAATCTGAAGTTTGATGAAAATCCGTGCATTAATTCTTGCGATATAGTTATTACAGAAATCGTGAAAAATGCAGCATAGCAGCGCCATCTGTTGGGGGATTAACACCAAACCATAATCAGCACCTATAATTATCAAGGTATACCTGAATCTGAAGTTTGATGAAAATGCGTGCTTTAGTTCTTGAGATATAGCTATGGCGTAAATCATGAAAAATGCAGCATAGCAGCACCACCTGTTGGGCGATTTACATCAAAAACTAATCAACACTAATTTATATCGAGGGTTAACTGAATATAAATTTTTATTAAGTTTTGTGCATTAGTTCTTGAGATACACCACCCACAAAATTTGTGTCACATACAGACAAACAGAATCACAGACTCATTTTGTAAAAACATGTTTTTCAAGATATCTAACCCCTAAAACGTGTAAATCGGTCGAAAATTTTCCCGAATCAAATACTTTCTTATTGTAAAGATAAACAAAGAGGAGAAACATAATTTTCTTTAATTATTGAGGGGGAGGGGGGGGGGGTAGTTTAACAGACTTATAATTAACTTAAAGACTTGGAGGGGGGAATAAAACTGTATGATCGATTATTTATTGTTACAATAAATTAACTAATGGAGCAGAAAAAGTTTAAAAAAAAAAGCAATGATTTTTAAGATTTTAAACTTTATAAGTTGAGGTGGCAAAGGGACAAGCACATTTTTTTAATTTTTTTAGGGAGCGAGTTTATTAGATGGCTTATTTATTTACCTTACGAAAAATTTACAAGAAAAGTTTCTTTTTCGCTATGACAAAATTCGCGTGTTTCTCGCGATCTTTTGACAAAATTTGCGTATTTTTGGAGATCTTTTGACGAAATTTGCGTGTTTTTGGCAATCTTTTCACGAAATATGCCTATTTTTCACGATCTTTTGACAAAATTCGCGTATTTTTCGCGATCTTTTAACGAAATTCGCGTTTTTTCACATCTTTTGACCCCGTTTTGTTCGTTTATTGACGAAGTCAGCTATCCTTTGACAAAATGCACATTTTTTTTGCGATCCTTTGACGAAATTGACGTGTTATTCGCGCTATTTTGACGAAATTCTTGTGTTTTTCGCGATATTTTAACGAAATTCGTGTGTTTTTTGCGACCTTTTGATGAAATTTGCGGGGTTTTTTCGCCATTTTTTAACAAAATTATCGTTTTTACGATCTTTTGACAGAGTTTTGTTCGTTTTTGACGAAATTAGCGATCCTTTGACAAAATTCCTTTTTTTCCGTGATCATTTGACAAACACAGGGATGAAAGTACACTAAAGCCGTTTTGTAGCAGCAAAAATCGAATTTTCGGAGCAGTAAAATCTATTTTTGTAGCAGCAAAAATCTGATTTTGTAGCAGTAAAATCCATTTTTTGTAGCAGCAAAAATTAATTTTGTAGCAATAAAAACTGTTTTTGGCGCAAATTGGAATTCTAATGCTAATAAAAAGAAAATTGCGTATTTTCGCGATCTTTTGATGAAATTTGCGTATTTCTTGCGATCTTTTATCGAAATTAGCGTATTTCTCGCGATCTTTTGACGAAATTAGCGTATTTTTCGCGATCGTTTGACAAAATTCGCGTATATTTCGCGATTTTTTGACAAAATTCGTGTATATTTCGTGATTTTTTGACAAAATTCGCGTATTTTTCGCGTTTTAACAAAATTCGCGTATTTTTTGCGATCCTTTGTTGAAATCAGCGTGCTGTTCGCTATTTTTTGACGAAATTAGCGTGGTTATTTTTAATCTTTTGATAAAATTTACGATTTTATGTGACCTTTTGATGAAATTTGTGGGGTTTTTCGAATTTTTTAACGAAATTTGCGTTTTTTCACAATTTTTTGACCCCGTTTAATTCGTTTTTAGAAGTAACTGGTAATCCTTTGACAAAATTAACGGGTTTTTTTTTCGCTATAACAAAATTCGCATGTTTTTCGCGATCGTTTGACGAAATTCGCGTGTTTCTCGCGATCGTTTGACGAAATTCGCGTGTTTCTCGCGATCTTTTGACGAATTTGAGTATTTTTCGCGATCTTTTGGCGAAATTCGCGATCTTATAGCGAAATTCGTGTATTTTTCGCGATCTTTTGACGAAATTAGCGTGTTTTTTTTTTTTTATCTTTTGACAAAATTTGCGGTTTTTTGTGACCTTTTGATGAAATTTGTGGGTTTTTTCAAGATCTTTTAACGAAATTTGCTTTTTTTCACAATCTTTTGACCCCGTTTTGTTGATTTTTAGAAGTAATTGGTAATCCTTTGACAAAATTAACGTTTTTTTTTTTTTTTTTGCTATGACAAAATTCGCATGTTTTTCGCGATCGTTTGACAAAATTCGCGTGTTTTTCGCGATCTTTTGACGAAATTTGCGTATTTTGGCAATTTTTTGACGAAATTTGCGTATTTTTGGCAATCTTTTGACGAAATTTGCGTATGTTTGGCAATCTTTTGACGAAATTTGCGTATTTTTCGCGATCTTTTGACAAAATTCACGTATTTTTCGCGATCTTTTAACGAAATTCGCGTTTTTTCACAATCTTTTGACCCCGTTTTGTTCGTTTTTTGACGAAGTCAGCTATCCTTTGACAAAATGCTCGTTTTTTTCGCGATCCTTTGACGAAATTCGCGTGTTATTCACGATATTTTGACGAAATTCTTGTGTTTTTCGCGATTTTTTGACGAAATTTGCGTGTTTTTCGCGATCATTTGACGAAATTTATGGGTTTTTGCGACCTTTTGAGGAAATTTGTGCGTTTTTTCGCCATCTTTTAACAAAATTATCGTTTTCACGATCTTTTGACCGCGTTTTGTTCGTTTCTGACGAAATTAGCGATCCTTTGACAAAATTCACGTTTTTTTTGTGATCATTTGGCAAACATCGCGTGTTTTTCGAGATCTTTTGACCGCGATTTTTTGCTTTTTTTGACGCAATTAGCGGCATAGAAAAAATTGATTTTTTTTTGTTGTTTCTCGGATCGACGAAATCGTGCTAAATTTCATCTTGGCACTAAGTACGTTTTGGTGTAGGTTTGGCGCAAAATGGAAAAAAAATAGCTCTTTTGTAGCAGCTTTGCGCAAATTTTGGCTTCGTCTGGCGCAGGTCTTACATCCCTGAGAGTAGAAAAAGGTTAAAAAAAAATGAAGTTTTTAACTTTGATATTACAAAGGGGAAAGTAAAATTTCAGAAGGGGAGGCAAGGCGGGATTAAGATTTTTTTAAAATCAGAAATTAAAAGAAATGCAGAAGAGTTTCACCTTTGATTAAGAACTAATATGAGAGTAAAATTAAGCACTTTTAAGGACTTTTTTCCGATTTTGCATGAAAATAAGTACTTTTAAGCACCAAAAATTTCCTTTGAAAAATGTAAGGACTTTCAAGGACCGTACGAACCCTGTGTTATGGTTATTGCTGAAACAAGTCTATATACAGTGTCAAGATGCTTATCTGACGTAGAACTTTATGGAACAGTCAGTGTTAAAAAACCTTTCATAAGTAAAAAAATTCAGAGGGCCTGACTGGCGTTTGCCACGGAATACAAAGACTGGATAAGTGAAAACTGGAAAAAAGTAGTATTTTCAGATGAATCGACATTCAATATTTTTGTGAGTGATAAAAAACATTACAACCGACGACCTAAAAACAAAAGATAAGGTGCAAGATATATTATTCCTACAATGAAGCACGGCGTAGGACATGTTATGCTGTGGGGAGCATTTTCTGGAAAATGAGCTTGTCCGTTATTTGAAATCCGCGGCAAGATGAATTGTGCAATGCATAAGGATATCTTGCAAGATCATTTGCTGCCTTAATGGAGGAAAAATTGTGGTTGCAACTATTTGTTTCATCATGATAACGACCAAAAACATACATCCAAGCTCGTCAAGCAGTGGATTTCGCAGAAAAAAACTTCGCTTTTGAAATGGAAACTACAATCATCCGATCTGAATGTAATAGAAAATCTTTGAAACTAACTTGAAAACGTGTTTGGAATTA
Source organism: Maratus speciosus (assembly GCA_963932465.1). Classification (NCBI taxonomy): domain Eukaryota; kingdom Metazoa; phylum Arthropoda; class Arachnida; order Araneae; family Salticidae; genus Maratus; species Maratus speciosus. The sequence goes on along the minus strand of OZ010800.1, from coordinate 228,344,492 downwards.
TAAATATTCCAATTTAGCAGCATTTTCACAAAAATTGCAAGAACCATGACCAAAACTTAACACCGATGATCTACAACTGTTCATTGAATCGATGCCACGTTGCTGCACCGCAGTATGTATTGTATGTACTTATACTAAATGTATGAATACAAAATACTAATTGTAAATGTTGTTGATCACTATTATTTTCTTTTCTAACACCATTTTTTTCCAAACTTGCCAAGGTGGCCGGAAACTTTTGAGAGCATGCGTTATCTTTAGAAATTAATTTTGTCAATTAATTTTATTAATATTTAATTTTTATTCCATAACTAAGTTCTGAACTGTTATGTCAATAATGTGTATAAGTATTACTTTGAGATTCCTCTCCATACGGGTATACTTACAAATTAACCAAAAAATTTATGCTGGCCGGAAACTTTTGACCGCCACTGTATATCAATACAAAATGTTTGAAATGCTTCCAAAATCAAAGTATCCTTACTGTAGCGACTGATTTGTCCCGGTTTGATGAAGAGGGAGAGAATATGTAGAAATCTATAAAGTACAGTAAACCTCAGAGCGTCTTGAGGGCTTTCCTGCATTTTCATAAAAATGCTTATAAAAATAATGTAAATTTTCTTTCCCTATTTGTTTCTAAAATACACTTCATGCCCCTTTATTTCACATACATTTTAAAATACAATTCTGTTTAAAATATTCTTTTCTACGACTGATTTAATTGTTTTTGGGAAACAGAAAAATATGTCAAAACTGCTCAGAGGGTTAAAGGGTGATTAAGCTGGTTACCACAGGAGGATATTTAAACTAAAATTGCTACAATTATTTTTTTAAAAGCACCTTTTGAGGATTATTTTTGGCATTTTTATTACACTTTCCAACATAGTTGAAAAGTGTTATGACTTTGATTTGTCTGTCTGGCCGTGCTGTAACTTACACATATATTCAGATTGACATGTAATTGATATACGTTATAGAGGTTTGCCATGCCATGTTTGGTATTGAAAATGTAGTGTGTAGCATTCATAGTTTATTTACAGGAGCACACAAAAATATTCCGTTACATTATGGTCTATGGGAAAAATTTATTTGCAGTGCATTTTAATTTTAATAGTGTTACACAATTTTAAACATAATGAAATTCATACACATTATTGGGGTGCACCAGAAGATGGTTACTATAGAATATGTTATCTGTATCACATACAGTATGTGTACAGGAGAACTCAAAATTATTCCGATATATTACGGTCTATGAAGAAAATCATTTGTGACGTATTATAAGGATGTTACTCTGTTACAAACATAATGAAATTAATATGAACTTCTGAGGTGCAATAAAGGTGCACAAAGCGTTTATCATTCATTTACAGGGTCACACACAAGAGCATAATTGCATGGAATCATGTTTAATATAACAATTCTCTCAATAGATTTTCTGAATCTTTGGAAAATGTTACATGCTTAGAAATAACACAAATAATATAACTTTATTAAATTGAGAACGTCAGAATGTCAGATATTGTGCAAAGTGAGATGAAAATTGAAATATCTTACAAAACTGACATTCAGGCCCCTGGTCTGCAAGACCAGAAATATGAGAACCTAGTGATCCAAGTACAGCGTCTAGAAGATATAGTGTGGCAATCGGCCAACCAAAAAGTGTTAAAAAATTGTATTCCATAAATGCTAAACGACAAATATCGATCGCAGCGGCATCTGGCAGTTAGAACATAAATACTGTACGAAAGTTCAATTAAGAAAGCTTTTCGACCAGTGAAGAGCTAGATATCGCTGCAATCAACATTATTCAGCATCGTCCAACATTTACGTGATTTAATTTTTTAGCCCTTTTTGAAGCATTACTGGAATAGGGGTTTTCCGCACTACATCTTCTATACCAGGGGTTCTCAAACTATGGTATGTGTACCAGTACTGGTACATGAAATTCTGTTTACTGGTATGTCAAAATCCGATACTAGGATGTGTAATGAAATAAAAAATACAGCATATAAAATAAAACAGCTCCATTCTCCCAAAATTCAGAGCTTTGGATAAGAAATCTATTTCTCATTGAAGATATCCTGCCATGGACTCTTACAAAAGAAGAAAGAAATGATCTTATTCAGCTCTCCCGTGATGAATTACTGGAATCCACATTAAAAAAGATGAATGTAACAGAATTTTGGTTGGCAAGAAAAGAAGAATACTTTCTGATATCTGTAAAAGCTCAAAATTCTTGCTTGCTTGTTTTTAGCACAACATATCTTTGCAAATGTGATTTCTGTTCTCTTTATATGAAAAACAAATACAGGAATAAACTAAACATTGAATCTGGCTTATATCTAAAAGTAGATTGCAGAAGCTGCATTTGATAAAGCAAGCACTTCTTTCTCATCAGCAATACAAGGGAATTAATAGTCACCCTACTGTATATGTATCAATTTACGCCAATATATCATTAAGTATTGTAGCTTTTTTTCTACCAAAACACTATTTGATAATGTACAGTCGTGGAAAAAAAAAGTAAACACCCCTTACTAACTCTGCAACAAATTATTATAGAAGAAAGTTACTGGTACCAAACGATTGGAAATAAAGTCTACTTTTAAATGATGTATATAAAATTTGATTAGAGAGCCATCTACATATCACATGTCCTTTAGTCGAACACATGGATTTTGAATTTAAGTTCTTTACTTATTCATTCAGTTCATTATATTAATGAATACTGATCTTTCTTGCATTTTTTATTGACATACTCACATACATCCAAGATTTATGTACTATATAAACAAAAATTTTAAAGCTCTCTACCAGAATGAATAAATGATGAACTGAAGATGAACATCGAATCAAAAGGAAAACAAATTTTATGTTCAATATCTAGACTTAGTTAGAATTTGGAAAAAATGTAACATTACAAGGTGCTACAGTACAAAGAATAAAAAAAATCATAAAACTGTGCCCAAACATCAGAAAAAATAAACAGTTAGAATTGAAACAAACTTCTTAAAAGAGAAATCATGTGCTTTCAAAGTCTATTGAAGAAAATACATTTTCTTCATAAAACTAATTATTGTTTTCATTGCAATAAACATCCTGCAAGTTGAAATCATTCACTATGAAATGGAAGAAATGATGTCCAGAGCAATTAGAGGAATTTGAAAATATTACAAGCATAAGTACCATTGCTAGAAAATATATACATCCAGATGGATTTTATTTATAAAAGCCATGTAGTGCTTAAAAACTTATGGTGCTTATAAATTTATATTTGTATACACATGCTTAATCATCATCAATCTATAAACTATCTTGGAAATATTGAATAGTGAAGATAAACCGATCTACTTTCTTATATAGAAATTTAACGGCTTCCGATCATAAAGTTTTAATTGTTAATTTCGAACTGTTAAAAGTTTCATTTTAAATTGACAATTTTTCAGTGTAGATTATTAAGAGACCACCAATGGATAAAGTTCTTGAAGTTTTCATTTGAAATTTGCAAGCACCTGAATAAACTTCAACCTCAAGGCAAATTTTATAATGCTATCATGTTATTTGATAGTATCAGTGTTTTCAATTAGAATTTATTTCTTTGAGGGGGGAAAAAATCAAAAAGAAAAGGTATTTCATTTTAAACATTGCGAGACTTGATAAAAAAAAAATCACCAGAAAAGAAATTTTTAGAATATACTAAATGTAAATTGAAATGAAGGTTTTTCATTTTCAAGAAATATGAAAATCAATTTAACTTTTTCTTCACCTCTAATATTTGATGTTGAAATTGTTATTGCAGTTAATTCGGTGGTATTCCATATTAGAGCAAAAATGTATAGATATCATATTTTGAAATTTCTGTAATTATTTGTCAGTTGACTTTTTTTTAAAGTATAGTATTGAATTAGGCATATTTTAGCTATGTTAATAATTGCTCTTTTGTACAACATAATTACACAGCTGCCAACCTTTTATTATTTTTCCAGTAATAAAAATAAATTTGAATCACAAATAAATTTTTATTTTTTTTTACTTGGAATATGCTAAAGACTGATAGCTACATGTTACTTAAAAGATTAACAGACCAGTGTGTACAATGAAATTTTCAAACAAATACAATTTAGAGAATTCAATTAAAGTTTTTAGATTTGGTTGATAAATAGTAATGTTGAGAATTTTTGCGAAAAATAAGATGAGTGATAATTTTGATAACTATGAATAATAATTTAGAAATTTTATGTGACTATTTCTTTAACATGGCTGTGTTTTGTAAGATCAAGTTTTATTCTGTTAGGTTATAATCTAGGTCTTGCACTCACGAATTTTACATCCTAACTTGTTGATAAATCTGTCACTTGGCAGTTCATCGTGGGTGAGAAGGCTATAAAAATGTACCTATTTTTCTTTAAAAAGTCTGTGAAAAATAAATTTTTAAAAATCTTGAATTACAAAAAATACTGAAATCAGGATAAATCCCTAAACACAATCACTCTTGGAAAATTGACCAGAATATCAAACTTCTACATTGAGATACGGAAGTGAACAGTACATTCATATGGAAAGTTTATCAACACCAATACTTTAGTTGGATTTAGAATTATGTTATACAATGTATAAAAAATAATATTAGCATAAAGTAATTTCCAGGCCTTTAAAAATATAAAATATGTATTTAGCAGGGTTTGCCCAAGTGGGCCTGCCTGAAAAACCCTACTGTGGGTTTTTTCAAATTTTCTCATGCTTTTACAGCTGTATCATTATTTAATCTAAGTAAAATAATGAACACTAGATAGTGCTCGTCAAGATTTGACGGTAAATAACTTGAATGTTTCATTAGAAAAATTCTTGGATATTTAATTAGTTGCTTTTAAATTAATTATTGAATGACGAATTTCTATATTGCATAAGCGACTCTTATTTCTTTAAGGCTGCCAGTCTAACCTATTCAATGAAGTGAAAGAATTTTAAGTTTATAATTTACAACCAATTATGCTTGCTTTTTATCAGAAATTTACCTAAAAATATCGGGTAGAGGATTTATTTTTACTTACTACAGCCTCTTTTTTTTTTTTTTTTTTGAAAAAATAACAATATTTATTTTTATATTTATTTATTAAAACTACACAACCATTAAAAGCTGTCATGAATTTTATTTTTATGTGTCTCATTCTCTAAAAACCTAAATTTGAAACTTGATGCACGATTTATAATATATATTTTTTATTACTTGAATTTTACATTTTTATAAATTTTTTAAATATTAAACCTGGATATCAAGGTAATTTCTTTTATAGCTCTTATACGAATATTTTTCTTTCTTTCAGTTTTATTTTTTTACGCAAATGAATGACAAATTTTACACATATATATTCTTGATAATGGCCAGAAAATATAACGAAAATTGTAGATCAGCTCAATTTATTTAATTGATAATTACATGCAAAATATTTTAGTTTAAATATTTTAAATAAAATCATTATTTTTTCAAAATAATATTGAGTGTTAAATTTTATTTAATTATAAAGCATTCAAATAATAATAAAATAAATCCTATAACTTCTCTTCCTAATAAAATATGTCATTATTGAAATGAATTATCGACAAAAATGTTTCACATTTTGCCAGACTTGGGCTCGAACCTACGTCTTTTACAAAAATTCAGAGCTTTAAACTGCTGCTTTAACCGACAACGCTAGGGGGAACTCGTTTTTCTTCCTTCTAAGTTGAAGAGGTTCAAAAAACAGTAGACGAATATGCAATTATCTCGAATTTAAGTTCTGATCTTACAGAAATAGTTTTACGTTTTAATATTTATGATACCTTATTTTTTTCAAAGTAGTAGCTACCATTTAACATGCTAATTTCCCAATCATCATGCGTAACCATTAGCAATTCATAAAACGGATTTCCAGCCATAACTTTTAGAATCAAAACACTGTTTTTTTCTGTTTCTAATATGACCAAAACAATATGACACCCCCGAGATAAACCTTATCTAGCCCTTAATATAGACACAATAAATTTTTGAATTGTTAATAATAGCTGAAAGAGCCAAATAATATTAACTTTGTGAAAGAAAGAAAAGCTTGTTTACAGTAAGGTAGAATAGCGGTCAAACTTAAAACAACTTCTACATGTGATGTCATAGTTCAACTGAGCGAGTATCTGCGCATGTGCAGCGCGTCACTCCAAAGGCAGACTTGTACTTATATACTGTGCATGCACAATTGCAGAATTTTAATTTAAAATTACGGCTAATTAATAAAGTATTTGAACAAACGAATGTACAATAACAAATATGTGGCCATATATCTTTCATTTAAGAAAAGATTGGTGTAATTTGATGCAGTAGTTTCTTCTCGCGGACTGTCGAAAGAAAACGCTTAAGTGTTTTAAATATATAGATAATTTTTACAAGAGTTTATTAAAAGTAATTTGATTTTTAATTAATTATTTTTTATTAATCAATTCTTGATTTAATTAAACTTTTAGAAAATGCAAAGATAAATGTCAATTTAAATATATTTCAAAAGAATCAGATTTAAAGGAATTTCTAAGCAGAGATAAAATGACCAAAAAAGAAATTAGCTGAAAAGAAGGAAGATTTTCAGGCTTTAATCTAAAATGCATGCAAATGCTTTAAATCTTAATTCATGTCTAAAGATAATACTTGAACTAGAGGTCTGCACGGGCCAAACTTTTTGGGCCCGGCCCAATAAAAAAGTTGAAAGTTCGGCCCAGCCTGGAAAAAGTTAAAATCTATCTACAGAACATTGATTTTTATGTCGATTTCGTTAAAAATTTGTCTTGTACGAGGAGTTCTGACCCAAAATAATATTTACAATCTTCATTTTTATAGAAATACATTTTAACCGTTATTCTGCAGGTTGCAATATTTATTTTTTTAATGAATCTATTTCTTGTATGTAAATTAGGGATGCACCGAATATTCGGTATTCGACTATGTTACCGAATATTCGGTTTGGCCGAATATCGAAATATTCGGCCGAACCAAATACTTAAAAAAACTTTTAAAACATATTTTTTAAAACCTTATACTACTTCTACGTTTAACAGTCAACTTATAAAGATATTCAGAATAATTAGAAACGGAATCATATTTAATGTTTTTACATTATTTATTTGCTGTTTGTTAAGCATTATTTAAGAAAATTAACCAATCATGAGGATTTTCATAAGAATTAATTATGTACAAATGCAAGTTCCTCAACATTGTCCAGTAAATAATCTGTTTCTTGTTAAGATTTTAAGAGCAACGTTTACAATCTCTGAAAATGATTGCCCACTCCAGACACCGATCTAGGATGCATTTAAAAACTTCCTTGCTTAATCAAAGGGAGTATAGAACAGTTATTCTTGCTCAGTTGTCACCATATAAAATTTGAATTGATTGTATTATTTATTAACTTTTACTTTAGTCTCTTCCTGACAAGCAAATATATGATCCTGTACAATTTTTCTTCCAATTTTTTTCACAATTTCTCTTTGATTTTAAAATGTTTGTTTTAGAATTTAAGAAAATTTTATTTGTTTTAATTCTCAGAAGAAGCCATGAAATTTAAAATTTTATTAATTAAAATTGTTTTTATGTCTGTCCTCTTCTTAAATAACTCAAAGCAGATTTTTTTCAGCATAAACTTTACTTGAAAAAAGCTCTTGTTTATTAGAATAAAAGTTTGTTTTAAATATTATGTAAAATTGTTTTAAAATTTAACATTTTAATGCCTTTAAATTTTGAAATATAAAAGTATTCGACAAGCCGAATATTCGGTATTCGGCCAAAATCACTATTCGGTGCATCCATAATGTAAATGTTTCAGTTATTTATATTGTTAGTCCATATTCCATGTATTGAAGTGTTAAAAATCTGAAAAATGCTTATAGTAAAATCTTCTAAGAGGGAATTGCATAAAAAAAGCGTTATAGACAAGTTCCCTTCTTAGCAAGTATTATATATTCTTTTCTTACATATTAGTATGTTAATTTTGCATGGATCAACACGTTTTTCAGTTTAAAACACGATTCCATCATAGACAGGTTCTTTTTCATAAGTTTTACTATATTTTAATAAGCATAGAAATCTACTATTCTTAAAAAAAATAAATAATGTTTAATTGTAGAAAAATGGCAGTATAAAGATATATGCATTTTTTTGCAAAAATTTTTGGGCCGTGCCTAATTTTACTGACTTTTGAATGGGCCAGGCCATGCCGAGACAATGATTTTCATACAGGCAGGGTCAAAACTAGGACTGAAAATTTTGGGCCGTGAAGACTAGGAATGGAACCAGTCCCAGCTCTGTACGGAAAAAATAGGTTAGGCCTGATCTGATCCTTCAGGGAAAAGTAAGGCCCGATTCTTAAGAAAAAAGTATGGCCCGAGCACAGCCCGAATGCCATGAATGAAAATAGGTCCAAGCCCAGCCCTGGCTTTGGGCCAGCCCGTTCAGATCTCTGATTTGTACACCATTCTGATTACTTGCCAGTGTTATAGCTTTTAAGATAAATGATCCTATTTATTATCTGCTTCAATGTTCTCAATGAAAGCATACAAGAGTTTTCAACACAAAAATGGTGACAGATTATGGCAAAAAAGAGAAGATAAGTTTCCTCCTGGAGTTGGTCAGTTTTTCTTTTCTTTACATTCAGCAACAGCTATCTCTGCTTCAATCTAACAATACTTTTCTACATTTGGTCTAGTTTGGAGCAAATTATGTAATAATTTAGGAATTGATAAAGCAACAAAGCTAGTAAAAGTGTATTGCAATTTGTGATCTAAATTTACAGATACCACCAACATTGAGTTCTATTTCTATGACAATCTAATTTAACATTTAATACTATTGCAATATATATGTAGCAAATTTTGCTAAAATTTTCAAAAATATTATGAATCCCATTTCTTTCAAAAAAAAAAAAGTCTTCAACTGATTTCTGATTTGAAGCTGAATTAAAGAAACTATATTAATTTAGTATGCTTAACTTAAGGTAAGAATTATATTTAAAAATCCAGTTGGTTTAATAGTCTTAATGCAGCAAACTAGTCCCACGAGATACAAATGTACCTTTTAACTTAATTTATACATATATATATATATATTGTTAATTCATACTTAATGCAAAATTATACCCAGGTTTCACTGATAAATGAAGAAGTTAGGTATTATGTATATGAAAATTAGACATTTAAAGTGTTCTCCAAAAAAAAAAAGAAAAAAAACTCAATAAAGCCCGGAAAACCCAGGTTTTAGACTAGTGGGAAGGGTTTCTTTCAAACCCTGGTATTTAGCCATCAATGCTATTCAGAAAACAGATGAAATTATGTGCTAATTCTGTAAACTGCATTGTATTAATATAAAATATATTGGCAAATTTGTTACATTAAAATCAAAGTTTTATAATATTTTCTGCAATAAGTATATTGCATAATGTGTATTTTTTTTAATACAAAAAATAAATAAATAAATAACCATTTAAAATATTTTGCTCAATAAACTTGAGCACGAATAAACTTGTGCCCAAATCGTATTTTTATAGAATTCAAGCTCAATCAAAAAGGAACTTAAAATATTTAATTAGTAAAAATTGGTTTTTGTTTAACTTTAAAAATAACACAATAATTTAGTTTTAATTCTAAAATTCCAATATTTAAGTATATAAAACCGCTTAAAAATTGCTCATTGTTTATTTTTTATATTTGACTGAACAACTTTGATTGTTGAACTACTTCAAGTTTTAAAAGTGTAGACTCATTTTCAGATTAAAAAAAAAAAAAAACAAGTAATATAAAATTTTTTAAGTCAGTTCCTACTTAGGTCATCAAAGAAAAATTTAATATAATCCCTTCAGCTAATATTTGTTTTTGTTGCATTAAAATATCTCAATTTGTTTATTTTCTATAAGCAAGTAAACCCTATTGGTTTACAATGGAAGTCTATGGGAATTTAGCGAAATATTAGAGATATCGCCAAGTTGGCGTCACTTTTGGTCACCAAATTTGGCAGTATATCACCAAGTTGGCGGTATTTGGTGACAAAACAGGTCCCTTCCCTATGGTAACTTCCCTTATAGGTATGAAGATGCATTAAATGCTGTTCAATAACCAATGATCGTCATTTTTTCTCCAATATAAAACTAAAATCAATTAATAAAAATTTAATTAATGAATTAATATTTGAAAAAACTTATCAAGTGTCATCCACTACAAGTTAAAAAAAAAAAGTACTTGAACTTGAGTGGATGAATAAGAAGTATTTTATTAACGATTGAAAATTTTAACAAAATATATATAGGGAGAGTTAACTAATAGTAGAAATTTGAAAGAAAAAAAAAAAAAGCTGAATTATTTACAGGAAATATCTAACAAATTATAAGGGGTATAGATACAATTATCATACACTGAATCAGACTAAGAAGAAAAATTTAGTTTTGAAGTTTTGATGAGAGATTAAAACTGAAATCTCCTTTTATGGTTCATACTAGCATAATATAGCTTTGATGCTGTTAATTTTTAAAATAGATTGTAGAAAGTTCTCTAACCAACATTACAATTTCTGCTATTTAATGATTTTTGATTACAGTACCGGACCTCAAATCCGGACGACCCAAAATCCGGAATGGAAAAAAGAAAACTGAAATTCCGCGATGATCTCTAATAAATATTTCGTAAAAATGTCCATAGATGGTGCTACGTGCGTGCGTAACACAGTGCCGAGCCAAACTAGACTCAGCAATTTTATTTTATTGCAATGTTTTTCATTCATTAGTTTTAATCCAAATTTTCTAACAGAATTATCGTAGTTAGTGTGTGCACACATTTTAAATTTATTTTAAAAAGAAACCCTTTTCTTCATTTATATAGAAAATGTAAAAAGAATAAATAAATAACCACAAGAAAGAATTATTTTTAAAAAGGTTCGTAGAATATATTTATAATATTTATATGTAAAAATATTTTACAACGCCCTCCCTCCACTTTTAATATGTTCAACAAATTTCATTTTTCGAAAAGATTCTGTTTGTAAGCACCGTACCAAAAAATTCTTTTTTTTTAACTCAAAGAGGAAAAAAAAAATCTATGCAAAGTTCCTTTCTCCATAACAAAACAAGCTGTCCACCGAAAGCTAATGATCACATTCTGATAACGTTGACTTTCCACTTCGCGCAGTTAAACATGTTGAATAAGCAAAACAAACAGCGGATAGATTTGTCGTTTTTCTTTACTTTCTTTTCATCTAATGGCCTTTTTTTTTTAGAGGTACCCTAGCTTTCTAATAACTTATCATAATTTAATAAAAATTTGTTACACAAGCTGATTCACTATTATTGTAACTTGCTGAAAATTTGAAAGAAATTCGTCAATTAGCGTAATTTGGTTCTCGCAAACAACGATGTATTTTCATTTTCTAAAAAATGTTTTTATGTTCCTAATAATGTGCAGACTTGTATAAAACCAACAACTTTCTGCGCACATAAATATTGGGTCAAAAATTTTCTGCAAATTAATTTAATGTTTAATAAAATAACGTGTTATGCTACTTTGACGATATGAATTTTAAACAGTAGTTTCAAAATAATTATGAAAATATTATAATTAAATATAATAAATAATTTAATTTAAAATGCATTAATATTAATTACAGAATAATTATTGGCTAAAAAATTATAAAGCTAAAAATCCATGATAAGAAGGGGTGAATTCTTGTCAGTTATTTTGCCAATGCATTTAGAAACAGCCCAATCCTTAATATTTTGACCTCTTACAAAATGCAATAATGGACATTGCTTCTGAAACAATTGAATCGAATTTTGTAAGGAGAGGTCCATTCATAGGAATCATCATTAAAGAGACAGATTATTTTTTATTGCGGTATTTTGACGAAATTCTCATTTTTTCCAAGATCATTTAGCGAAATTTTCGATTTTCCGCGACATTTGCAGGTTTTTTCGTGATTCTTTGACGACATTTGCACTTTTTTTCTCTTATCCTTTGACGAAATTTGCATTTTTCGTTATGTTTTGACGAAATTTAAGCTTTTTTTGCGTTCTTTTGACGAAATTCGCGCTTTTTTCGTGATATTTTTGACGAAATTCGCGTTCTTTAACGAAATTAATTTTTTTCTGCGGTTCTTTGACGAAATTTGCATTTTTTCGCAATCTTTTGACAAAATTCGTGCTTTTTCCGCTATGCTTTTGCGAAATTTGTTTTTTTTTTTACGTATTTTTGGATGAAATTTGTTTTTTTCGTGATCCTTTCCCTTTTTAATTTTCGGGACCAAATGCCTTAAATTTTCAGAAAATTCGGAACAGAATCACCCCTGTCAAACAATAAATAAATCGTACATAAAATTGGGGAACATTTTTAATTTTTCGGTATCAAAGAACAAAATTTACTTTTTTTTTTTCTATAAGAAATTTTCCGCAAAGTTCGGAACTTTGCGGAAAATTTTCCGCGCACGGCGTGCGTCTATATTATACAACTCTGATAATGTGATATGCAGGATTAAAAAAATTCTTATCCTTATTTTAAATTTTTTTTAAATTTATTTTTGTTTGTTTACTTATACCTCATATGGCAATCCGCGATATAGATTCCTAGGCCTAACTCGCGAGCAACAACGCATTTTCATTTTCTAAAAAATGCTTTAATATTTCTAAAAATATGCAGTAATAGTATTTTTTTTTAAAACTTATTTTTATTTTGAATTACTTTTTGTAATTTGTATTTTTGGTTTTATTTACACTAAGCCTAACATGGCAATTCGCGGTATAGATTGCTTCGTGGCATGTAAAATTTTGCCAAGGGCATGTACTGTATCTGTTTATTTATTGTTTTGGTTGAGGACCTAAAATCCGGAACGGCCGCGGTCCCGACCAGTCCGGATTTGAGGTCCGGTACTGTATATTAAGTATTACAATCTTAGAAAACTAACTCTGAGCAGTGAATTTTATTCAAAAATAAAACTTTATAAAATAGACTTTTTATTAATATTTGATAATTGCTTTCAATAATTTGCAATGACTTCCTATAACAATTTTCTGAGAGGAATATGAACAGTCAAACTGAAAGAATGTTTGCCCTTCATATGTAGAAATGTCCCAGTTTTACAGGGAAAGAAAGACAAAAGGGGACAACAACACTTGTTGATGGGATTCAGATGATCAAATTAATTGTTACTAGAAATAACTGAGCAGGAAAATTAAAACAATTGAAGAGATTTTAACACATTAAACTTAGTGTGCTGAGAGGCAACAATAGAAAATGTGGGAGAAATAATTTAAAAGCTAGAAATCTGCTGAAACAGATAAAATTTTCACCTTTAATTTTTAGGCACTGATGATACACATAAAAAAAAAGTAGGGTGGGAGATAAACAATAACTGAGTGTAATGTGTATGAAAGAATAAAAGGTCTATAATTTTTGAGTAACACGAAATTTTCTATTGTTATTTTTATTTAAAAGGCTGTTTTCAGCTGTTAATGCAATACATTTAAAAAAAAATAATTATGCATGAACTACTGAACTTATTTAATATATATAGAAATTGATTTACATTTCTATAATTTTGTGCAAGATGAATGATCTAAAATGTATGTAAAATGAGTAAGTCAAAACTTTTGAATTATTAAAAAACAAACAAAAATTTATTACCACACTTATCTACAATACGTTAACAGAGAATTCAAAAAGAAGATGCACAGAACTGATTTTATCTATAAATACAAAAATGCAGAAGACTCAAATACCGTTGATAGAGAAATATAATGATGAGGGCGAATAAAACATCACACATATGCAAGTATAAATATTTACAGTTCCATAATATTGAGTATAAAGATTATTTAACAAGAGGTCTGGTTTTTCCATCTTCATCACAAGCTTGCTGCCTGTATTTCTTAACTTCAGCCAAATAACGTGTCCATGCATCTGTGGGTGGTGGAGGATCCTGAGATATAAAAGAAATGTTTAGTTAAAAAGCATCACAATTAGAAATACCTTTATTACCCATATCCACTACCCTCTTTATATCATGAACCAAAGTTCAGAAACATTCTACTAATTAACAATTGTCACCGTAAGATAAATAGCAAAATTTAAGGGGGAAATTTTTTAATCCAAAAAATTTAATGCTAAAATTTCAGGAAAACAATGAATGAATTACATTAGATATATTGTGTTTAAATTTAAAATTAACTTGGGAAATACAATCTATAAGGTTATTAAATATTATTTCTTCTAATAAAAATTCATATACAAAATTTTACAAAATCTGAATGCAGGAAACTGTTGGTAACCATGCTGATGCGAACCACTCAGTTCTGCAAATTGATCATAACTAAACGCCATGTTAAGCTTAATGAAAAACATATCCTAACATATAACAACTAAATGATAATTTTTTCTACTTGAAATCATGTCTGTTCAGCATATTTTCACATAAGACATGTGCATCATGTCCATTTATAATGTATTAAGTTCTAAATTAAAATTAAGCTGTTATAAACATAGAAATCAGATCTAAACAAACAATACTGTTGCCATTCAGATTCAAATTCCAGCAAATCTACAATGAATGACTCTTTGAACGCTTCATTTAAAAAAACAGGTTAATAAGGTCAGAAAAATATTTTTTAAACTATTGTTTTGAAGATTGTCATTCACTTTCCGTCATTTTTGGCGGAGATTATACGAGGTAGGATTCAAAAGTTCCCGGACTGACTCTATAACTGTAAAAATATTACCAATTTCAATGCTGAAACACATCTGCCTTCGAAATAAGATCCTTGCGCAACAACACAGTCTTACCATCGGCTGTAAAGGTCATTGAAGCACTTCTGGAATCCATTTTTAGCCATGTCCTTTAATTCAGCCTGCGATGCACTTTTAGCTTCATCTGAAGATTCAAATTGACGACCCTGCAAGCGACGTGCAGTTCAGGAAACAGGCTAAAGTCGCAGGTTGAGAGATCAGGGGAGTAAGGAGGATGTGGCAAAAATGTTGTTTTCGTTTGGAAGTCACTGACGACAGGGGATCAGTGTGCAGGAACGTTGCCATGCAAAAGCACCCATGACTGCTCAGCCCTCAATTTTGGCCTCTTCTTCCGGACAGACTCACGCAAATGACGCAGGATATCTACATAGAGTTCTTTGTTGACACTGCGTCCTTCAGGGATAAATTCCAGATGCACAATGCCCTGGATATCGAAGAATACCTTTAACATGACCTTCCCTTTAGAGCGATCTTGGCAGAATTTCTTCTTCCGTGGTGATTTCCAAGTTGCCGATGCTCTCTTGGATTACGGATCGTATAAAAAACACAATTTCCAGTGTCCAGTAACAATTCTGCCAAGTAGGGAAGGATCTTTGTCAACAGCCGAGATTAAGCCTACCACCACTTCAATTCGAATTGCCTTTTGGTCTTCGCTTAACATGCATGGTCGTCGATTTCAAACTTCAGATGAAGTAAAAAGTGCATCGCAGGCTGGATTAAAGGACATGGCTAAAAATGGATTCCAGAAGAGCTTCGATGACCTTTACAGCCGATGGCAAATGTGTATTGTTGCGCAAGGGTCTTATTTCGAAGGCAGATGTGTTTCAGCAATGTAATTGGTAATATTTTTACAGTTATAGAGTCAGCCCGGGAACTTTTGAATCCTGCTACGTAATACTAGTTTTCCTATAACTGATGCATTTATATATTAATTATATATATATATACATATAAAGAGATGAGAAATAAAGAATTAGTTCTCCAAAGCTGCTGATACAGCGCTTTAATCACAGATTTTTCCATTTTTTCGAATCTCCATCTATAAATAGAACAACAAATGTTTAGTATCTGTTTCACAAAGCAGGTTTCCATTCCACTAGTACTCTTACTTATTTCCAAGGAGCTTCTTTAAAACAAAAGATGCAAAAGCCGAAGTTTGGTGGAAAGCGTTAAATAACAGAAATAAATCCCAAACTCATACATTTAATAGTGAATCTTCACACCATACCTTGTACTTCTTCACCCACGGAGGAAATTTTTTCGAACTTTTCACATATCCACAGTAAATTAAGAAAAAGATTTGGTGTATAGAAAGCTGTAAAGCTTGTATTTTGTTATAGAATGCTAAGAGGCTTCAAGGACACAGATAAAATGTACCTACTATACTAACATTTATACAAACTACATCATGTGACAATATTTGCAAGTGTTTGCTTTTCATTAAAATGATTAAGATGTGATAAAAGTACACTTTTTTCTTTTCCTTTTGCTTTAAGTAAAAATTAGTAAACTAGTCTCTATTAAGATGAATATAATAAATATTGTAATGTGCATTCTGATAATAAGTTATAATACTTTTTAGGCTTAATGATAAATGTACAATAACATCTTTAAAATGTAAAATTTTTGTAGGAGGAAAAGATGTATGAGAATTTTCCGTGCTTTTTATATTCCTTAAAAACCACTATTTTCGTATAATATTCTTCTACTTAACTAACCAGAAACTAAATTAGGTGAATATTGTTATATGGAATTATGGTATTAGATACCCGGAAAACTTTCATCCCTGGGAAAATGGAAAATTGGTAGATACGTTTTCATATGTGACAAAAACATGTTTTTCCAAAGACTAAAAACCATCAGACAGTAAATACCATCCAAGCGTGTTGGAGAGAGACGAGAATCACCAGTTTTAAAATTATAACCAAAAATTCTTGGTAAAATATTCTTTTATTTAATAAAATAGACAGATGGAATTACTTACTCTTTTCGTCTGCCTTTACCTTAAGTATAGATTTTTAGATCAATATTTTAAAAATAAATCAGATCAAAAAGTTACTTCACTTTTGAAATTGGTTCCGAAAGTGAAAGTACCTTTATTTAAAAAAAAAAAAAAAAAAATTGTAATCAAAATAAAAAAAGTAAACAATCATTTAAATTTGAAAATAAAACTTGCATATTAGTCCAGGCAATAGGGGATTTTACCTGGCAAAATTAATGGAAGTTCTGGAAATAGGCTTACTTTGTTTTTTGGGTTGCTGAATCCGAATTTGTAACTTCCCACCAAAATTTCCCCGGCAACCTCCCCAAAAAGGTTTTTATTAAAAAAAATCAATTTTTTTATTGTTTTGGGGAAAAAATATCTAGAAATTCAGAAAGACAAAATTTGCAACAAATTAGATACATGACATTATGACTTAGGATGAAGGGGAAAATCTGCCTCTGAAAATACGCCGCGGTGCTGCGTGAACGAAGTTACGCAATTCCACTTAACCACTCACATGTTTACATTCGCCCTCTCATCTTCCTCTCCGAACTTTCTCTATAAGGTTTACTTTAAGTTTTTTGGGTCGCTGAATCCGAATTTTTAACTTACCCCCAAAATTTAGCCCTCCAAAACCCCCCAAAATAGTTATTTTTAACTTAAATTTCTTATTGTTTTAGGAGAAAAACATTACAAAATCCAGAAACTAGACAAAATGTGCAACAAATAGGATACATGGCATTATGACGTAGGATGAACGGGGAGGGAGAGGGCTGCCTCTGAACATGCACTAAGTTATGAAGTCTAGGCAAAAGGGGATTTTACCTAGAAAAATTAATACTAGTTCTGGATTTCGACTC
Source organism: Maratus speciosus (assembly GCA_963932465.1). Lineage (NCBI taxonomy): Eukaryota > Metazoa > Arthropoda > Arachnida > Araneae > Salticidae > Maratus > Maratus speciosus. Next base: position 228,326,855 of record OZ010800.1, on the reverse strand, counting down.
ACTTTATGTTTTTTGGGTCACTGAATCCAAATTTGTAATTTCCCACCAAAATTTCACCCGGCAACCCTAAAAAAAATGGATTTTTTGAAAAATTTTGGTTTTTGAGAAAAGCGCGCGGGGAATATTCCGAGGCAGCCCCCTCTCTCTCCCCGTTTATTCTACATCATAATGTCATATATCCTATTTGTTGCAAATTTTGTCTAGTTTCTGAATTTAGTAATGCTTTTCCCCTAAAACAATAAGAAATTTAAGTTAAAAACAACAATTTTTTTTTTTTTTTGGGGGGGGGGGGGTGGAGGGGAGATTTGGGGGGTAAGTTAAAAATTCGGATTTAGCGACCCAAAAAACTTAAAGTAAACCTTATAGAGAAAGTTTGGAGGGGAGATGGGAGGGCAAAGGTAAATGTGTGAATGGTTAAGTGGAATTGCGCAACTTAGTCAACGCAACACATGTTCCGAGGCAGATCCCCCCTTCCCCTTCATCCAAAGTCATAATGTCATGTATCTAATTTGTTGCAAATTTTGTCTACTTTCTGAATTTCTAGATACTTTTCCCCTAAAACAATAAAAAAAAATTGATTTCTTTAATAAAAACCTTTTTTGGGGGGCATTTTACCAAAATTTGGGAGGAGGGTTGCTGGGGGAAATTTTGGTGGGAAGTTACAAATTCGGATTCAGCGACCCAAAAAACACACAATAAGCCTATTTCCAGAACTTCCATTAATTTTGCTAGGTAGAGTCCCTATACGGTCTCTATTGCCTGGACTATATATTTAACTTTAGCTTGTGAGTGTTTTCACATGACTGAAGTCTCCTTAATACCAGATACACTGGGACCATGAAATTTGTCTATTATTCAGAGATAAAAACATACAAATATGTAAGTGTTGTAGATTGGAAAAGTGTTTGCTGAATAGAGGGTCTGCTAATTAGGAGTGTCCATTATAGAGGTTTTACAATATTTTGTATTTGGGATATACAATAGTTAAAATTTTCTTCAAGCTGTGTGATAGCAGATGGACCCTATTTAGGTCCACCACCCTCTCTTTAAGTTTTAATCACAATTCAAACCAAAAAATGCAACCAAAAAGATTATTTTATCAGTTGAATCATATATTACAAAAAAAGGTGTTAAATTAAACAATAAAAACTTCTGTTGAAACTCAGGACTAAATTTTTAACAGTGGAAATCATATATTATATTCATTTATTTTGTAACATATTAATGTAAAGTGGATACAATTTTTTTAGTGTACATAAGCCTAAAAGTTGTTTATTTTAGGCTTTCTGTATGAACATAGAATAGTAACACCTCTTAAGAAATAGGCTTTAGAAAAAGAAAAATGGCCTCAAAAATCTTTGAAATAGATGATGCTTATGTACCATTCTTCTATTAGTTTTCTGCTTCTTCATTTATATGAAAACAAATTTTTGTTGGTGATGGTTTCAGCTTGTTGTTTGTAGGCGGCACTTCCTCAGCATGGTTCTATTACAACTGCCATATTTGTTTGCAATCATGATCCTATCTTAACACTATTACGATTGATGTCCTATTACTCTATGTTCAAGATTTAAAATATATATATATATGTATTGAAAAAATTTCCAATTTTTCAAGAAAAAGAATCTTTTTCCACCATTTCAAAATTTCTGGAAATTTTACATCTCTAAAGATCATCCCCAGCTGAAAAAAAATTGGTATAATTTTTAATATGTAGAACAACCTCCGCCCAAAACCTTAATTCCTGCATAATATTTAATAGTAGATGCTATTAACAATTAGTTGGTATCAGTATAACTTTTCTATGATGATTTACAGTAGAGCATGTATGTGTCTGGAGTTCGGATGCACCGAATATTCGGCCTGCAGGTATACTGAATATTCGAGATAGCCAAATAGTAACTGTTAGGCCAAATATCGAATATTTGGCCGAATACTTTTACATCTCAAAGTTTAACGGTATTAAAAAGATAAATTTTCAACTATTTTACATAATATTTAGCACAGATACTTCCACTTTGATAAACAAGACTTTTTAAGTAAACTTTGAAGTTAAAAAAAAATCTTTTTTTTAAGTTATTTAAAAAGAGGGTGGTTTAAAACTTTTCTTAATTAACAAAATTTAAATTCTATGCCTTCTTCTGCAGATTCAAACAAATGAATAGAATTTTCTTATATTGAAAAAGTAAAAACATATCATTCCACTTATTCCATCAAAAATGCAAAGTGTGTCACTACAAGCCGTAACCGAATTTTCATTCACAACTTTAGCAAAAAGAAGATATTTTAGCGAGATTTGCATGATATAAATTTGTTTGTATAAATTGGGATAATATCATTGGAAGCGACAGACAGACTTGTATAAAACTAAAAACTTTCTGTGCACGCAAATATTGGGTCAAAACTTTCTGCAAATTAATTTAATGTTTAATAAAATAGTGTTATATTATTTTGACGATATTAATTAAAAACAGTAGTTTTAAAGTAATTACCATTTAAATAAAAAATTAATTGATATTAATTAAAGAATAATTATTTTAGTTAAAAAAAACAAAGCTAAAAATCCATGATAAGAAAAGGTGAATTCTTATCAATTATTTTGTCAATGCATTTAGAAACAGCCCAATCCTTAACATTGTAACCTCTTCGCACAAAATGCCAGTCACTCTGTTCACAAAAATAATACGGCATTGCTTCTGAAACAACTGAATCATATTTTATAGGGAGAGGTCTATTCATAGGTATCATCATTAAAGAGACTGATGCAGGGATAAAAGTGCACTAAAGCCATTTTGGAGTGGCAAAAATCTGATTTTGGACTAGTAAAATCCATTTTTGGAGCAGCAAAAATCTGATTTTGTTGCAGCAAAAATCTAATTTCGTAGCAATAAAATTAAAATTCTGTTTTCGGAGCAGACAAATTTTAATGCTAATAAATTCCTAAAAATTAAAATGATCTTAAGAATATTTTCACATTTGAAAGAATAATTGCTCAGATAAAATTTTTCCACACATTTTGCTAACTCTTACTCTGGGCATTCTAAACGACAATTGGGTACAGATTGCAATAATGAAAAATTAGCAGCAGGAAGAAAAAAAAAAAAAAATCAGTTTTTTTGGCTTTAAAAAATATTATTTTAGAACAGCAATTTTAACTAATCAAAGAAAAGCCTATGAATATAACATACAGGACTCCCATTCAACTTTTGTAGTAAAAAATGGTAAAAAAGGACCATTTTTTTTCAAAAAAGACCATATATTTCACATAAAAAGGAACCTTTAGGGATCTAAATTCAGCAAATCACAAAATAAAATGAACAAAATCTCCACAACCATTTCACGAAATTGGCGTGTTTTTCACGATCCTTTGACAAAATTCACGTGATTTCACGATCTCTTACCAAAATTTGAGTGTTTTTTTTGTGATCTTTAACCGAAATTCGAGTTCCTTTCGTAATCGTAGAAATTTGCTTTTTTTTTCGCAATCTGTTGATAAAGTTCATTTATTTTTCGCGATCTTTTGACGAAATTCGCGTATTTTTGCAATCTTTTGAGAAAATTTGCATGTTTTTCACAATCTTTTGACTAAATTCACATATTTTTCGGCAAAATTCAGGTGTTTTTTGCGATTTTTAGACGAAATTCGCTTGTTCTTTGTGATCTTTGGACAAAATTTGCGTTTTTCGCGATCTTCTAAAGAAATTTACAATTTTTTTTTCTATCTTATGACCGCGTTTTGTTTTTTTGTTTTTTTTTTTTTTTTTCACGAAACTAGGAATCCTTTGAGAAAATTCACTTTTCTTTTGTGATCTTTTGACGGAATTTATGTGTTTCTCGCGGTCTTTCGACGAAATTTGCTGTTTGTTTCACGAACCTTTGACAAAATTCGTGTTTTTCGCAATCTTTTGATGAAATTCGCAATTTTTCAGCAATCTTTTCACAAAATTGTTTTTTCGTGATCCTTTGACGGAATTCGCACTTTTCTTGTGGCCCTTTGACGAAATTTGTGTTTTTTTCGCGATCCTTTGAGATTTAATTTTTTTCCATGATTCTTTTACAAAATTGGCATTTTTTTTCGCGATCCTTTGACAAAATTCGGGCTTTTTCCGCTACGCTTTTACGAAATTCGTTTTTTTCCCAGTGCTCCTTTGACGAAATTTGCGTCTTGGCTTGTAGGTTTTAAAGAGCTATGCGGTTCTTAGCTTGTTTCATGGCTGATTGTTAGTTTTTAAAAAGAACTTGTGAAATGTGAATCTTTACTGATTTAGGAAGCTTAATAGTTGTAAAATGTTTGAAGGTGTTTTTGTTTGAAGAAAGCTTCGATGTGTGAGTTATGTTCTACAATTCCATTCAGCAGTTATTTTTTCAACTTCAATATATTTCTGGAAAAGCAACGATGTGTCTTACTTTAATACAAATAAATAGATGAACGGTGTTGTGTTTCTGATAAAGATGGTGCATTATATCGTCAGTGGTATCTTGGCCTACTTGGTTCATCTTTTTTCATTTCTTTCAAAACATCGTCATTTGTGTTATTGTCATATCAACATGGGTCGTACAAAGGTCACGTATCATTGTTCAGTCTAAAGTAAAACTGAGTTTCTTTTCTTCTATTATTTTAAGTGAATGTTGACAGCTGAGAAATATATTATATGCATACTGTTTACTGCCATTTGTCATTAAATTTCTTTCATCGTAATTTTTTTTTTCATTATGTTATGTCTGATAATTATTTAAGTCATGTTTTTCGTTAAAAATAAACGTTAGTTTTATTTCAAATTTAAATCTATCTTTACTTGTCTTTACACTTTTACAATTTTCTTTGTCACTATCCTGCCATGGTTACCTACATCACTTGGAATTAAATATCTTCCACAATCTGCTACAATTTTAGTAATTCTAGACCAGTCCTGGTTTACGGACCGAGAACAGCATCTATACTATGCAACTCTGGTGACAGAATTTTGGCAGTGATACAGTATGATTACTGTTAGCTGCATTCTTGATAAAGGAATGTTTAGCTCAGTGCTGTTTAGATATGAATGGTTGCAATTTCCAGCACTCGTCATGTTATCATATTTCACAGAAATTAAAGTAACTCTGTTGACAATATAGTTACAATACCTTCATTACTGTTAAAGTAACAAAAGAAAATTAATGTTTAACCTCGGGTGAGATACATTGTACTTGACGAACAAGTGAATTGTAATCCTGGTTTGCTGAATAAAAAATTGCCTGTTTTGATGCTTATTATTTATTACTCCCTGAAAGTTTTTTCCATTTTGTTTGGAAACACACTTTTTGCGAAAAAGGAAGAAAAAGATTATTAACCAGACAATGCTCAGTAACTTGCATTTGTACATCATTAATTCCTATGAAATTTATCATTAATGGTTAATTTTTTTAAGTGACACTTTTAAAACAACCAATAAGTAATATAAAAGCATTCTCTTTTATTTAAAGATAATTCTCTCTAATTACTCTGAATATCTTTATTAAGTAACAGTTAAAAGTAGAAGTTGTGTAAGGTTTTTAAAAAAAATTTTAAGAGGTTTTTAAGTGTTCGGTTTGGCCTAATAGTCTGATATTTGGTCAAGCCAAATATTCAGCAGACTGAAGTTTGATATTCAGCCTAACTGAATATTCAGTAGTATGGCCGAATACCGAATATTCAGTGCATCCCTAGTCTGGAGAAAGAAGGTATACTTTCTCCACACTAATGTAGTTTCCTTGTTTCAAGTTAACATAAAAACATCAAACTATTTTTATTGGCAAACAATACCATATGCTTCTTTAAAATAATTTAACTATAAGAAGTCATTCAAAGGCCTGCCTCAAAGCACAAGTCTAGTAAAATTCAGAAATTTTCCAACAGGAAGTTCCATCTTCAATACTGTAATACAATGAAATAACTAGAAAGTGAAATGAATTATTAATGTTCGAAAAGTATTTGTGCTGCAAATGTAGTTCTCACTATTTCTAAACGAAAAGAATGAATTAGATTAAATTTACAGCAATGGGCAAAAAAAAAAAAAAAAAAAAGTTTAAAGGCTTTGGTATTTTGAAATAAAATTGAAGTGCTTGATTGCTACGACTGCTGTTATTTATGTATCCGGAATAATAAATAAAAACAAATATTTATCATCGAAAATGGTTTTATTGTTTTTCAATATATTCCTGCGATGATTGATACACTTTTGTATACGTTTGAACCAATTTTCATAGCATTTTTATCGATTTCGATTGAGGTATCTCCAAATCATGCATTTTTTGAACACATCAACTGCTTCTTCTGGCATTGAAAATCATTGACCACGTAATTTATTTTTCACGGATGGGAACAAAAAGAAATCATTGGGTGCCAAATTAGAACTGTATGGCAAATGACCCCTCAATTTGCTGTTTTGACCAGTCAAATATTGAGTGTTTGGACGAAAGTGTGAGAGTTTGAACTGTCATGGTGAATAGTCCTGTGTCGCTGTTTTTTCTCCTTATTTCTCTTCAAAGACTGGTAAAACAAATGGTTGTGTACCATTCAGAATCGACTGTTCTACGATTCTCCAGAGACACTGTAGCCCCGTGCCTATTTATATCCCCCCTCCCCCCCCAAAAAACAGGTGACCATTTTCAGTGGCACATCCAGGATTACGCTTTGGAGGGGGGATAGCATATTTTAGAGGCCTTATGTGCCAAGATTTGGCCCGGCCTGCTGCCGAGCTCTGTCTTTCTTTCATTTCATTTGATAGGATGCGCCAGATCACTTACATTTTTCCTGCTGACTTGAGCAGAGCCCTAACCAGCCAGAGGAAACTCTGGAAAGTTTTGGTGAAGCTGGGGCTAATTCTGAATGTTTTTAACATGTTAAAAAATGAAATACTATACTAAAATATATCTTAGTTTTTGTGATTTTTTGGTGTGTTTCTGTATTTGGATAATTTTAAAGTGAGTTTGCAATCAAACGATTTAAAGTTTTATTATATTATTAAATACATAACAGTAAAGTCATAAAATACAGTCGAACCCGGTTAAGACGCTCACGGTTAATACGCGATCCCGCTTAATACGCGGATTTTTTCCGATCCCGTAAAAACATCGCCCATAAGGCTATGTAAAAATATAATGTTTAATACGCGAACGGTTATTATGCGATACATTTTATGTCCTTAGAGGGAAAAAATCCCGCTTAAGACGCGAATTTACTCATCAAGATGCAAATTCTTTTTCTCTTTTTTGAGTGTTGCCAATTTAGTGAAGTTTTTTTTATACAGATAAAAAACTTTTTCCAAATACTATTATGTACTTTGTTTAATAACATATTGATTAAGGTGAAAATTACTAACCGGAAATGGTGGTAGATATTTGAATAAAACAAAACCTGATAAATTAGCAAAACTGCAATCCTTCTTTGATCCTGCCTCCTAACATTCTTTGCCTGGCACTTCGTGTATATTTTTTACTGTAGTACAGAAATATAGACGAATTCAGGTTTCTCAGATACATCATAAAAAATATTATGATTAGAGATGATCATACCTGTTGTTAGTGAGGTTTTAAGTGTACGTTATAATACTACTATGTTTTATAATGCATGCTATAGGCAACAAAACATGTAACTCGTAAAGATCAAACAAATAGGATTGCGGTTGGATAATTACAATTCTTTTATGTTTTCTATGTTTCCTTTACTTTTCGTTATGGAAACAATATTTTTTATACAAAGATAAATAAGGGCAGTTTTTTATTACATTAAGAAGGGCAGATTATGTTGTTTTATTTTTGGTTGCAACGTATTAATCAACAATAAATCCATGTTAGAATCCGTATTTAATTTTCTTATTATTCCACTTGGTAAAAAGAAACAATGAGTTAAAGGGAAATACAATTAAATTTTAATCTAAGTACACAGAAAAGACAATTTTCGACTCTAAGCATATAAATGAAAGCTCTAAAGTTCATTTAGACGATTAAATATATAAATAAGCTTAATTCCTGAAACATTATACGAATCACGTTTAATACGCAATCCTGCTTAATATGCAACTTTTGTCCACTCCCTTGAAACGCATCTTAACCGGGTTCAACTGTATTATGAAGGTTAAAGACAGCAACAGGTTGCACAGGGTCTTAAATTTTTAATTAATTTTAAAGATGGTAATATTTTGAATTTCATAATAAAATTTATAAAAAAGAAAAAAATGTGTGACAAAGTTGATATATTTTCAAAAATTCTGATTTTCTAAGGACCTATTAAAAAAATATTCTTTCATAATTTTTTAAAAATTTAAATATCTAGTCTAGTCTGGAAGCAGCTTCAGCCCTAGTTCCCCCCGTGCATGCACCAATGACCATTTGCTCCGAAATATTTCTTGGGCGAACAACTTTTGGTGGTAAAAAATATATTACAATTCATCAGACATACAAGTAAAAATTACATAAATACATTTAATACAATTAAAAAGCAAACGTTTTGAGCTAAATTTTAGCCCCTCATCAGTGCAATAAATAACATTCAAATAACAGAAAACTATATATCATGTTTGCTGTCAAAAATTACTAGCAGTTAAAATTAATGTATAAAAATTTCAAAACAATGCTGAGTATTCAGGAGGAAGTGCACATGATTCATTTATCGGCGACGTTTGCTTACGAGTGAACACACCTTCGAGAAAAACAGTTTACTAGTTATTATTTATTTATTAGTTTACAGTTACTAATAATAGGCTCGAAGTAGCAGGAGTCATTCGGTAGCTTCATCGCCTCAAGCCCCCCCTTCCCGCTTTTCGGTGTCTTTAATTTGTGCAATTTCCTTTTTAATTTGTTCGGTTTCAATTTTTTATTATTATTTTTTTTTTCAACCTCGCTTTTGCTAGAGTGTCTTTTACTCAGGACGTGGCTGGGGACCTATGAACCTTGCTTCCACAAAAGAGTCGGGATAGAGTAGAAGAATAAAGGGCAGTGGAAGAAGAGAGGCCGCTCGCCGCGGCCCCTCTTAAAACGTTTGCTCTTTAACTGTATTAAATGTATTTATGTAATTTTTACTTGTATGTCTGATGAATTGTAATATATTTTTATTTTTAAATCTTATATCAGACGTTAAACAATGATTATTTATTTTAACTTTTGGTGGGTTTGGCTCATCTTTAAAGACCCATACAGTCAACTGTTGTTTTCTTTCAGTCTTATATGGATAGATCCAAGATTCGTCACCTATATAGATGTTATACATGGCTTTTGACGAACCATAATCGTATTGTTAAAGCCTTTCTTTACATCAATCGACATGAGCCTTTTTTTTTTTTTTTTTTTTAGCTATTGTCAAATTATGTGGAATCCAATGGGCACAAATGTTTTTCACGACTAAATGTTCATGTAAAATCTTGTGTATGCTTGTTATACTAATGCCCAGAGATGCCTCAATCTCTCACTATGTCACATGATCTTGCTTTATCAGTTCGTGCACACCATCGATGGTTTCTGGCACAACAACCGATTTTAGAAGACCTTCTTTAAATTCGTCCTTGAGTGAACAACAGCCACGATTGAATTCACTGAACCAGTGATGTAAGTGGTTTTAGATGGTGCTTCATTGCCAAAAGTTGAAGTGAGTTGATTAATGCATTGTTGTTGAGATAATACATGTCGAAAGTCAAAGAATATCATTGCACGAAAATTTTCACGAGTTAATTCCATTTTTTGAGGGAGATGAAATTTAAGTTACCTAAACATAAATAACTTCCGCATGACAAAGCGTTCTGAGTAGGTATATAGTCAACAATGTCAAACTTTAACGATGTATTTGTCAGATGTCACCTAGCAACACCACTGACGTCAGTTCCAGATACATAAATAGCAAGCCTTGCAGTGTAGTCCATTGATCTTAATAAGGCAAGTAAAGGGAAAAATACATTTAAAATTTTATATTTATTTATATATATATATATATAATCCTCTAAGTCCTGACCTACACAATTGTATGGGTGATCCTAAAGAAAAAGAAAATACATTATCCTCTTTTTCTGTGATTTAAAGCCAAGCCTGCACCACACAATTGTGTGGATCCTCCTTGATGAAACCTGATATCGGAAATTTTTTTAAATATTTTTTCCAGTCAAATATGATCCTATTAATTAGGATTAAACACCAAGACTTTTAATTTCTACCAAAACTTTTCAGATCCTAAAGAGTTATATATATATTATATACACACACTAGCTGATTCGCCCAGCATTGCCCGGGTGAACCAAAAAGTAGAGTGGTTATAAAATTTACTGTATTAAAAAGGTTTGAAAGTTTAAAGCCAAATTTCTTTTCTGAATATAAAAAAATCGCTGTGAATTCAAAAACTGTGGAAGATAAAATTTATTATAATGGGCTAAAACATTGGAATTGAATTCTTTCATGAATGATAAAAAAAAAAATCCATGTAAAATGCAAAAAATAGCTTTCAAAATCTCTAAAATTCAAAAATCGTACGGTACAAAATTTACTATATTCAGCTAACAGTTTAAAACCAAATTCCTTTTTCTAATGTCAAAAAATCACTGCAAAATGGGAAAAAACCACGAAAAGTCACATAAACAATTTCTTGAACAAATAGAAAAAAACACTGCACGAACTTTGAATTGAAAAAAGGACAAAATTTTCTATAATGGGTTAAAAGAATGAAACTGTATTCCTTTCACTAATGTAGAAAAATATCTGGAAAAAAAATCTCATAAAAAAATTAAAAGTAATTAATAAAAAAATCCAAAATTGGTCCTTTGAGCAGCAAAACAACATACATAGAGGTATCTTCCTACCAAATTTTGCAGTTTTGAGTGCAGCAGTCTCTTCAGAACACCGTCGACACAGTTAAAACACAATATCACAATTCAGCAAGAATATGTGTATGTATATGTTAAGATTGGCTTGTGTCATAAGTTTCAGCCTTTAAAATTTTGTTAGTAGTTTAAAAGTATTGAATGCAGACTTCTTAGTAGACTTGAAAGTACACAGTAGCCACTCACCATATGGCAATTAAATAAAATAAACATCGAGCCTCCTTTATTGTCTGGCCCACCCTCCACTTCCTCACAAAAAATTTAATGCACCAACTTTAATAGTCTATATAAAGAATTTCAGTATATTTAACTTTAATTCAACACAAATTAAGATTATGAAAAAGTGGTTACAGTCTGTTGGTTATTAAATAAAAATTAATTTTCTGGTCTAGTTTCTTACTAATTTTAAAACCATGTTTCATTATTTAGAAGATATTTTTTATTTTAAATTCCCGATCAACTAACATAAATTTTAGCTCTAATAGTGATCAAAACATCAATTTTCCATAGTAGTAGTAAGAAAAACATTGCATCTAAGGTTTGTAAGCTTTAAAACTCAAAAATTAAAAAAAAAGATTATCAATGTATATTACCTCTTCAGAGTCCTCCAGCTTCGGCTTCTTAACAATTCCAGTCTTAAGGGCTTTACCCCCACGTCTTTTCACCTGGGGAGAAATAAAGCACTTCCACCATTAGCATAATCCATGCACCCAGAATGGGAACCTCAGCTTCGTTCAGTCTTAATTATATTATACCCTGAAAGGTTAACAGTGGCAGCACACAACAAACACTACATCACACTTAACCATTATGTTAAATTAGGCTGACATGCATTATAACCACCATAAAAAAATATAATAATATTTCAGGGAAAAATTCAAAGAAATATACTATCACTAACTGAAATCCTCAAAACACAATAAATACTTGTACACAGTTGGAAAAAAAAAAAAAAAAAAAAAAAATTCTTGAAATTCCATGAATAAAAATTCAATTCACCCTTCAAAAGCTTGAAAAAATAGATTTTAATTGAATATTGTTTCTCAAATACAGTCAAAATTTGACATAAGGAAACTTCAGGCTGCCCTCAAATACAAACTTGATACATTCACAAAGCCATTTTTATCTATACTAATAAAAGAAAATTTCTCTGTGTGAATTGGCTGAAAATTTTTGTGAGGGTAGTCGAAGGCCTCCCCTAATGCACCTGAGACTCAGAATTTTAAATTTCTAATTATGAACTGAGTTATTAAACATCGCAACACACTCTCATTAAAAATTGACCTCTGTCTTTCTGAGAGGGAAAAAGTACCGGTGCATGTACAGAAGCCTTATTTATGCATCGGGAGAAATGTTGTCATTATTTATCAACTTACATCGGCCAAACTGCTCAGTAAAGTTAAAACCGGAAGACATATTCTGTAAGATCAAACTCTTAAGTCTCAAATGCCGCAATCAAAAAATATCGCAGTTAACCTTTTGAAAAAAAAATCAAAAAGGATAGTTTTTCTCCCTTACTACAACACCCTAACAGGGTGCAATTTTAGAGGTACCGACAAACCAAAAATATGTTCTTAAAGCTGAAACCTTCTAATCGATGGTGCAATCAGTTTTAAAAAATATGAAATATACCGGCGAGCACAGGTCAATTGTGCCTCACAGAGATAATATATTTTCTATGCTAAAAGTAACTAAATGTCCACGTCTTAACAGAATCTTTTTTGAGGATCTCAATAGACCAGATTTACATCACCTATTAAAATTTCGAAGTGTTCTGATGGTAGAAATATTTTTTACAAAATAAAATGTGTGAAAATTTCAATGAAATCAGTAAACACCTACTGTTTTATCGTGGTTTAAATACCAAATAACATATGCATTCAATTCAATATTTTTCTATTTTTTCATTTAAAAATATAAATTCAGACAAAATGAAGTTAAAGATATGAAATCATAAATTTGAGGTTCACTTATGTGTCATTTATCATGGGCTCGGACACGCCAGGCGGGTCAGCTAGTTTGCAAATATAAGTAATTAGCAGGGTCATCAGAGTTATTATTCAAACATGAGAATGATTTTTTTTTACTTCTCCAGGTTTGTTTAATGAAAAATTAAGCACAGTAACACAGTACATACTGCACAATTTTAAGTGGTATAAAAACAGATAACTTTCTTTCATTTCTGTTTAAAGAACCACATTTATCCCAAACACAGAGACCCATAGCTGTGTTTTCCCTAGAGCTAGAGCCGGAGCTCTAAATTTTATCCTCCTCCAGGGCTCCTGTAGTTTTTTTAATATTCTTTTAAACCTTTTTTTTTCAGTCTTTTAAATTTCCAGGCTTAAAATATTTTAATTACATCATTATTCAGTATTTTAATTACTTTTGTAGGTTTATTATTATTATTAGAGATGGAAAACTTCTCACAAAAACATGGTAACACTATTTGACTTCTACTTTCTACTTGAGCTAAGTGGCAACACTATTTGAAAACAAATATGGCCGCCTGTTTACATGTGTAGTTGTACAATTTTGGTTGTTTGAAAAGTGTAGAAGAAATTTAAGATTTTTGTGTTTAAAATTCTGAACAAGTATTTCAAGTTTGATGAATCAGTAATTCAAAAGCGCGGAGCTGGAGCTTCAAAATTTTTTCAGCTCTGAGTTACTGCCTAAACATGAACGGAAGCAATCCTGATGACAATCAAAGCTCATTCATTAATGTTTAATGAGCAGAGATGTAAAAATTTTTTGAAAATCTAGGAGCCAGTTACTATCGATAACAAATTTGTAAAATGAAATTACAGTATAAGTTAATAATAGTACATACAATTTACTCTTTTTAATTAAATATATTGACACATGACAAATTTTTCTTGTATAAAAAAGTAATGTTACATAAAATTATAAATATTGATGTAAAAAAATTGGAAGTGCTGATGTAAAATACAAATAATAATCATTAAAAACTTCTTTAAACACCTCAAAAGTATAAATATGTAATGCACTTCAAGGACTATAATTTATGCCATAAATGAATACTGTTAACTTATTGTTTGTCCTCATTTGCTTTTAAATTTTATGATGTTTATGACCGCTCATGCGTCTTGTTGTTTTTGATGTAAAGTACCAGCGTTCAAATGCTTTTACAGAAGGTCCATTTAAATTTATTAATAATAAATCATTTAAATTTTGTGATGTCAAAGTAGAGCGAAATTTGTTCTTGATTCTTTTTTTTTTCTTTGCGCATGGAAAAAAGAAAAATCCATAAATAATCAAGTTATAAATACGAATTATTTTTCATTTCCTGACATATCTAGGCACTAGTGTCGAAAATTTAGTCGCCCGGCATTTTTACACCCCTGTTAATGAAGACTTTTAATTAATATCTCATCTAATAATAAAAAAATGAGTCATAGGGGCATTAAGACTTTAGATAAAGGTCATAAAATTTCACCAGATGGGATATTTTTGCTAAGGATGGAGGGCATGAATTTAAGCAGAAATCTTCTGAAATGCAGGAGATTCTCTCTCTTGTTTGGTGTAGGTAAGGATAGCTTCCTTGGAATAAAGAAATCTGAGAAATTTTATTTAATATCAAATTCCATGACTTTTCCTTGTTTCCCAGATAATGTAGTATTAGTAAACCTGTCTTATCTAAATAAAAACAAATCTTTTAGTGTGTGTCTTTTATGATATCTCACAGTCCACATCTTATGCCAATTTTTTATGTATGACAATTAGAGAAAGATCTTTATCAGGAAGCAATCAATTATAACACAGGATAAATCAGATTTAGAAATGCATTACATATCCTCCTGAGACATAACATCCATTAAAATGGATGTTTTATAATGTATTTTATTTTGCTCAGGTCTCAGGAGGTTAAATGATAATGAAAAATATTGTACGATTCCAAGCATATGAATAGTAAAACCTGCTTACTTAATGTTTTTAAATGTAATAAAAATGACTTAGTGAATGTGTCAGAAAGATTCATAGTAAAATAGAAAAAAAAAAAAAACTGAGAACAACCACACCCCCTTCACGATGAGCATCACATAATCCTTAATTTTTCCTATTAATCTTTATAAAAAGAAATTTTTCCCTTATTTAATTGCAGAAATTCTGCGATTTAATTACGTAAATATTTCTATCTGGAAATACTGGTGATAAGGACTAAAAATTGTGTAATGCTCACTGTGAAGGGGTTAATGAATGCCTTACAAAGGAAGAGAAACTATAAATAGAGTTGCCAGACTTCTCTCTCAAAATACACTTTAAGCTTTTTAGGTAGATTTCGTAAGAAATACTACCTTTTGCAGTCGTTACCATGATGCGACTTTTGAAAAATTCCTTCATAACTTTTCATTATATGACCCCAGGAACCCAAAACCACCCCCACCTAAAAAGTTTATATATATATATATGTATGTACTAAATTTTGTCCGCATGATAAAAGTCGCAATTATGCACGGATCGTCTTCAAACTCGCCAACAACTTTGAGATGGCTAATATGTCGGCGGGGATTGAAAATGGGCAAAATCGGCCCAAGGGAATGGAAATGACGAGTGTTCAAAATTTTGAATACCATCTTAACATGATTCTGATAAAAATAGCTCTTACACAACAATGACAGGAAAAAATAAATATTTTTCATTATAGCAGTTGCCAACAATAAAAAAAAAGCAATAAAATTCTCACCACAATTGCTTTTCTATTGAAACATTTTCACGTGAAAAATTAAATAAAATAAATAGTTTGACGAATTGAAAACAAATTGAATATTACGTCATAAGTTTTCTAGAGCAAGATTTTCGCATGAAAACTCAAAATGAAATAAATAGTTTGACGAATTAAAAACAAAATATTGCGTCATATTGGAAATAAAATGGACCT
The DNA here is from genome assembly GCA_963932465.1 of Maratus speciosus. NCBI lineage: Eukaryota > Metazoa > Arthropoda > Arachnida > Araneae > Salticidae > Maratus > Maratus speciosus. The sequence continues at coordinate 228,311,138 of OZ010800.1, read as the reverse complement.
CAGCAGGTGAATAGGTTTCGTCATGTGAGTTTGAAGAAACGTATTAAAGCATGATAAAAACCCGACTATGGAAATATTAACTTATTTTAACACTTTGGGGTTCTCTGAATTTGCTTTAGCTATTTTTTAAACCTATTCCATATACATGCGTGTGTGTATTCGTGTATATTAGCATTTTCACAAAATGTTTAGCTCTCTAGAACTCATTCTTAGTGAAGGAGCTGGGTTTATCTCTAATCTTGATTTAAGTTTTGTTGGTGAATTTAGTACTTAACTTCGAAATCTACCTCCGCCTGTAGGCCCGAGCCGGCAGGGATTTTTTTATTTGTTTTTATATCTCATCATTTTTTATGTTTTATATGTTATGTACCCAGTAATGAATTTCCTTAAAAACAGTTTAAAATTAACAGTTATAATTGTTATCCACCGACTATATTTGCATTACATTATTTTATCAACACAATTTAATTCTGCGGTTCACACTTCCAATAATAAATTAAAAATAAATTCTAGCAATAAAAATAAAAACATCCTAAATTTCAGTAATAGTCATAAGCATTATCCAGAATAAATGTATTAAAAAAATAAATAAAAGTAAAGATGAACAAAATGTCAAAATTTAAGATTTATAAATAACAAATTTTACAGTGCAGATACTTTTTTATCTTACGAATATTAATGTCTATCTTACGAATATTAATGTCAAGTTTAAATAACAACAAGACAAAATTTAAATCATTTTAAGTCCATGAAATCTTTTGAGCGAGTACCGTATGATTATATCAAAAATGAGAGGCAGAAATTTTTGAGGTACTGGTTGGAATTTTTTTTTTTATGCATGTGTTTTTGATGAAAAAATAAGTAAAATTTGGAATGCAAACTTACATGCAAATAGAGAAAAATACGTAGAATTGTTAAATAACAGACATATTAGAAAGAAAGGCAGAAATTGTCATACAGGAAAAGTTTAAACATACAATTAATCCGAAAAACTTATATAAATATGCACACAACCTGGCAACTCTAACTATGAATAAAATGCACAAATAAAATGTTAATTAAAATATATTTTTAAAAAATACTCTAATTTGTAAAACACAAATAACTGACAAAACAATTTTTAAATAGGGAAGACTGGGGAAGGTTGATTCATTTTTTACAAAATGATTTTTTTTTTTTTTTTTAATATTGAACCTAGAATAAAGTTTCATATCATTTTATTCATTATACAATCAGTTATCAAAATAAAATTAGGACATAAGTGCACTACATAAGAAACTTGAAAAATGATCGATTTTAAACATAAGAAAATAATGGGTCAAGGATCTTCCCACATATGGGACACTTGACCCACTTTATTTTATATTGAAATATTTGTTAACAGAAATAAAATCAGTTTCAAAAAAGCCACAATAACTTTATGCTACAAGGTTTAATTACTATTAAAAAATATTTGGGAAAATGTGGTGCATAAACAAATCTGGGTACTTTTCGGTTAGCCGGGCGCCAGTATTACATATACACATTTATATACATACATATATGTAAATATACACATATATACATATACACATATTGTATATATACACATACATATATATGTAAATATATATGTATATATACATACATGTATACATAAATATATATGTATATATAACACTGGCGCCCGGCTAACCGAAAAGTACCCAAATCTGTTTAGTTAGATGGAATTCAAGGCACAGGAGAAAAATTCCATTTTAAACACCCACTTTTTTTTTACACTCGACCTGACAACACTAGTTGCTACATAGTTTGGCTTCATCTTAGTGAAATTGTCTACATACCTTTCCTAAAGTGTTTTGATCAATGTTATGTTCTTTTACAGAAGAATGAATACCTAACATTTCTTAAAGCTGCTGCTTTCATCTTTTTTAGTCTTTTCCATTCTTTCTATTTACCTACTATGGGTACTATTTAAATAAAATAAAAGTTACACTATCAACTTTCTAATTTACATTTCATTAAATTTTTTCTTGCTTCTATAGCAATTTTTCTCATCCTATTGGCTTTCAACATGTTATTTTCTATCATACCATTTTACTGTAGCTTTACAGAATAAATTTAGTTTAGAAATATAACCATTAACCCTTCATTACATACATGAAACAAAGACTATTTGTTTGAACATTTCAGTAGCTTTGGTTGCCACCTATTGGCAATCTGAAAACCCATTTTCTAATATGGCAGTTACTTTCAAAACTCTCTAAAATTTGCATTTTTATAAAAATGCAAGATAAAATAAGTGTGTACAGATAAGGGGGAGGGGGTCCTGCCCCTCTCAACATCCCGTTTAATTTTTTTTTTTTTTTTTTTAAATCATAATACACTACATACACATTTTTTTCATTTTGAAAGTTTAAGTGATTTTACTGACACTTTAAAAGAGTTATTGCTTTAAAGTTTGGAAAGTGATTTTATCACCAGTCACCACATTGGTAAATATAATTTTCCCATTGTTTCATAATTGCTATCAATTTTGACAATGCATTTTAAGCACATTAACATACAAGAACAATTAAAAAGGAAATAAGAGAAACATTAAAATTTACAATAAGCTATTTTAATAAATTTAGCATGTACATATAGAAAATCAGATAATAAAATTCAGTTGATAAAATAGATTTTAGTGTTTCATAATGAATTTGGCAATAATATAACTGTTTGAAAAAATTTTATTCTTTAAGTTTTTTTTTTGTAAAATAGGTATTGAAATATGTTCTTAATTATCCATTCAGGATTTTAAATCTCAATTTTTCATAAGGAAAATTTTTTAAATATACCAATATATATATTTAATAAATATCAATTTTAAATCACTAAAAAACCAACGTCTGAACACACAATATACCTATACAAATTGCAATACATATACACTATGAAAATGAACAGACATATACTTTTTGCAAGTACCCGGACTTACATCATACGTGTATAAAATAAATCAATTTTATTCTATTACTGATGATGTGAGTACCAGTATACCTCCGAAATGTATATGTACGTTCATTTTTATGGTGCTTGATTTGTATATCATGTGTTCAAACGTTGGTGTTTTAGTGATTTAGTTTTCCACACAAGTTTTTAATTTATTATCAATAATTTTATTATAATTTGATCCGTTTCATACATTACTTGTTATTACTACTTTGTTCCAGGGTTCGCAAAGCTGGGCCCAGTTCGAAAAAACCCGGTGGGTTTTTTCAGAATGGGCCCACTTGAAAAAGCCCACTAAAAAACCCATATTGTGGGTTTTTTCAATTTTCAGAAATATTTAAAATTTTAAACAACAAATACACTTAATGAATTTAAGTCATTTCAGTTAATTTTGAAAGACATTAATATATAAAAGCCATTACATAAATACCCGAGGTAAAATAAAAATTTATTTTTAGCACATTTAAATACTTTACTAAAATAGAACATAGTAGGCAACATACATAATACATAATTATAGGTAAAGGCATATCATAAGAATGTCTTTATAAAAAAAAATTCAAATGAATTATATTCATGAAAATAAAAGATATGTATTTTTACTTTCTTCTGTCTTTACAAGAAGAAAGTATTTAATTTGTGAAAAATTTCGACTTCCAGTTTACGACGGATTTATACGTTTTAAAAAGGTCCTGAAGATGATTTGATGGTTCATAGAAAATATCTGTCTGTATGTGACAAAAATTTTGAGGGTGCTCTATCTCAAGAAATAATGCACAGAATTTCACAAAACTTAGATTCAGTTAGACCTTGATGTAAACTGATTCTGATTAGCTTTTGGTATATATTGCCCAACAGGTGATGCTGCTATGCTGCATTTATCTCAATTTTTGCAATAGCTTTACTCAAGAACTCATGCACGGATTTTCATCAAACTTCAGATTCAGTTACAAGTTAAGTTGTTGCTTATCAAGTTTTGGAGTATATTGCCCAACAGGTAGCGCTGTTATGCTGCATTTTTTCACAATTTCAGCAATAACTAATGTATGGAATTAAATAAAAATTTAGATTCAGTTAGACCTTGATATAAACTGGTGCTGATTAGTTTTTGGTGAATATCATCCAACAGTGGCTCTGTTGTGCTGCATTTTGTATGATTTCTGCAATATCTCAAGAATTAATGTATGGATTTTCATCAAACTTCAGATTGAGTTAGACGTTGGCATAAGCTGTTACTGATTAGGTTTAGGTGTAAATTGCACAGCAGATAGTGTTGGTATGCTGAATTTTTCACGATTTTTGCAAAATCTATATCTCAAAAACTAATGCACGTAATTTAATCAAACTTAATATTCTGTTTCATTTTCATGTAAATAGATCCTTATTAGACTTGGATGTAAATTGAACAACAGGTGTTGATTTTATACTGTTTGTGTTGGAAATTTTGGTTGTGGACATCTAAGAGGTGGGTTTCAAAATTCAATGATTTGTTTGAAACAATGTGATACTTACAACTTACATCTCCTTGTTAAATGCATCCAATTCAACGAACCTATATTTTACAATCCTCGCGATGGGCATAGATGTGGCACTGTGATAGTGAATTTTGAATTATTAACATGTATGAGGTAGAAGAAAGTTTTAGGATTGGCACATCCGACTAGTTTACTCCTTTTTTTCTTCTTACTTATATATTTTAAATATTAATATTCTATTCATTATTTGATTTTAAAGCAAATTAATTGTATAGGGTAGATGTGCCAGTAATGGACACCCCTTGATGTTTTTGGTTCATAAAAAAATAACTAATAAATATTTAGCTTTAATTATTTTTTTTATAATTCCCCCTTGTATGTTTTATAAAACTGGGTTATTGTTGACACTTTTAATCAAACCAATCAGGAAGCAGAAAATAATGTTTCAAAGTTTCGCTGTTTTTCTGTGAAAATCTTAATGAAGAGGCTAAGAGTTGGCTTTGTTTAATCAATTTATATATTATTTATTTTCTTGCAAAATTTGAATGTTTTTGTTTGAGTAGCAATAGAAAACTTTGAATTTTATATACCAATGGCCATTTACAAAATTTCATTTATTTTTAAGATTTTAAGAGGGGTGTCCATTACTGGGATGGTTAATTAGTCATTTTCCAGTAATGGACACCCCATGTAGACATTGCTAAAAATGCAATTTTAGTAATGTTTATAGTGCATAAAATACTTTGGCTTAACTGCAAACCTAAATAATCAAATTTAATTTTTAAATTATACTTACCAAAATGTAATAACACCAAAACTTTTATAAATAGCTGCTTTCAAGTTATTTTATGTAGATTAATAAAATTTCAATATTTTATTTATTTATTTTATTGTTATTTTTTTATGTAGATGTACCTTGCATATTTTATAATCTGGCAATCAAACCAGCCAGGAAGCAGAAAATATTGTTTAAGAGCACAGTCAAAGAGGGGCTCATAGGGCTTAATCCCTCTCCGTTTAAATAAAAACAATTAAGTTACAGAAGCTATTAAAAATCTATTTTCTGTCTTAAATGTTTCCTTATTTTAAAAAAAAAAAAATGTAATACTATTAATGAAAGTTACAGGTAATATTCATGAAACTATAGTAAATCTGCAGATCATTGGCCTCAAACATCAGTACTACATTTTTATTTTGAAATTATTTTATTTAGTATTTAAAATATTCAACTCACAATATCATTTCTTTCATATTTGTAATATTAATTATTATAAATGATACATCAAGTAGAGTCTGGAAGATTGTTAAAAATAGTGACACAAAACTAAACATTTAAAAATAATGGCACAAAACTAAACATTAATATTCCAAAACTTTTTTTTAATTACCCTTTAAATCCACCACTGTTACAATAATTTGATAGCTGTAATTGCCTGATATTTAGTATTTTAATCTATCCATCTAAAATAATTAAAACATCGATCTTCTGATAATTTCAATAATTGATACAAACAATAAATGATTATCACAAATACTTTATTAATTACTGGTATCCTAAATGTTAAATTTATTTGAAAATAACTATTTTGTTTCATTAGTATATATTCATTAAATTCTGGTTCTAAATAGTCATAAAAACAATCATATTTATTACTTTTTATGGGGTGTCCATTACTGGAACAGAGGGTGTCCACTACTGGGCCAGAGGGTGTCCATTACTGGGCTTTTGGGTGTTTTGATATATTTCTGTTATTTAAAATTAAATTTCTATTCATATAGGGAAATGAGGCTATAAGAATGGTTAAATATTGTCGATAGATTAATATAATATTGAAAAAACTGGAATATAATAATTTTAACTATTAATAAAAAAATAATTTTTAAAGAAATTCCTTAAGGGTGTCCATTACTGGCACATCTACCCTATCTTCTATTATATTTATAAAACTAATTTGTGAGAAACACTGAAACTTAATTTAAATTCATATAACTTATACAATTTATAACTTGTAAAATAGCATTACAATTGTATTGTATATAGGGGAACAATGTATTTTTTTTATGTATAGTATATATATAATATATAAGTAATATAGTATACAATAATGTAATATCGCATATATTGTACTTTTGAAAAAACCCGATTTTCCCCGGGGAAAATTGGGTTTTTCATGAAAAAACCCGAAAAAACCCATGTGGGTTGGGTTTTTTCAAAAAAACCCGGGTTTTTGCGAACCCTGCTTTGTTCATGGGTCATAATATCAATATCGGGAATTCATTACATATAAAAATGCCCATTAACCATGATCAGGGGTGGGAAATTTTTAGAAAATCTTACTAGGCAAGGATTTATTTCACCAGGCAGTAAAATGCTTTTAAAAAAATGCCAGGCAGTAAAATGCAACGGAGAGTCGAAAATTTTTATGACAAAATTTACGCAACTTAAAAATAGTTGGTTACTATTACTATAATACATTTTTGGCTGAATTCCAGAACAAGCGAGACACTTGGCGACCACCAATTTGGTAAGGCGATAAACTTTGTTCGTATTTTTGGTTACGCCTACCTGAAAACACCGTTTTATTGATTTCATTGAGGATGCATTCTGAAATTCGAGATTGAAAAATTAACTCAGTGGTGTTCTGACAACTCAACTCCACATGTTTTGTAATTTTTTCTAAGGAAATTTCTGGAGAAGGGAGACATTTTGTATTGGTTTTTAATTGTAAAATTAAAATGACAGCAACGTAAAGTTTGATATTGTTAATATTTTTTCAATTTTTTTTTCTGTTTTTACTTATAAAATTTTAAAATTAAAGTGCCTGTGTGATTTAGTTTGAAATTGTGAGCATTTGTTCAATTTTTTTGCTGGAAAATTAAATAAATTACCAACGACTGGAAATTTTCAAAATTATGGCAAGTCAACATTTTTTAGTATTTGGTTTCAAGAAAGGAGATGTCCTTTAAGGTATGTTAATAATTTTATGCATATTTTGTTGTAATGTTTTCAGGGGTCTGTCCAGACTTTTCTCACAGGGTCCTGTTTATGTGAAATTGTGAAGTTTTCCTTATATTTGTGAAAATTCTAATCATAATTTTGTGAATTTTAAATTATCGATGTCTTCATATTCTATCCTTCATATATAAAAAGCTAAGTAATATGCTCTTTGGTGAGTTCAACTGCTTGCTTACAGGCCAGATTTTATTTTTAAATGGCTAAATTTGTGAAAAGTTCAATTTGAAGGTGAACAAATTCTGTGAAAGATCTATTTTAGAGACAAATAATTTTGTGAAGGGCCCTGTTTTGAAATAAAATGTTTTGTGAAGGGTCCTGTTTTGAAATAAAATGTTTTGTGAAGGGTCCTGTTTTAAGATAAATTATTTTGTGAAGGGTCCTTTAAAGGACCTAAAATTTTCCTAAACATATCCCTGGTTTTATTAGCCGTTTATTGTATATTTCTCATGCATGTGGGCCTTACAAATTTTGTATTTTTTTTATTTAGATTGGTGCAGAGCTAGTTTGCTGAATACAATGATTTTTTTATAACACGTATTTATTGACTGCTGCTTTAATGAGTTTCATGAAAATTTGAGATTGCTGCACAACTAGTTTGCTCAATCCAGTGATTTTTTTTCAGTTAATGAACGCATAGCGTTCATATCTGCATTTACTAATTGCCGCTTTAAGAAGTTTCCTGCAGAACTAGGTTGCTGTATTCAGTGATATATATATATATATATATATATATATATATATATTTTTTTTTTTTATGAATGCGAAGTGTTCATACTTCCATAAATTAGAAATGAATTGTTCAATGTTTACTCTAATATAGGTAGGTACTTTAAAAGATTGAAATGACGCTATGATTTTTTCTGAAAGTTGTTGAGAAATAAAAATATTAATTTTAAAATCATTACTCTGATTTAAAAAGGTAGTTTAAAGATTTCACATTTTTCAATAAATTTATGTTGAAATCGTGTGTTTTATTTAGAATCACATAAAAATGAGCTTTCCTGTGTTTTCCCAATACGTAGTTATTTGTAAATGTTGTATTTCCCATGATTCCAGGATGATGACGTAGTAGAAAACAGTCTGGTGGCAGTCAAGAAAGTGGACCAATCACATCAGTTTTCAGGTTGCTACATTTTAGATTGGCTACATGGGTTTGTTGGTGCATGTCAGAAAAGTAGCCAAATGGGATGTCTCGCCTGTTCTGGGATTGTGCCACATTTTCTTATTTTTTTCCCTTGCTAAATTAAGAAATATAAACAAGAGGTGAAAGTTTAATATAAAAAGAACTTAGTACCATGTTTATATCGCAGTAATTAGGAAAGTTGAAAAATATAGCTAACTATTTAAGAGCAAGAATCTGAGAGAGTGTCACACCTGTGATTCATGACATCTCAGATTTTCTCCAAAAAATTACCAGTTGTTACTTACCTTGTTAAAAGACAAAATCTAGAATTTTTTTTTCCAAAGTTGAGTTGTTCATTTTTTATGGGCCCCCAAAGGTCGCCGTGCAGTCCAAAAAATTGAGCGTTTTTTAAAGACATTAAAATTGCTATGACCCACAATTCTTTGCGCAAACAACTTGCCACAAAATTCTTGTTATGTATGGGATGTAGGAGGGTTCAACTTTATATAATAGATGAGAAGTCTGTGGCAACTTGTTGCCGCAAGGTCACTGAAGGTCACAAACTTATGCATTTTCGCTGTTTTTTATCATCTTTAAGGTCCAATGACAGCTTGCGCGTTGAAGTTGCCATGGCAAAAGAAGTGTCATTTGAAAGACATGTATTAGCACTTTTTAAAAATGTACATATAATTGAGGCAAGTTTGATGCGCTTTTAGTAACAGAGCGCCAAAATGTGAAAAATGTCATATTTGACCGATATTCAAACTGCCATAATTTCCTGCGGCAATGACATTTTGAAATAATTCTTTTGCCATTCTTTTATTCTATTATTGCTCTTTATGAAAAAATAAACTTCATTGAGGCATGTACCTTTAAGAAAAAAAAAATGATTTTTTTAAACATACTCTATTCTGGTAGTCAGGACTTTTTTGCTTTTCAGAACAACTCGTCTGAATAACATTTTTTTTTTATATATTTACTTGGCTGTATGAATGGATATATTTTAATATATTGTGACACATATATGATAGATGTTATTTAATTTGACAATCAAAATTCTTGGCATTTATAATCTATATTGATAATACAAGTATATTCAGCTAACGCTAACACTATCAATAATTAAAAAAAAAAAAAAAAAAAAAAAAAAAAAAAAAAAAAAAACCCACAAACATATAATTGTTCCTTGTAAGACTCTTGAATATCTTTTAAGCATGGAACTGTAAAAGGATCAGCCCCAGACAATTGTATAGGACCAGAGAAGATGGTATCGCATGTGGGGTAACATGTTTTAATCCACAATCATATTTTAAAGTTGTTCCATAAGCAACATCTTGTAGAGAATCTGTTGTAAACAAAAAATCTAAAAAATGATCAACCTTACTCATGTCGAGACAGTTTCTACTAATTTTGTGTACAAGAGGCATATTGCCAGCCCCAAATTGTGCTCTCAATTCTCTTGCTCTCCTTACCATTCTCTGTGAGCATTGGAATTTCTCTATAACTTCTGATTTTGTGTATTTTTGAGGATCCAATAAAGCTAGCTTCATCTTTTGAGATGGAGTGCTTTTAAAGGCTGCTACTATCTCTTTTAGACATTCATCTTCAGCTTCCGTCTCGCTGCAGCTGCTACTGTCTGAAACAACCTTTCGAAATTCATGTTCTTGCTCTGGGGCCAGTTTCTTGGTTAACGTTGCTTTAAAATTATTGGTAACTTCAGAGTATTTTCGTTTCATATAGCGAATGGTACTTGCAGAAAGTTTTGAAACAGGAGATTTCAACTGAAATTTAACAGGGCTTACACCTTCTGTTAATGATTTTATAAATGAATTTGTCTCGGTCTTATCAGTTTCCACTAACAGAGAATTACGAACTTCAAATGTTGGATCGCTAGAAGTAATGTCCGCTATCTCAACTTCATCGTTCATTTGATGTAGATCTTTTGAAAGAAGATAATCTCTATGCTTTGGACAAACAGTTCCTCCAATTGGAAAGTTTACAGAAGAATTATATTTACATATTAATTCATATGTTGCCCAACTTGCAGACCTAACACCTTTTTCTTTTCTTTTCCTGTTTTCCTTGTGATAAGGGTGTAAACATACAGCTGGAACATTCCAATAAGTACCAAAACCAAAACGATGCTTTGCACAAAGTTTAAATCCTTCAGGTAAAACTTTACCACTTCTGCTAGATATTAGTTCTTTTTCAGACACATTTCTATCAGGTGCTTTAACATTTATTCTTTCTAGATAATTTCTTCACATCTGCTGCCAAGTCCTGTTCTGAAAACAACTCATCCTTACGACTTTTGCCGTGCCTTCCACAGTTCAATAGCTCATTATAAAAAAAACAATCTGTATAAGGATCTGAATTAAGTTCTTCCATGTTTTGTAAAACAATTTTTTTAACTAAGAATATGTAAACATAAGTATGAAAATATCCAAATTAAAAATTCACAACTTTATTTTTTAAATGGATGAACAAAGGTAATTCTTATTCAACAGAAATATTGTTCTGATATTCCAGAATAGCCAACCATGTGATAACAGTAAGGCAAACAAGGGAAGAGCTGAGTTGGGTTTTTTTTTCTCTGTGCAATTTTATTTTACTAAAATTATTGTTGCAAATGTAAAATATTTTATCAGTAATACTTAAAAAAAAAATACCCTTTATAAACAAAAAAGAAAATAATTTTATTTTTTAATGGATGAATATAAAGAATTCTGATTGCACAGAAATATTGTTCTCACGGTTCTAGAATATTTTACCAAGAAGTACTAGTAATACAAAAAAAAGAAGAGTTGAGATATTTTGTTTTTCAGAATTTTGTGTTGCTGAAATAATGTGATTATAAACTTAAAATATTTTATCAATGATTTTTTTTTAAATACTTTACAAAAATTAATCTTATCATCAGATACAGCCTTTTTTTTAAATGAAGGAGCATTATAAATTCATTCATATTCCACAGAAATATTGTTTTGAAGTTCGGCATTTTTCACTATGTAGTAATAGTAATACAAACAAGGGGAAGGTTGGAATATTTTGCTTTGAATAATTTTATGTTCTGAAATTAATGATTTTAAATTAAAAATATTTCATCAATAATGATTTTAAAATGTACCTTATATTAAAAAAAAAAGACTAATATATTTATATATGTGCATTTTATTCAGTTATAATTTTGTACAAGTTTCAGGTGATTTTTTAACAAATGTTAAAAATTAAACAAAATATTCCAAAATATGTATAAAAGTATAAAACTTTGTAAACCTTTTGCTTGTAGTCTATTAAATGTGAAAAATTATAGTAAATTTTTAAACAGTAATGGAAAAAGCATATATGCATTTCACATGTATATACCAAATAGAGAACATGTTGGTGATTTTTTGAATTTTAAAACTAAATAATTGTCCTCAATAAATATAAATGCAACAATATATAAAATATATCAATTCATACAGCCAAGTAAATGTTAAAAAAATTGTTATTCAGACGAGTTGTTCTGAAAAGCAAAAAAGTCCTGACTACCGGAATAGAGTATGTTTTAAAAAATCATTTTTTTTCCTTAAAGGTACATGCCTCAATGGAATTTATTTTTTCATAAAGAGCAATAATAGAATAAAAGAATAGCAAAATAATTATTTCAAAATGTCATTGCCGCAGGAAATTATGACAGTTTGAATATCGGTCAAATATGACATTTTTCACATTTTGGCGCTCTGTTACTAAAAGCGCATCCAACTTGCCTCAATTATATGTACATTTTTAAAAAGTGCTAATACATGTCTTTCAAATGACACCTCTTTTGCCATGGCAACTTCAACGCGCAAGCTGTTATTTGGCCTCAAAAATGCTAAAAAACAGCGAAAATGCATAAGTTTGTGACCTTCAGTGACCTTGCGGCAACAAGTTGCCACAGACTTCTCATCCATTATATAAAGTTGAACCCTCCTACATCCCATATATAAAAAGAATTTTGTGGCAAGTTGTTTGCACAAAGAATTGTGGGTCATAGTAATTTTAATGTCTAAAAAAAACGCTCAATTTTTCGCACTGCACGGTGACTTTTGGGGGCCCATAAAAAATGAACAACTCAACTTTGGAGAAAAAAACTTCTGGATTTGGCCTTTTAACAAGATAAGTAATAACTGGTAATTTTTTGGAGAAAATCCGAGATGGCATGAATCACCCCATAATGCTAGGTGTGACACTTTCTCAGATTCTTGCTCTTAAAAAAAAAAAAAAAAGTTTGTGCATATCTATAGTTTGCAGTTTTCAAAGACTACCTAAAAATGATGCATTTACACACCCATGACCATGATATTTAATTCCAAATATCAGTCAGCCTTACCATGTAAAAGTCCACATTGCTTTAAAACACAAGATCAAATTCACTGACATATTTCACTTGATTCAAGATTCGTTTGGAGAAAACGACCAACATAGTGAGCGAAGCCTGCTACTTAATATTAAAATAGAATACATAAAGTTTTTTTTTTTTTTTTTTTTTTTTTTTGGCCATTTAACTACGTAAAGACTTCGTAAACAAAGTTTCATTAAAATTTGAGGGGTCAAGAGAGAAAAAGTGTGTTGATTTGACATGGAATGACCAATGCAAAGTTTTGATAAAATGAGAAATAAACTAGAAACTGCAAGCTTATTTAATTTGGGATATTTTGGAGATCACAAGACTTAAAACGCTGAGAAACAATTTTAAGTTATAAAGCTATATTAATTTTTTCAAAATATGTTACAGAATTACAATAATAAAATTTGTCGCTCATCCAGACAAAAAAATATTTGAAATAACTGAGATTTTTTAATCATAACATTCAATTATGCTTTGCATTAAACACAAAATACTAAAAGCTCCAATTTTGGGAGAAGGCTAATCAGTTTAAACCAATAAATGGATTTAACTGCAAATCAGCAATTATAGTCCACTTAGTTGCATTATTAATTCACAGATGTAATACAGATCAATTATTAAGTAATCTAATTATAATTACCTAAAACTTAAACAGACGAATGAAAATTATTTTAAGATTATATTTTAAAAGTAGTACTTTGGAACACAATGAATAATTTAAATACAGGCTGAAAAGACTCAAATTAGGCTCATTCCATGTCATGTCAACACAATTTTCAACAAAAATTTACCTTACCCTCACAGATTTTGATGCAATTTGGTGCATAGGTACTTTCCATATAGATATAGAAAAATTCCAAATTTTATCAAAAAATATCGACCCATTTTGAAAATATGCCCCCATGAATGTTCAAAAAATCAGTCGAAAAACCTTGACAGACCAGTTTTCAAAATGATGTAGAAACTTTCCTAATTAAGCTAGAGAGCTAAAATTGATGCCATTTTACAGCAATTTTCAAGACCTTTTCAATGATATGTAACATAAACAGGGTTTAGAAAAATTTATTTTTAAATTTGAATTTTTCAAAATGCGCCGCTTCAAAAATTTTCAATTTTTTTTAAATAATACTTTATATAGTACTGAAATGATTGTATGAGTTTGAAAGTGGGATCTTTATGGGTTCATGTTAAAATATTGCATTGAATACAGCATTCCTGATTAAAAAATACATAATTTTCTTAATATAACATCTTTCAAAGCCTAAAAAAAACATTAAAAAGAATAATTTAAGATTAATCATATTTGCTTTGTATAATATCAAATACATAATTATAAGTGCATGTATTTATTGCTTGAAATTCTTAGTGTATTTCATTTATTTTTAAATTTTCATTTTGTACTTACCTTATAATTAAAATGATTTTAAAGATCAAATATATTTTATTTTTATTTTAAAAATATAAAATTAATTACTGCACCTTGAAAGTTTTACTACAAAATCTTTCCAATCAGAATTCAACAGAGCTGTACATGCTTTGCAAACCAAAACAGGCTTCTACAGAACAGTGCATGTCAAGATAAGTTTTGTTAGTCACAGACTACCTGTCTCCCTAATTTTCTAACTCAGTCTGTATTCTGTAAGCTGATAAGCTCTCAGTCAGATGTGTTTAATTTCTACTGAGATTTTTAGACAAACTAATGAACATATTGAATTTTCTCATTTTTGTAATATAGTAACTTAAAAATTAAATATTTATTTTTTAAACTTAAAATATTTTAGATAAACTTAAAATTAATATATATATATATATATATATTTAATATTAAAAACTGCTTATTCAATTAAAATATAATATATAAATATTATGTAAAAAGATTAATCTTGTATGAAATTTTAAATATGGCTGATCAAAGGCATTTTACTGGACAGTGTTTCAACCCATTTAAGAAAAATAATCACAGAATAAGAGACAAAAGCAAATTAAGGGATGTTGCAGACTGGATGATAGATCATTTCAAAGATATGCCAAAAACAGCAAAAGTCTGCCATTCTTGTAGAAAACAGCTGTATCTTTGGAAAAAGAATGAATTAGACCAAAAATTTAAAGAAAATCAAAATTCTGAAAGTTTAGATGTAGATCCAAATTTTACTCCAAAGTCTGAAATAGTTAAAACGCTTAATGTCTCATTACATGAATTAGGAGTCTCCTATTGATAAAAGAAAAACAGAAAGCAAAGGTTATGCATCAAATAAAATCAAAAAGATAAATTCTGCAATGAGACGTGAACTTTTTGTAAATGCTGAAAGATCTTCAGATAGTGAGACTGAGACACCAGAAGAAGCAGTTTTAAACAATCTTAAAATTCAGTTTTCTAACTGTACCTCTAAAGTTAAAAAAATTATGATACTGACCTGCTTACCTGAATCATGGAATATACGGAAAATTATGCGAGAGTTCGATGCTCCTAATTATATGGTCAGGAAATCAAAAAAACTCTTGCAAGACAAAGGCATTCTAGCAAGTCCTAATCAGAAACCTGGAAAAAGTCTTCCTGCAGAAATTGCTGAAAACATAAAGGCTTTTTATGAAAGTGATGAAATAAGTAGAATATTGCCAGGGATGAAAGATTGTGTATCTGTACAAACAGAAAATGAAGAAAAAGTAAAACTATCTAAACAGTTAGTTCTGTGTAATTTGATGGAAGCATACAGATCATATAAAGAAAATTTTCCAAATATGAAGGTAGGTTTTTCTAAATTTGCTGAACTCAGGCCTAAGCATTGCATACTAGCTGGTCAAAGTGAAACTCATGTAGTTTGTGTATGCACTATCCATCAAAATGTAAAATTGATGACTAAAAATACTAAACCTGATGCACTAACTGATGGTAAATTAAAAACATATAAACATTGCCTTGCTAAAATATTATGTAGTCCTGTTTCAGTAGCTTGTTACTTAGGAGAATGTTCATCTTGTCCTGGAAGTGGAGAAATTAAAGACATGTTAGAAAATGTATTTGATGAGAACATGATTGAAAAAGTAGAGTTTTGACAATGGCCCGGTAGCAGAAAGTTCCTGACGGGTGACGTGCGTCGCAGATTTTCTTTTCCCTTTTGCAGATTTTTTTTCCATTGGATCTTTATAATATGTTTAGTTCTTTATTACTAAAACTTAAGATTATTATTAATAAAAATGAGTAAAATGCTTAAAAACATTAAAAGTAAATGATTAATTAAAGGTTAATTTGTAACATTTTACCTGCAGACTATTTTCAGTCCCTGAAAGATCTGTCGCAGACACTTGGAGAATTTTCTGCTATTGGGGACAATGGATTTCTGTTGATCGGTGTAATTTAGAAACTCTAGAGAAATCTGCAACAGAATTCATTGATCTGTTTTGTTAAAAGCTTTTTGTTCTTGCTTGGCATGATTTTATTGCAAAGCAGCAAGCTTCATTTATTAATGAAGTCAAGAACAATTTGACAGATTCAGAATATGTCGTAATGTGTGACTTTTCTGAGAACTACACATTTATTTTGCAGGATGAGGTCCAAAGCTATCACTGAATCAGTGAACAAGCCACTGTCCACCCTTTTGTAATTTATTACAATAGTGAAGGAAAGATTAAACATCAGAGTTTAGTTGTAATTTCTGAATGCTTAGAACACAACACAGTAGCAGTTGTATTGCTTCCAAAGGAAAATGATTGATTTTTTGAAAGCAAAGTTTGAAAAGATCTTTTATTATTCCGACGGTTCAGCTGCACAATATATAAAAATAAGAAGAATTTCACCAACTTGTGTTTCCACAAAAACGATTTTAATATTGAAGCTGAGTGGCACTTTTCGGCCACTGCACATGGTAAAGGACCGTGCGATGGTGTTGGTGGCATAGTAAAGAGGTTGGCAGCTAGGGCAAGTTTATAGCGCCCATCTGAAAACCAAATTATGACACCAATACAGTTGTACCAGTGGGCTGTGGAAAATATTCTGCTGTAAATTTTTTATATGTTACAGAAGACGAATACATCAATACAGAAATTTTTTTAGTAAATCCATTACTATTAAAGGTACACAGAAGTTACATGGATTTATCCCAGTAGCCTCAAGTACATCAAAAATTAAAGTTAAGGCATTTTCTCATGCATCTGAATCAGTTATTGAGAAAGTATCCTTATCGGAAGACAGACTTCAACTTTCAGAAGTAAGAGGTTATGTATGTGTTATGTATGAACGTAATTGGTGGCTTGCATATGTGCAGGCAAAAAATGAAACTGATGATGAAGTAAAGGTGTCTTTTCTACATCCAGCAGGACCTTCACCTTCTTTTTCTTTCCCAAGTAGGCCAGATATATTGTGGGTTTCTATTATTCAAATCCTATCTTTAGTAAACCCTATAACTCCAACAGGGAAAGTATACAGATTGTCAGAAAATGAAGTTTTACAAATAAATAAAATGTACAAGAGCTTCAAGCAATAAATATATGATCTGATAATTATTTGCTATTTATACAAAACCAATGTTATTACTTTCACATCTTAAATAAATTTGTTTTTTAACGAGCAATGAATTATGAGTTATTCAAATATTCTAACCAGAGAACCCATCATTACACAATTGTTAAATTTATATATATATATATATGTGTGTGATTAATCTCAAATCTTAAATTATTCTTTTTAATGTTTTCTAGGCTTTAAAAGATGTTGTATTAAGGAAATTATGTGTTTTTTAATCAGGAATGCTCTATTCAATGCAATATTTTAACATGAAGCCATAAAGATCCCACTTTCAAACTCATATAATCTTTTCAGTACTAAATAAAGTATTATTCAAAATTTTTTGAAGCGGCGCATTTTGAAAAATTCAAGTTTTAAGTTTTATTAAAATAAATTTTTCTAAGCCCTAACTGTGTTATATATCATTAAAAAGGTCTTGAAAATTGCTGTAAAATGGCATCAATTTTAGCTCTCTAGCTTAATTAGGAAAGTTTCTACATCATTTTGAAAATTGGTCTGTCAAGGTTTTTCGACTGATTTTTTGAATATTCACGGGGGTATATTTTCAAAACGGGTTGATATTTTTTGATAAAATTTGGTATTTTTCTTTATCTGTATGAAAAGTAACTATGTGCCAAATTTCATTCAAATTTGAAATAGTGAAGTAAAATCAGTGTGTTGATTTGACATGGAATGACCCAATACATATAACAGAAAACAGATTTTATTAATTCATGAACTTATAAGGCTTTAAAAAAAATTATATGTCAATTTATATTAAAATGCGATAATACAAATGGAAAAACTAAAATTGTTTTCACATTGCAAGTAACTTTCATTAACTGCTTATAAGTAAAGTATTATTAAAGCTTTGAATATGAATATATTTAAAGAAGCGCATTTAATTAATACGATTACTTTACAAACTAAATGTATAAACAATAAACTTGTAGACTTACTGAACTTTCTGGCTTCTTTAATTTTTCATCCGCACTTTTACTGCCTTCGCCATCTGATGTGCCACTGGTCTCACCCTTCGCTTCTTCTTCCATTTTCTTTTTGAATAACTCCAAAAAACTTCCATCGTTAGCAAAAGTATTGATCCCTTGCTTGTTTGATGTAATAATGTTAATTATTCCCGTGCTATTACTACTATTACTGTCTTGGTTCTCTAAAATAGGTTCATGATAGGAACGACTTCGTTTATGATGCGACATCTTGATTCAGGTCTGAAAATTATTTACTACCCACTACAACTACAACTTTTCTTAAACCAGCGCCAACGAGAGCGCCAACTTTTTCATAATACAAGAAAATTTGAAGGAAAATTCTAAAAAAAATCTGAATATAATAGCTCTTTTAGAGAACTCGGTGTATCAAAGATTTTTCCAATCAATATTTTTATTAATAGACTTTAAGAAATAGACTCGATGCCTGCCAAGACAACACACCACTGACAAATAAATGGTCCAGATAATTCGAGATAATTCTCCCTTGCCAAAGACATAGACAATTAATAGGTCAGATTATATAATAAGATTATAATCTGTGGCCAAAGAAGTTTTGTTAATACGGTATGGCAACAAAACATGACATGCATTCCCGTCGTCTGTTCAAATTTGCTTTATTTGTGAGGTTTTTTGTAATATTACTACAGGTAATAATCAATTGCCTTCGGGCCTTTGCAATTAATTTTGACAATTAAACATTGAATAATAATAATTTGCGTACCTTTATTGATAAAGCTCAATAATTAAAATTCTGATGTAGTTTATCTGAAAGGAATGAATCATGCACTTGAGGGTTTTCTTAAATAAACATTTCAAAATGAATAAATCAGAGTTTTTTGTTTTTTTTTTCCTTGTATGCGCATATGAGGATTATTATTTTATGAAGATTCGATTTGCATATTTTTTAATTTTATTACTGATAATGCACACATTTGACAACAAATGTTGCAAAGATATAAGAAATCAAATTAGATAAGTAATAGCAGACATTCAAAGTAGGCAGTTCATTCAAAATTAATGCAGAATTTAAATAAAATTATCAATTTGCGCTATGGAGTTTAATTTTGCGCATTTTTTGCCTTATTTGGCAATTTTATTAAAATAAATAATTATAATTTTCCCTCATCATCATAAAAAAGAAAAATAGAAAAATCCCAGAAAATTCATTGCTGTAATATTCAATGTTTAAATTTTAACAAAATTAAATTAACAATCGCAATTTTTATCTGATACATTCATTCTACGAATTAAACAGTTATTTTGGCAGGTGTCGTTCCAGGCAGAATTCTGGGCCTGGATTTCTATACCATAAAAACGTAATTTTCATTAATTATTTTTATATTGTTAGGTTTTAAAATGTGTAATTTGCAAAGAAAAAAAAGTTCACCAGAAATGAAAGATTTAACAGAAGAATTTAAGAAAGTTATTATTAATAAACGCCTGGTTCGAATTTTAGTAACTGGATTTCATCTTTTGTTACCAGGGTTCGTAAAATATCATGATATTTTCGAAAATATCAAAAATATCCGATATTTTGATATATATCCAATACTTTCAAAGCAGCCAACTTACCGCTGATAATAAATGTTTTTGAGCATAATATAGATTAGAAACTAAAATATATTGCACTTAACATGAAAACTTAATAAAAGAATAATATAAAAATGCATTTTTCTTTCTTTTTGTTCTAAGACAAAGTATAAAAAATCAGATATTTTCAAAACAAAATTTTAAATACATAAAAAGTTTTTTTAATTGGAAAATTTTAATATAAATGTAAGTATAATGTTTTATTTCATATTTCCTAACATGCTGTATAGTTCAAACTCAACTGAACCAAGACTTGAAAAAAGATTCTTTTCTAATGAAGCTATATATAATTGCGTATTTAAATTAGTCAGTTTATCTTTCAATGGTTGTTCTGAATTATGTCCCACATAGTTATTAGTTCAACATTTAAAAAAAAAAATGCTTTAAATCTAAAGTTTGAAAAATATATTTGTTTTCTTTTTTGGCTAAAAAAGTCACATCCAGAAGAGACAAGTTCTTTATCTACAGATTCACAGTCAATAACAGTTGAAAATTTATTTCATTTACACTGAAATATTACAAATTATGACTGAAAATATCAAAAATATCTTGTGCACATTCATATTTTGAAAATAAATATCAAATGCAGAAAATATGAAACATCTTGATATTTTGAAAATAAATATTGGATATGTATCAATGAACCCTGGCTGTATATAAATGATTATCAAAATTACATTTTATCTTTTAATGGCTGTTCTGAATTGACTGTCTAATATAATTATTAGTTCTACATTTAAAAATAAAAGTTTGAAACATAAAGCTTGGAAAAGATTGGTTTTCTTCTTTTCCTAAAACAGTCACTGCCATAGGCAAAAGTTCATTATCTACAGAATGACACAGTGAATAACAGGTGAAAATTTCATTTACATTTGGTTTGAATGTGAAAAATATCAAAATTACCTTGCATGGTGATATTTTGAAAATAAATATCAATATACAAACTATCAAACATCTTGATATTTTGAAAATATCAAAAATCTTGATATTTTAAAAATAAATATCGGATATATATCATGATATATATCCATTGATATATATCAACGAACCCTGTTTGTTACAAAATGTTACTTTATACAAAATTATAACAAATTTCACAAAAATAACTTTTATCTTTCACAAAATGGGCTAACAGAAAAAATCTCTGCATTGACCCTTGTTTGAGTTTTTGATGACTTTTTTTACCAAAACATCATCAGAATCCATTATTGCGTTTTCAGGATAGAATTTAAATAAATCTAAGTTTGTCATTAAATATTTTTTTCGGCTACTAAAATAGTTATTATTGTTAGCAGCATCTTAGTCCTTTAATTGGACATTTATTAAGGTTGCCAGATTTATCTCAGAAAAAAATAGATTTTTATTGACACTAGTTAGTTTTGGTTTTATTACACTGTAGTCTTTTTAATTACCATACTAAATTATGTTGAATGTGCCTGTAATGTTTTCGGTAACAAACTTGTTTAAAAGGTATGATCCATGTCAATTCAGGCAGCCAAAGAAAAAATCTTACCTTCATAGTCTCAGAAGTTTTTGAACTGAATATATGTTAAAATTCAATAAAAAATAAGATACTTGTATATTTTGGTTTTGCCCAAAAAAATTCCTGGCCCGAGATACAGGCTGCCAAAAATGGCATTCCGGGTACCATTTCCAATTTGCCATTTTTGATAAAAATTTTAAAGTGCTCTATCTCTAGAATGGTGCAAGATATTTTGTTGCGTTTTTTTTTTTTTTATTTTAAAGATAATATTCTTCTGTTTAGTTTAAAATGATATACCCAATTTTGAAAAATGTATTCAACTTTTCTTGTGGCAACCTTTTGAAAAAAAAAAAAATTTTTTTTTTCGAAAATGCCAATCCTAAAAATTTTGATTTTTTTGCTGTTGATCAATACCATTGGGAACTATCTTCACTGTAAAGGAGAACTTCCACTTTTGAGTTTAACAAATTTTGGAAGCATTTAAAAAATTCAGAGAATTTTATAGGAACTGTATATATACAGTTCCAGTAAAAACCACTGAATTTTTGCTTATTTGTATCATATTTGTAAGGATAAGCCTACTATATATCCTAAACAAGTTAGAAATTGCAATATCAAATGTGGCAAATGAGGTGCGTGCATAGTATTAACTAGTTTTATAAATATTCAGATCTTGGTGCAATAAGTGTTACACTCTTGGGCAAAAAGGCATGAATACAAAATTTACTATAATTCCATATATTAAATTCAGTAATACGGAAGTAATATGAATCCATCTTAAAAGGACTTAATCGCCATGGCAACCTGGAATCATTGCCTATCATGGTATACCTATCATTGAATCAATTATGTATTATCAGATTTTTAAATAGAATGAAGAAAACTTTTATTAATGTCTTTTATGTTTTAATTTGATTTTCAAAACATTTGAAGTGATACATACTTTATTGCAGAGGTTTACAAAAAATTACTTCCTGTGTCATAGAAAGTGCATAGTGTTTACAGGGACACACAAAAGATTTCGGATACTTTACCTTATTGGAAATACTGTACATTAGCGATGATTGCTAGAGGTGCATTTTTAGTTGTGTTTGAGTTTTTAAGTTTAACTAAATTTTTCCATGTTACGTTGTATGCATAAATGCTGTAGATCATATACAGGGCTACACAAAAGAAATCTTAAGGGTTTACTGAGTATGAATGAAAGTAGCTTAAAGGTGATTTTTAAATGAGTTATGCATTTTTACTCTGAACTGCATTTAGTATACTAAGATATGTTTGGAGAATATAGATAAAATGATATACAGGTCCACGCAAAGAATTAGATACATGGCCGTCTATGGATGATAATCTCTGGAAGTGTGATTTCACTGGTTTTAAGGATGTTTTAATCTTAATTAAATATTAGCTAAATAGTGGTATGTATATAAAGATAGTAGGTAAAATACAGGGTTGTATGAAAGTATTCAAGTATGCTTCCGTCTATTGACATAAATTTCTAAAAGTCAAATTCCGACCTATTTATGTGTTTTTAACAATTTCCAACATAGTTGAAAGTCTTTATGGATTCGATTTGTCTGCCCATCTGTCTGAACTCTAACTTGTATTAATATAATTTGTATTGCTGTGTAACTGATATATGTTATTGAGATTGTTTTACTATGTTCGGTATTGAAAATAAAGTATGTATCACTTCAAATGCTATGAAAATCAAATTAAAACATAAAAGACATTAATAAAAGTTTTCTTCATTCTATTTAAAAATCCTATAATACATAACTGATTCAATGATATACCATGATAGGTAATGATTCTATGTTGCCATGGCGATTAAGTCCTTTTAAGATGAATTCATATTACTTCCGTATTACTGAATTTAATATGTAGAATCATAATAAATTTTGTATTCATGCCCTTTTTGCCCAAGAGTGTAACTTATTGCACCAAGATCTGAATATTTATAAAACTAGTTATAGTATGCACGCACCTCATTTGCCACATTTGATATTGCAATTTCTAACTTGTTTAGGATATATAGTAGGCTTATCCTTACAAATATGATACAAATAAGCAAAAATTCAGTGACTTTTACTGGAACTGTATATATACAGTTCCTGTAAACTTCTCTGAATTTTTAAAATGTTTCTAAAATTTGTTAAACTCAAAAGTGGAAGTTCTCCTTTACAGTGAAGGTAGTTCCCAATGGTATTGATCAACAGCAAAAAAATCAAAATTTTTGGGATCGGCCTTTCCAAAAAAAAAATTTTTTTTGAAAAAATTTTTTTTTTTCAAAAGGTTGCCACAAGAAAAGTTGAATACATTTTTTCAAAATTGGGTATATCATTTTAAACAGAAGAATATTATCTTTAAAATAAAATAAACCGCAACAAAATATCTTGCACCGTTCTAGAGATAGAGCACTTTAAAATTTTTATCGAAAATCGTGAATGAGAAAGGATGCCGGGGATGTCATCTTTGGCGGCCTGTATCTCGGACCAGGAATTTTTTGGGGCAAAATGAAAATATACAAGTATTAAATAACTTACTAGTATATACACTACTTACTTGTATATAACTTACTAGTTATATACAAGTAAACTTTTTCTTAAATTTTAACATATGTTCAATTCAAAAACTTCTGAGACTATGAAGGTAACCCCCCTGCATGAGTTGATATGGATTCAGCCAAAAAGAGATTATTAATTAATCGATTTAATCATTCTCCAACTGCATTTGTATTACATTATGCTATTAACATTGTTAAACTAATTTTGCAGTCTTATAACCTATTATGAACGAAAAATTGAATTGTAAGAACAAAAACAAATCAAAACATCCTACAATTCAATGATGATCATTAATCATCATGGTCACTGTACAAAAAAAAACCGTTTATAAATTAACCCCTTAATCGACGCGCCCGACACATTTACGGCAATTGCCTGTGCAAAATGTTAAAACTTAAGATACACATATACTAAATTTAAAATTTTATAATGTAAATACAGTCAACTCTGTGAAATCTGCAAATGTCTGTTATCCGCACTACATGTTGAAATGTAAACAATGAAAATTGTCATTAAAAGTTTAACTCAAAAGCTAAATTTGGTACTTTTTTTTTTTTTTTTTGTTATCAATTTTTCAATACATAAATATTTAAATTGCCTTCAGTGATAAAATTTTATCTTGGGTCAAAAAGTAATGAATGCTCATAGACTACAGAAAAAAATTATTAACAACAAAACAAAACTACCATTGTGTTGTGTCAATGTTTAAAATAATGAATAATTAGAAAAGATTGTATATAATTTAACTTTTCTTTAATCTTAATTATTAAATTTATTAAACCAATGCTATATTATGATTTTCTTGTCCATTGTAATTGTAATTTTTGTACAGTTGTTCCTAATTTATAGTCAGACTTTAAAAAATAAAATGTAAACAAACGGATGATCTATAATCCGCTAAAATGTATAATCCACAAAACCCTCGGTCCCTAAGTGTGCAAATTTCACAGAGTTGTGTTGTGACGATCCATCACCAACACACTTGGTCACGCGACAATAAAGTGGTTGGCACAATTAATAGAAATATTACTCGATCTGCGTTGTGAGAAGATCAAAAGAGAGTAATATTGAATTAAGAGAATGAGAGGTGGTTAAATTTTGAATACTAAAATAAATACGTCAATAACTCATGCTCGACTTATTTAACATACAAAATTATATTCAGGATTCAGTGGGTAGTAATTTATACGATTTTATATTTTATAAAATTAACTCTTAAAACTCCTGAATTTAATAAGCATCTGAAAAGAAAGAATAAGAATAGTGATTCAAAGAAAAGGATAGGAAATCACATATAAAGAATCAAATTTTTATTATTTCAGGCATATAAATTCCTTATATCAAAGCATAATTATTATAAACTGCATATTGATTTTGACAGCATTTCTCACAGCACAACATAGATGGGCTTCTTAGCCAAGTTATGGACACGTTACCAATTATAATATTTATATTTTGTTTAGTCCATAATAATGATATTTCACTCATATTTTCACTAAAAATTTTGCCTGCAACGTATTTAAACACAAAAATCCCTACACATATATTATCAATACAAAATAATTTTATGGCCAAAATATTAAAGTAATTAAAAGTTTTTCTCACCATACACCTCAAACGAAAGCGGCGAAAGCACTCTGTACATTATGGATTGTTCCTATCCCTATGATGATATTGTTTGCACATTTCAAATTGTAAAAGTCTCTTTAACTGAGCACATTCAAGTTCATATAGTGTCTTTTAGGCTGAGCGTATATACACAATCACAGGAAAACAGGAACATTCGTTTGACTGAAGCTGGTGTGCTTTTCGGTGTAACATTCCATTTCATCAGCTAATGGTGATAGAGCAATGAAGTCGTATTTCTCAGTCAGACTTCGGTCCGCATATACTACAGGGTGATGAAGGATTTATCCATCATTGGCAATAAGAAATGTTTGCGACCTCCAAGATCAGGTTTCCTTTTCATGTTCTGCACAGGGTGACGAAGAGATATGTTTTAGTCGCCGGACTCATCCTAGAGCATCTTTTCAGGGCGAAATATCAAGATGGAAATTAAAATCCAAGTGTCCTTTTTCTCTTCAAAAAAAATTCCTCCATAAGTAAAAATGGGCATATTTTATTAGTAGAATATGGTATTTTTTTATTCGTCGAGTGGTACTTCTCACGTACTGGTGCATCTTCTCTCTTTGCTGCGGTTCGCTGCTTGTACCCTTCTTATGGGCGTGTTCATCCTTTCCTGGTGCATAGTTAATTTTCCTCTTCAATTCCAGGATTTTATGTCCCTTGTGACCTCCGGACCCCTTTGCCACACACGATGATACCCATAAATATTAGCCCTGTCAGTCCTGAAAGCCTCATAAATTTTTTGACTGGCTTCATTCTTCTCATGTTTTCTATGCTGCCCGTGTGTCCCACTTTAAGTTTTTATTGCCCTATTTTCGTCTGAAGCATATGTGAGTTTTTATCACACAGTTAATTAGCATATAAAATAATACAAAATTTTTAATTATTGGCCATTTTCCGAAATACCTAACATATTCACAAAACATATATTTTTCAAATTAAATGATACTAAAAACATATATATTCATTCATAATTATAATTTAATGACTTTTCTTTATCCTTTGCTCTTACGATTTTTGTTAAATTTTTTTATATATATATTATTGAATATTTTCTAATCAATTACTACAAATATTAAATTTAGATCCTAAATACAAATTTATAACACCTGGTATTAGCACCATTAAATTTTTAGTATGTTGTGACGATCCATCACCAACACACTTGGTCATGCGACAATAAAGTGGTTAACACAATTAATAGAAATATTACTCGATCTGCGTTGTGAGAAGATCAAAAGAGAGTAATATTGAATAAGAGAATGAGAGGTGGTTAAATTTTGAATACTAAAAAAAATATGTCAATAACTCATGCTCGACTTATTTAACGTACAAAATTATATTCAGGATTCAGTGGGTAGTAATTTATATGATTTTATGTTTTATAAAATTAACTCTTAAAACTCCTGAATTTAATAAGCATCTGAAAAGAAATAATAAGAATAGTGATTCAAAGAAAAGGATAGGAAATCACACAAAGAATCAAATTTGTATTATTTCAGGCATATAAATTCCTTATATCAAAGCATAATTGTTATAAACTTCATATTGATTTTGACAGCATTTCTCACAGCACAACATAGATGGGCTTCTTAGCCAAGTTATGGACACATTACCAATTATAATATTTATATTTTGTTTAGTCCATAATAATGATATTTCACTCATATTTTCACTAAAAATTTTGCCTGCGACGTATTTAAACACAAAAATCCCTACACATATATTATCAATACAAAATAATTTTATGGCCAAAATATTAAAGTAATTAAAAGTTTTTCTCACCATACACCTCAGACGAAAGCGGCGAAAGCACTCTGTACATTATGGATTGTTCCTATCCCTATGATGATATTGTGTGCACATTTCAAATTGTAAAAGTCTCTTTAACTGAGCACATTCAAGTTCATATAGTGTCTTTTAGGCTGAGCGTATATACACAATCACGGGAAAACAGGAACATTCGTTTGACTGAAGCTGGTGTGCTTTTCGGTGTAACATTCCATTTCATCAGCTAATGGTGATAGAACAATGAAGTCGTATTTCTCAGTCAGACTTCGGTCTGCATATACTACAGGGTGATGAAGGATTTGTCCATCATTGGCAATAAGAAATGTTTGCGACCTCCAATATCAGGTTTCCTTTTCATGTTCTGCACAGAGTGACGAAGAGATATGTCTTAGTCGCTGGACTCATCCTAGAGCATCTTTTCAGGGCGAGATATCAAGATGGAAATCAAAATCCAAGTGTCCCTTTTTTCTTCAAAAAAAAATTCCTCCATAAGTAAAAATGGGCATATTTTATTAGTAGAATATGGTATTTTTTTATTCGTCGAGTGGTACTTCTCACTTACTGGTGCATCATCTCTCTTTGCTGCGGTTCGCTGCTCGTACGCTTCTTATGGGCGTGTTCATTCTTTCCCAGCGCATAGTTAATTTTCCTCTTCAATTCCAGGATTTTACGTCACTTGTGACCTCCGGATCCGTTTGCCACACGCGATGATACCCATAAATATTAGCCCTGTCAGTCCTGAAAGCGTCATAAATATTTTTGACTGGCTTCATTCTTCTCATGTTTTCTATGGCGTCCGTGTGTCCCACTTTAAGTTTTTATTGCCCTATTTTCGTCTGAAGCATATGTGAGTTTTTATCACACAGTTAATTAGCATATAAAATAATACAAAATTTCTAATTATTGGCCATTTTCCGAAATACCTAACATATTCACAAAACATATATTTTTACAAATTAAATGACACTAAAAACATATATATTCATTCATAATTATAATTTAATGACTTTTCTTTATCCTTTGCTCTTACGATTTTTGTTTCAAATTAATTTACATTATTTATTTTATAAAAGAAATATATAGCAAAATACTATTTATTATTTGTTTTGCATAATGATTTAATTGAATACCAAGCTGTGTGTGTAGGTCTCTACCAGAAGTTGACTGTACTTATAGTCTATAATAAAGTCAAGTTCAGATGATCTAAGGCTACGGTGAATGTGTAGTTAACATTACACAACTGTTCCAAGACTTTTGCATTTCTGATTGGAAACAAGCCGTTTTCACATTTCATGACCATGTGCATAACTTATTATCAACAAAAGGTCAAATTCTGAAACAAACTGAAAAGTTTTTTTTCAAACTATCAAAAGTAAGACATGAGAGAAAAGGGCTGAAATTATCGTACGGAGCATATTTAAACGTACACCGTACGATGGGCATGAAGAACAGTAAAAAACATACAAACTGTCAAACCTAGCATTTATATTTGTGAAAATATCAGTTTAGATGACAGAATTTGTTTTACATGACAAAATACTTTTCAAAGTTTTTGGTGATTCAGTTCTGTTTTGTAATGAACTGTGTTTTATTTAATACAAAAAGATTTTTATTTAAACATTTCCATTAATTAAAAGAAACATTATTCACAATGATTTTCTAATGCAAATTTGTGTTAGTTTTGATTTCAAGAACAGCAGTTTAAAAAATAAAGCTGCAAAAAAAGCTGGTTTAGTTCATCTGGGGGCTTTCCTGCATTTTTATATAAATGTTTGTATAACTAATGTTTGCTTAAATTTCCTTTCCCTGTTTGTTTCTAAAATGCATTTCATATCTCTTTATTTTACTTATACAAGCATCCCCCGACTTATGTAAGTAATACGTTTCGCAAACTTTTGCATAATTGAATTTTACGTAAGTCGAATTTGTAAATTCATTAGGTGAAGTAAGAAACTGCAATATTTATTTTATATTAACGACAATAATTTTTAACAACTTAGAATTTAGTACAGTATCTTGTTTATGAATATAATGTATATATTATTTACATTATTATTTTATAAATAAAGTATCATGCGACAGTATTTACTCGGATATAAAGTATTAAAACAAACTGCAAGAACAATTTGAAAATAAAAAAGTTTTATGGAATGCGGGATTTATAAATTTAACATTGATGAATTGATTTAAACAATTTTTAATCTGCATCAAATGAACAGGTGAAGCTAGAAGAAAAAACACACTCGTTCTTCATCATTGAAACTTTAAAATTAGCTTTCGTCCTGGTTTGAATTCAGCTAACATAATTCTTACAGTTGAACCCCAACCCTAGACTTTTTGTCTCATTTTAATTAGATTTGAGTTTGTTTTGTTACAGATTTAATTGTATATCCTGATAAAAATATAACTCTCAGGGCATTTCAAATCAGGCAGTAAAATGTATGAATATGTAACCCACCATCACAGATTTTAATGAAACTGCGTCTGTTTGTTCTTACTATTAAGATATGATCACCAGTAATTTTTTTTGCTCCTTGGTGAAATAGTTCAGGGTGTCTACAAAATCTGGAAATCAGGAAGGTTTATCAATTTGGAAAAGTCAGGGAACTTTGTGAAAATACTCAAAAATCAGGGAAATATGTCTATCTGTGAAATTATTTGCATTTTCACCTTGCCAACGAGACCAATTCATCTATTTTATATACCCTATATTTTCACATGCTGATTAGTCTTTGCCAATATTTTTAAAATGATGCACCTGGTATGAGTTTTTGGTATTTAATGCAAATTAAGGTGATCATATGTCCTCATTTTCTGTAGATAACGCAATTTACCCATTTTTAAATGATACATTAGCGTAACCTGACCAGGTGACCAGCCTAATCCAATTAACTATTCCGTCAGATGTAGATAAGTCTTAGAATTGAATATTTTTCAGGAAATTTTCTGGTCACCCTGTATCTATTGGCCTCTATATGAAGTTGTTAGACTAAATTTTGAGTTCGGATTCATAAAACTGTCAACCAAATACTGAATGAATATTAGGCAATTTTTGTTTTTCTCTTGTTTTTTCTCCCAAACGAAATATGAGCAAAAAACTGAATAAGTGTGTTATACGAGGAATCGGCATACATAAAAAAATACCTTGTATGTGTATTGTTAACAGGGCTGCGAAGTCATAGTCAAGCTCATTTTTGAGCGACAGAGTCGGAGTCGTCCGTTTTTCCCACCAACTCCGCAGCTCTGATTGTTAATAATAAGAATCAAGGAAGTCTGATAAAGATAGTCAGGGAAATCATGGAAAAATCAGACAATTTTTTTTACAATTTCTGTAGACATCCCATCCGTAGTTTCGAGAAAAAAATTATCAAAGTTTTGGAAAATTGCAATAAGTTGGCATTATTGATTGTTCAATTTTCAAAGATATCATTTTATTTATAAAATCATATTTCATTATCTAATAAAGGAATCTTCTTTAAAGAATTTAAGCGAGGTAAATAAAGTATGTAGATTTAAAAAAAAATATTGCTGTAATGTTGAAAAAATTCTTAATGTGTCAAAAAATTGTATAATCTTTGAAATCAAAAATATTTTACAAAAAATAATGAAATTATTAAAAAATCTTTATCAATCAAAGACAGAGTTTCTAAATTGTACATAAGTTTTTAAATTGTACATAATATGCATTATAACTGGATCTGAAATAAAAATAGTGGGATTTTGATTGGTTTTAGTAATATTTAAATCATATTTAAAATTATCAATATTTTCAGATGTAAAATTTATTCAAAGTATCATCCCTGGAGATTTTTTTTTTATTGCTACATTTATTTTATTTTTCAAATTATTTTTTATGTTCATTTCTTATGGAAAAAAAGAAACAATATTGTATTTTAGTAAAACCGTGTGTGTTTTCTAGGGTGACAAGAAATTATCCTTTCCAAAAAAGAAAAAAATCACTTGCTCCTCACCGCCCAATAGAAATTTTCAAAATGACACCCCTAATCTTTAAACTCATATTTGGATTACTTTGAGCTGCTGATATTAAAAAAATACCAAATTTCACTCTTTTCAACAAAGTTTTGAGATATTGTGCTTTAAAAATATGAAAAAAATTGCATCAAATCCATATTTATACCCTTAAAATATCTATATCTAAAAAACTATTTAAAACTGAATGAGATGTAGTTTTGTCATTTTATTCACATTCTAATAATCTTTTGTTTGATTTATTTCATCACAATATTACTGATAGATGGATTTTCAACACACATATATATAGGGTAGATGTGCCAGTAATGGACACCCCTTGATGTTTTTGGTTCATAAAAAAATACCTAATAAATATTTAGCTTTAATTATTATTTTTTTTTTTATAAATCTCCCTTGCATGTTTTATAAAACTGGGTTATTGTTGACATTTTTAATCAAACCATTCAGGAACCAGAAAATAATGTTTCAAACTTTCACTGTTTTTTTGTGAAAATCTTAATGAAGAGGCTAAGAGCTGGCTTCGTATAATTAATTTATATATCATTTATTTTCTTGCAAAATTTAAATTTTTTTGTTTGAGTAGCAATAGAAAACTTTATATACTAACTATAAAATATAATGTTTATATAAAACTTTTATATACTAACGGCCATTTACAAAATTTCATTTATTTTTAAGGTTTTAAGAGTCCATTACTGGGATGATTAATTAGTTATTTTCCAGTAATGGACACCCCATGTAGAAATTGCTAAAAATGCAATTTCAGTAATGTTTATAGTGCATAAAATATTTTGACTTAGCTGCAAACTTAAATAATCATATTTAATTTTTTAATTATGCTTACTAAAATGTAATAACACCAAAACTTTTATAAATAGCTGCTTTTAGGTTATTTTATGTGATTAATTCATTTTATTTTTAATGTATATGTACCTTGTATGTATTTTATAATGTGGCAATCAAACCAGTTAGGAAGCAGAAAATATTGTTAAAGAGCACAGTCAAAGAGAGGCTCATGAGGCTTAATCCCTCTCCGTTTAAAAAAAAAATAAAATAAAATTACAGAAGCTATTAAAAATGTATTTTCTGTCTTAAATGTTTCCTTATTCACCTCTGACCAGGGTTGCAAAAAACCCATCTACCCAAAAAAAAACCCGGGTGGGTTTTTTTGGGTAAAATCCACTCTAAAAAACCCACGTCAAAGCGGGTTTTATTGGGTTTTTTAAAATTCATGATATTATTTAATATTCAGTAACTTTTATATTAGTTTTTTAACCTTTGTATTTAAAGAGTTACACTATCCTATTAAAACATATTTTGGGTGTACTGCCAAATCCAAATGTGACAAAGTCAAAATAAAATAAGTGATTAAGTCTTTTAAAAGCCTGTTAATATTATGAAAAAAAAAAAAAAGCCAAAATCAATATGCATAGCTAATCATAACATTTCCGCACAGATAAAAAATGACAAGGTCTTTTATATTATGATTTAACAATATGCAACTTCATAATATAAGTTCCCATCTGGATACAAATTTGACTTATTCACTTTTGACCAGGGTTGGCCAAAAGAAAAAGAAAAAAAAAGGACTTTTTGCTAAAAAACCAAACAAACCTTTTTCGTTGTTGTTTGTTTAAACCTGGGTTTTTTGGTTTCTTTTAGTATCATTTCCTATTACATACAGATGCATGTTTGTTGATAAAAATAAATATTGTTGGATATTATATAAGTATTATAACTTCATTTCAAAATATTCAAATTTAAATAATTACAATCATTTGTAATTTAAATATTTTTAGTAACAGCTATGTTCAAAGAATAAACCGCTCTATACAGTGAACCATAGATATCTTGAAAATATTATCAAGCATTATTTGATTAATAAATAATAAAAAATTAAAGATTTGTTTCAAAAATATGTTCTTAGTGGGAAACACAGATAAAAAGTTATCTATTAAAGTAACTCTTAAATATGCGATATGTGGTTATTATATAATATGATGTCAGAAGTAAAAGCTTTTTTACAGACTTTTACACTGTTCATTTGTGTTATTTCAATTCAAATTACTTGTATATTAAGTTAATTAATAAAAATATAATAAGATTTCTTAATTTAATACATATACTTTAATAAAAATAAGGGACTCCCACTGCCCTCACTTCTTAAAAAAACAAAAAACCCAATAAAACCCCAAAAAGCCCAATAAAACCCTAAAAAACCCGGTTTTTTTGCAACCCTGCCTCTGACAGAAAAAAAAGTAATATTAATGAAAGTTATAGGTAATATTCATGAAACTAGTAAATCTGCAGATCAGTGGCCTCAAACATCAGTTCTACAGTTTATTTTGGAATTATTTTATTTAGTATTTAAAATATTCAACTTACAATATCATTTCTTTCATATTTGTAATATTAATTATTATAAATGATACATCAAGTAGTCTCTCTAAGATTAATTGTTAACTAGTATGTTGTGGCCATCACAAAACTTTCTTCTATCAAAATCATGTCAATTAAATATTTTAAATTGTACAAGAAATTACATCAATTTAGCACCAATTCATATCAAAATATATCTGAATTTGAAGTTTGATGAAAATTCATGCATTACTTCTTGAGATAGAGCTATAGCAGAAATTCTGAAAAATGTAGCATAGCAGTGCCACCTGTTGAGCGATTTACACCAAAATATAAACAGCACTAATTGATATCAAGGCATACCTGAATCTGAAGTTTGTTGAAAATCCAAGCATTAGTTCTTGAGATAAAGCTATTGAGGAAATCGCAAAAAATACAGCATAGTAGCGCCACCTGTTGAGCGATTTACACCAAAATGTATAAAACATCAATTGATGTCAAGGACTTACTAAATCTGAAGTTTGATGAAAATCCCTGCAGTAGTTCTGGAGATACAGCTCTTGCGGAAATCGTGAAAAATGCAGCACAGCAGCGCCATCTGTTGGACGACTTACACCAAAAATTAAACTGAACTAATTTATATCAGGGACTAACTGAATCTGAAGTTTGATGAAAATTCATGCCTTTTTTCTTGAGTTAGAGCTATTGCGGTAATCATGAATAATCCAGCTTAGCAGCGCCACCTGTTGGGCGATTTTCACCAAATTGTTATCAGCATCTAACTATATCACGGACTAACTGAATCTGAAGTTTTATGCAAATCCATGCAGTAGTTCCTGAGATATAGCTATTGCAGAAATCGTGAAAAATGGTGCATAGCAGCGCCACCTGTTGGGCGATTTTCACCAAAAACTAATCAAGACTAGTTTATATCAAGGTCTAACTAAATCTAAAGTTTTGTGAAATTCCGTGCATTAGTTCTTGAGATAGAGCAAGCACCCACAAAATTTTTGTCACATACAGACTCACAGAGTGACAGACAGACATTTTCTGAAAACCATCAAATCGTGTTCAGGACATTCTAAAACGTATAAATCCGTCGAAAACCGGAAGTCGAAAATTTTCACGAATCCAATACTTTCTTCTTGTAAAGATAGAAGAAAGTAAAAATAGCGAGACAAAACTAAACACTAATATTCCAAAACTTTTTTTTTTCTTAATTACCTTTTAAATCCCCCGCTGTTTCAATAATTTGATATTGTAATTGCCTGATATTTAGTATTTTAAACTATCCATCTAAAATAATTAAAACATTGATCTTATAATTACAATAATTGATGCAAATAGATTATCACAAATATTTTATCAATTACTGGTATCTTAATTGTTAAATTTATTTGAAAATAACTATTTTGTTACTTTCTTCTATCTTTACAAGAAGAAAGTATTGGATTCATGAAAATTTTCGAATTCTGGTTTTCGACGGATTTACACGTTTTAGGGGTCAGAGAACCCAAAAAACATGTTTTTACAAAATGTCTGTCTGTGGTTCTGTGAGTCTGTGTGTGTGTGAGACACAAATTTTGTGGGCGTTCTATTTCAAGAACTAATGAACGGAATTTAATAAAAATTAATATTCAGTTAGTCCCTGATATAAATTGGTGCTGATTAGTTTTTGGTGTAAATCGCTCAACAGGTGGTGCTGCTATACAGCATTTTTTACGATTTCCACAATAGCTGAATCTCCAGAACTAATGCACGGATTTTCATCAAACTTCAGATTCAGTTAGTTCTTGACAGGAATTGATGTTTTATACATTTTAGTGTAAATTGCTCAACAGGTGGTGCTGCTATGCTGCATTTTTTTGTGATTTCCGCAATAGCTCTATCTCAAGAACTCATGCTTGGATTTTCAACAAACTTCAGATTCATGTATACCTTGATATGAGTTACTGCTGTTTATGTTTTCGTGCAAATTGCTCAACAGGTGGCGCTGCTATGCTGCATTTTTCAGAATTTCCACTATAGCTCTATCTCAATAATTAATGCACGAATTTTCATCAAACTTCAGATTCAGGTGTGCCTTTATCAATTAGTGCCGTTTATGTTTTTATGCAAATCGCTCAATAGGTGGCGCTGCTATGCTACATTTTTCACAATTTCTGCTAAAGCTCTATCTCGAAAACTAATGCACGAATTTTCATCAAACTTCAAATTCAGATATAATTTGATATGAATTGGTGCTAAATTGACATAATTTCTTGTATTATTTAAATGATTTAATTGACGTGATTTATATAGAAGAAAGTTTTGTGATGGCCACAATATACTAGTTTCATTAGTATGTATTCATTAAATTCTGGTTCTAAATACAGTCATAAAAACAATGATATTTATTACTTTTTATGGGGTGTCCATTACTGGAACAGAGGGTGTCCATTACTGGACTTGTGGGTATTTTGATATATTTCTGTTATTTAAAATTAAATTTCAATTCATATTGGAAAACGAGACTATAAGAATGGTTAAATATTGTTGATTGGTTAATATAATATTGAAAAAAAACTTGAATATAATAATTATAACTATTAATAAAAAAATAAATTTAAAGGAAATTCCTTAAGGGTGTCCATTACTGGCACATCTAC
Source organism: Maratus speciosus (assembly GCA_963932465.1). NCBI lineage: Eukaryota > Metazoa > Arthropoda > Arachnida > Araneae > Salticidae > Maratus > Maratus speciosus. The sequence continues at coordinate 228,274,609 of OZ010800.1, read as the reverse complement.
CCTATATAACCCTGTTCCCAGACAAATTATATTATTTAAAAATTATTCATTTATGTTTTAATAAAGCATATATATTTTTTATGCACTTATAGAGAATACATATGGTAAACTGTATGATATTATGGCAATAAGATCTAAAAGTTAAGAACTTATCTGACAGTATGTTGGGAAAATTTAACATTTGCTATAATGGCAACAAAATTTTATGATAGTTTTACTTAATTTTGATTGAATGAAAAAAGCATACATGTTTATATTTTATTGAAGTACAAGTGAAAATTTCACAAAGACATTCTTAGTTCAATAAGGGCTGAGTATGTCACATTCACACTACAGCTGATTTTTTTCTTTTTGATTTTTTCGAGTTTTGTGGCAGATGGTCATGAATTAATTAGTTTTGTTAGAAAGTGTCATTGCAGTCAGCATATTAGGTTCACTATTTTTTTTTTTTTTTTTTATTTACTCGATGAACAATCACATTTATAGCGACCATTTCATGTATTTTCAGTTAAAAGCTGATTTATAAATTTCTTATGTTGCTTGGTTATTATTATCCCCTTAAGATAATAAGTTGGTAATAAGATTTTAGGTGTAGTTTATTTATTATTTGAACAACTGAAATTATTTTGCAATATGAGTGGGCTGTTGATAATAAGTTGGTATTAAGATTTTTAATTGTAGTTTATTTATTATTTGAACAACTGAAACTATTTTGCAATATGAATGGGCTGTTGATTTTAAGTCGGCTGTTGAGCAGTGTGGTGTTGGTAAAGGGACTGGGACTATGTGTCACAAAAGACTGTACAAAAAAGGTGAAAATAAGTATAATAGAATCCATTGCAACTACTGGAGAAACAGACTTTGTCTCTAGGTGTTTTTAAATTTTAAGTGTTAAAATTCGTGTTTTACTGGTACTCATGAAAGGAAAGTTAATTCCTATGTTATATGTTCGTATAACAATCACTTTATTGAGGAGGTGGTAATTTCAAAAGATGAAGAAGAGTAAAAATAAGTAAAATTTCTGCATCCATAAGATCAGCAAGAATACTTAACTGATCCCCATAAAAGAAAGAAGATGCATTGCACATCGCTTAACATGAAAAATCGGTTAACAGGAAATGATATAGCGGTCCGGACAGTGTACTATGCAATTTATTACATTTTGTTTATGTTAACACGAAAAAAATTCGCTTTCAATCTAGTTAGTTTGAGTTGAAATTAGTGAATTTTGCGTTAAAACCACTGAATTTTGGATGAAAATTTGTGAATTTCATGTGTTTTGTAAATTAGCTTATATTTTATTAGCACAATGGCTGAGAAATCGGAGCGAAAATAAACTGCTATTTTGCTTCAAATGAAGATGAAGCTGCTTAATGCAGTTGATGGAAAAGAAGGACGAAAATAGAAATCTGCAAAGAGTTTGGCATTGCCAAATTCTACTTTATCAACAATAATAAAAACAGGGTTTCCATTATGTTAATGTTTGAGCGCAGTATGTTTAAGCTAGAGAGAAAACATATGAGAACTGCTAAGCAAGAAGATTTAGAAACAGTTTTGCTTCTTTGGTTCAAATAAGCTAGATCTCAGAATACAGAAAAAAAAATCTGATTTCCCCCCCCCCCTCCCCCCCCCAAAAAAGAAAAAAAATATATATATATATATTTTTTTTTTTTTTTTTACTTGCTTTTTATCCTAATGATCACTTACTAGTAATTTAACAGGAAATTGAAATAAGATTTGACGACATAGAAAATATTAGTGAATTTTGTTCTTTTTTTATGAATCTTTTAACACGAAAAAATTTTTCGGCCCCCTCAGTTTCTTGTTGAACTATTTCACTATATTTATGACATGTTACATTTGAAAACCGAGCAGTCAAGAATGCCAGCTGACAGCAGTTTTTCAAAATTTTGACAATTTTTTTCTCAGAAACTATTTCACCAATGAGTAAAAAAAAAAATACTGGTGATCATATCTTAATAATAAGAACAAACACACGCAGTTTCATCAAAGTCTGTGATGGTGGGTTACATGCCTGCCTGAGCTGACATGGAATGACTCTCACTAATATATAAAAGTATCTTATGGGTGTCATTTTTATCTGCATAATTTAATTATAAAATAATTATTAAAAGTATGCAAATGCATATCAAACACGCTAGTGTGTTTATAAATGTAATTTTCGAGATTTATTACATAAAATGTGAATTTATGCAAGTCGCATAATACGTAAGTTGAAGGATGCCTGTATATTAAAGTAGTACAATTCTATTAGAAATATTTTTGTCTACAGTCAATTTAAGATGTTTTGGGAAAACGGAAAAATATGGGCAAACCACTTAGAGGGTTAATTAACAACTTGCATTAAATTAGTTATAAATTTAGCTATAAGTTCAGTTTATCAGCAAGAACTTTGGCTAATTTATAAAATGTACATTAGAATAAAATTGTATTACTTGTTCCTTAGCTGTGAACCACGAGATCAAAATAAATTTTCAGAAAAACAATTTTTTCTTTCCTTTTGATTTCATTGTTCGAAAATTTTCCCAAAATATTCAAATTATACTAAGTACTTTTCCGATATAGGAGCATTGGCGAGAGAAAGAAATTTGGCAACACATTTTCTGGCAATCTATTCACTGTTTCATATACACAAGTATTTTATTTTTTCAATTTATTTAATATATAAAGAAGCCATTTATTGATATTTATATATTCAAACAGGAGTAAATTGTATTTAAAAAAACAATAATAATATACAGGGGTGGGGAAATCCGCCATTTTACTTGCCACTGGCGAGTGCATTCTTAGGTAGGTTTTGGAAAATTGCAGTCTATAGAGATATGCAAAAAAACTTAATTTTTTTTGCTAGTTAGATATGTATTTTGCAGCTTTCCAGATTATTGCAATGTAAACTGGTACTAAGTTCTATCCTATACTCAATTTTCCCTGATGTATATATTTGTTAAATTTATAAAAAAAATATGAAAATGCATTGTAGTAATAGTATTTAACTATTTATGCAGTCATTAACATTTTTTAATCACAATTTTCACCTGTATGCTGCATCTTGCTGATTGGTAAAATATATCTTTGACTGGTAAGATTTTATTAAAATTCCCCACACCTGATAATATATGTATGTATAAAATTGTTAGATATTATATAAATACTTATATAAACAAACATAAAACTTCATCAGGCTTATTTTCATAGCTATATATCATTTGGCAACAAATCTCACTTTCTGAAGACTGAATTATGCCAAGCCTTTTAAAAAATCCCAAAGCCCTTATACTGGAAAAGTACCAAATTATCATCTAATTAACCACTTCACTGGCAACAGGTATAGGGAAAACAATGCTTTTACCACCGACTTATCTCGGGGCAAACGTCGAAGCGGTTAAGCAAAGTTTTCTGCATCTAATTATTGTGAGATATTGCATCCAGTTGCAATTTTTGATTCAAATCTGTTTACATCTTTTTTAAACCCAAGGTGATGAAAGCAATTAGAAATTGTTTTGGGGAGCACTTCTAACAATGCTCATTGAATCTATTCCATTGCTTGCAGTGTTCTTAGTTGTCAAGATTCTGAGTTGTTAATAGTTTGGATCATGTGAATGAGGAGCATCCATCTGTAATGCGCTATCAAAGACTTGATGATTCTTTGTTCTCTAGGTTGAAAAATGAATGTTGATTTATGTGGAAAAAAATAAGTCTTATGGATTTTAATCCACGAATCTCTGGTGTGTGAGCAGCACAATTTCCAGAAGCAAAAGAATTTGATATTTTTCATTAATGAATCTGTTCCTCTAGTATTTATTATATTTATCATCTAGTATTTCAAAAACGCATTTAAAAAATATATTTTTCATCATCTATGCCTTGGTGTTTGCTTCATATTTTGATGAAAAGCTTTCATCACCTTCAAAGCATCTTGGTTTTCTCAATTCACCAATAATAAGTAAAGAAAGTTTTTCAGAACCATCACAGCTTGAATGAAAACAGAGATTTTAGCTTTGAATTGTTTTCCACCAGTGCATTTTTCTCCTCTAAAGTGGAGACTTTTGTAAGGTGTCATCATATTTAAAAAAAAGAGCTTGTTTCGTCCAGATTAAAAATATTTTTTGCTTTGTAACCTTTAAGTATCTATAAAGCGGATGTTTTTTCTAAACAATATTAGCATGCAACCAGTGCCAAAATTAGAAGGGGGAGCAAGCGGGTCATGTGCTCCAGGTGCTGATGTAGAAAAGAGGTGCCAAAAGAAGATTTGATTCACCTTTACAATACAAGCAACAATGAAAGTTGGGCAAAAAAGTCATCAAGCGATTAGACAACCCAAAGTAAAAGTGTAGGATTTGATGATTTATATTCTTTTCTTTGAATAGGATTGGTTTTTTCTTTTGGTGACTATGTAGAAGCACCAAAACAATACTAGATTAACAAATTCATCCAAGATATACAATATCAATACATTGTTCCAATTAGATTTGAATTGCTTCAGTATTTTGGACATTAATCTGATGAATTTTGCATGTTTCCTTTTTTAGAGGGAAGGGAGGATGCATGTTTTTGTAAACAAACTATAACAGTACTTGATTAATGAGTTCATCCAAGATACTGGTAGATCAATTTACTCTCTCAATTAGGTTCAAATTGATTCAGTATATACAACATTATCATGATAACAAGATTTGTATTATGTATATCAGCATACTTAAAAGAATTAAAATATTTTTGAGATACTCCATGGGACAGGAACGATTAAACGCTCTTGCTGTTCTTTCAGTCCATAAAGATTTTATTAGTTATTAGAGTTTAATGTAGTAAAAATAATTGAAAGATTTGCTCGTCGAAAAAATCGATGTGCCGAATTTCTGTTTTTTAAATGATGCATTAAATTTTAATTTGTGAATGAATTAAACATCTGTGAGAAAAGTATGTATTTTTTTCTATTAAATTATGAGATAATTATTTTTCATTTGATTTGTGAATTTGTTTTTTAATTTAATAATGTTTGACCAGAGTAAGTTTAATGTAAATGCTAATTAAATTTAATGTAAGTGAAAGATTTGCGCAGCTAAAAACATTCCAAATTTTTATTTAAATAATGTACCAAATTTTAATTTCTGAATAGTTTTAATGTCTGCAAGTAAAGTTTATATTTTTTGTGTAACATTGTGAGATTATTTTGCATGATTTGTATATTTGTTTTTCAATTAAATAACGATTGATCAGAGTATGATGTTCAATGTTAATGATGGCAATTAATGGTATATTAAAAATTGTAATTAATTTGATAAATTTGAAATTAACGTTGATTACTTGAAAAAATATTTTTTTACATCCAAAAGTAAGATTATTTTTCAATTTTATTCTTAAATAATTTGTTTTCATGCTTAAACAATAAATATAAGACAAAAATTTGCAATATGTTATGAGGACTGGGCCTGATCATTAAAGATTGGCACGAGCTGCCACTGTCGAGTAGTATGTTCCAAAGCCTGGGGTTGGATCCCCTAGTACTTTTAATAGCAAATGGAACTTAACCAAATGAATTATTTTCTTTTTATGTAACATTATGTATTTTATTTTATTTATATATATATATATATATATATATTTTTTTTTTTTTTTTTTTTTTCAGATAATTTTCAACTTTGTACCTGACCATGATGCAGATGCATTTAGACTACCATATGAAACAGAATCAGGGACATCAAATGCTTTTGTATCAAAAAGCCTTTCTGGTTTCTCTCGATGGGATGCTCAGTACTTTTTACATGTTACACTATATGGTTATACTCATGAAAACACTTTAGCATTTTTCCCTTTATTTCCTCTTACATTAAGATTTGTTACTTCTTGTTTATCATACTTTCTTTCTTCAATATTGAGTGAGTTAAACTGTGCCCTTATTGCCGGTGTTTTCTTAAATTCTATTTTATCCTCATTGGCCAGTATATATTTATACAAATTAACATTTGTTGTTTTTCACTCAGAAATATTTGCCTACACTTCTGCTCTACTATTTTGTATAAATCCTGCTTCTATTTTTTTTTCTGCATTGTATTCAGAAGCTTTGTTTTCACTAATGGCTTTTAGTGGTCTTTGGACATTAGAATCTGGTAAATACTGGGTCTCTCTGAGTCTTCTAGGATTAAGTGCTGCTGTAAGATCAAATGGAGTCTTACTGCTTGGCTTCCTTATTCATGCAATTTTAAAGCAACATGTTATAAATCAATATCAAATTACTCTGTACTCGCCCTCAGCTAGATTGATTTTATGTATTAAAACAGTGATAAAAATTGTTTTGTCTATATTATTGTTTATGATACCATTTATTATGTATCAAATTTATTGCTATGTCTTATTTTGCACATCAATTCTACCAGAACCTGATATTCCAGAAATTGTTGTAGACTATGTCACCAGAAATGATCTGAAAATTCCGTCCGAACCAACTAAGTGGTGCTTTCGAAATATTCCTCTTGCTTATACTTATGTTCAATCTCGTTATTGGGATGTTGGTTTCCTCCAATATTATACTTTTAAACAAATTCCAAATTTTATTCTTGCATCACCTATAGCAGTGTTAGTTTTCTTGTCTTCCATTAAATATTTTTATAAAAACAGAAGAAATGTCTGTCATGGAGGCTTGCTAACTTATCAATATGATAATGTATCAGATTTATATTCTTGCTCAAGATGCTTCCCATACTTTTTATATACCCTTGCTGTGACCCTATTTTGTACATTTTTCATTCATGTTCAGGTAAGTGTGAAATGTTTTGCAGTGTTTAAATGTTTATTGTTTCTAAAGCTGTCGTTCTCACCCAACCTTTTTGACTCACAGAGACCTTTTTTAGAATGAATTTTTATGACAGAGCACCTTAAACTTACTGTATCCTAATTTTTACAAGTTTTGTGTTTAGATGCATTGTTTATAGAGCAAAGGAAGAGGGAGTAGATACTAATCTAAGTAATTGTGCATTTTCCGTGCAGTTAAATTTTCTTTTGAAAATACTATCATATTAGTCGATTTGTTATCAAATGTGTTTCATTCACATATTATCAGTAATTGCCCATACATAAAAATTATCCCAAATTGAATAGATCAAAGAATTTGCTTTATAATATGTTTTACATTGTTAATTTGACAAACAATAACATATATAAACATTTAATGTGAAATGTGGTTACATTGTTTTGCTCAGTTTTCTTATACCTGATTTAAATAAAATTATTTTATTTGAAAACAAATATATTTTTCTACATTTAAGCAGCAGGGCTGTAGTCGTAAAAAAAACCCAGAGAATATACTCTACAGGCAGTAGGTATACCAGAGAATATACGCTATAATTTTATTTGAGAAACAGAGAATATACACAGTTTCTTAAAAAATCCAGAAGGTGTATACGGTATATACCACCATATATCCACCACTGTTAAGCAGCTTCCATATTACATTTTGATACATGCATTTTGAAAAATAAGATAAAGATATAGAACATGGTGCAGTGAATTATTTTCAAGGTTATTGGATGCTGTCATCGTGAATGGACGTGATATGAGACAATGGCGATGCAATGAGAAAACTGTGCCTAGTTAATAAGGAAGTAGTCTGTCAGCTTCAAATTTACGTAATTTTGTGACTGCACTAAAACTTATATACAGCTTGTCGTAAAAATTAATATAAATTAAATGGGGTAAGGAACAGTTGGATTTGAGCAACAAGATAATCATTGTATATGCACATCTACATAAAACCATTATAAATTGCCTTATCGGAAATTAATAAGGATAACAGGAAACCAAGAAAAGGCATAAGTATCTTCTGTGATCTTTGATCTGTGTCATGAATTTTTCATTATGTGTTTGAGATGCATATTGGTTATCTATCAACTGCTAAAACACTGACAATAACTGAAAATTTTAACAGTGCTGAATTTTTGATCAAATGCAAGTTTGCTCTAAGAGTATTTTTTTTATGTGATGTAGGTAGCATTTTTCCCAAGTTTATGACTAATCTTTATTTCCTCTTTTATGTGAGCTAAGATATTCATAAATTTAAAAGCTGTAAGATGAGACAGTCTTTGTAAAATAATAATTTTCAATTCTTATCACTTATCCCAGCTCACATTTTTAGGTAACTTTTTCGGAACAGAAGATATATTCTAAGAAGTGTTTGCATTTAATAACTCATTTTGAGTTTTAATAAAAAAATATTATTTCATAGACATTATTATCAAGGCTCTACATATGTAAGAAACTATAATAAAAAGGAGGTAAAAAATTTTAGTAAAAAAGAGCATTCATACCAAGTCATAAATAATTAAAAAAATAAATATTTGAATGAATTTGATATACCATAGGCATAAACTTTTTCTATGTATTTAAAATGTTATTTCAAAAGAAATAATAAATGTCATGGAAAAAAAAGTGTGTTGTATGCTTGTATTATGTAGATAATACAGTAGACTCAAGGAGAAGGGGGGATCTGTCTCAGAACATGCGCGCGGTGCTACGTAAACTAAGTTGTGCAATTCCACTTAACAAGTCACATGTTTACATTCGCCCTCCCATCTCCCCTCCGAACTTTCTCTATAAGGTTTACTTTAAGATTTTTGGGTCGCTGAATCCGAATTATTAACTTTCCCCCAAAAATTTCCCCCCCGAAACAAACCTCAAATAGTTGTTTCTAACTTAAATTTCTTATTGTTTTAGGGGAAAAGCATTATGAAATTCAGAAACTAGACAAAATTTGCAACAAATAGGATATATGACATTATGAATTAGGATGAACGGGGAGGGTGAGGGCTGCCTCTGAACATGCACTGCGGCGCTACGTGCACTAAATTATGAAGTCCAGTCAATAGGGGATTTTATCGGCAAAATTAATACTAGTTCTGGATTTCGACTCACTTTATGTTTTTGGGTCGCTGAATCCGAATTTGTAACTTCTCACCAAAATTTCACCCGGCAACTCCCCAAAAAATTGATTTTTTGAAAAAATTTGGTTTTTGAGAAAAGCGCGCGGGGAATGTTCCGAGGCAGCCCCCTCTCTCCCCGTTTATCCTACATCATAATGTCATATATCCTATTTGTTGCAAATTTTGTCTGGTTTCTGAATTTCATAATGCTTTTCCTCTAAAACAATAAGAAATTTAAGTTAAAAACAACTATTTGGGCGGGTTTCGGGGAGGGGGGGGGTAAATTTTGGGGGTAAGTTAAAAATTTGGATTCAGCGACCCAAAAAACTTAAAGTAAACCTTATAGAGAAAGTTCGGAGGGAAGATGGGAGGGCTAATGTAAACATGTGAGTGGTTAAGTGGAATTGCGCAACTTAGTCCACGCAGCACTGCGGCGCATGTTCCGAGGCAGATCCCCCTTCCCCTTCATCCTAAGTCATAATGTCATATATCTAATTTGTTGCAAATTTTGTCTACTTTCTGAATTTCTAGCTACTTTTCCCCTAAAACAATAAAAAAAATGGAATTTTTTAATAAAAACCTTTTTTGGGTGCTTTTTACCAAAATTTAGGGGGTTGCTGGGGGAAATTTTGGTGGGAAGTTACAAATTCGGATTCAGCAACCTAAAAAACATCTAGAAAGCCAATTTCCAGTACTACCATTAATTTTGCTAGGTAGAGTCCCTATACGGTCTCTATTGCCTGGACTATATCAAAAATTCCAGGGTTCGAAATGGAAAAATCCACGAACTGGAACGCTATTTTAAAATAATTGTCTGCGGATTTTTTTTTTTTTTTTTATTATAGAAAAATTTATTTCTAAAAAGCATTCAAGACTTTAAATAACAATGAAAAAAGTTACAGAGAGCGCAATAAACTATATATGCTGATAATAGCATTAACACCGTTCTCTTTGCTTCTTTCCCTATTTCTTATGTCATCACTAGTTTGAAATACCAGTCTTTTGTTTGCTTTATACATATTATATTTAACTACAGTTACATTAATAGTTTACTTTTATTCATCTTTATTTATTTAAATATGTAACTTACTTACCTTTTTCTCGGCAGTCTTTAACTTTAAATACTCTTTATTTAATTTATTTCTGGAATGTTTATTTCATAAACATTGTTAAGACTTGTAACCACACTTGTCTCCACATGTAAAACCGTCCACGTAGTGCTAAGAACGAATAATGACGTATCGATCTTTCAATTGCTTTACTACTAGATGGCAGCATAGGACTTTTGTATTCGAATTGAATCAATTTCATCAGTAATAATTTAATATTTTTCTAAATTTTTATTTTACATAATTATTTTAATAATTACTTACTTTTAAACTAATAAATTATTTTAATATATTACTTATTTTAATGTTTCACTTTATTGTAAGCATTCGTTATAATTTCCCTTGATTAACTACCAATCAAATTAATGTATCAAAAATGTAAACAAATCAATGACCAGAAATCTGCAAAATTCTAAAATCTGCAAAACCTCTGGTCCCAAGATTTGCGGATTTGAAGGAGTCTACTGTATCAGGTGAACATAACTTAAATATACAAAATAAAATTAGTCTAGGTATTGACCTTGTTATTAGATATGAGAAAGAAACCATATATTTTAAGTACTAGAAGTGGAAATTAGAGTTTCTGGTGGTTTAGATCGGCTAAAGATAACCTATGGTCGAAGCCAAAAATTACTATCTCCAGTATACTTTATGCTTTTCGTAATGTCATACAAGATTGACAAAATATGGAAAATATCACCTTCGTCTAGTATTATTATAATATTATCCTAGTTTATCTTATCATAACTGTGAACAAACACTTGGCAGGCAAAATTTTATTATACCTATTTTTAAGGATATTTTGATGTTATTCAATACGAAGATAATTTGTATTTTAAAATAAAGTGTAAAAAGTCTTCTTACAGAACAGAGACTGCAAACCTATGGTATGCATGCCATAGGTGGCATGGGATATAATATTTTTGGCACAGCATTGATTGGGGTTTTAAATAAAAATACAGTAATTTCTGGTGTATAAGCCATAGCTCAAACAAATCTGCTTTGGCTAGAAATTTTATATAATAAAATGTGACTTTTTTCTACTTAGTACTTATTTGACTTTATATAGTAAATAAAATTTCTGGTTTGAAACAGGGTTATTTAGCTTATATATTAGAAATTATGGTACAGTGAAATTACACAAAATACATGAATTTAGACAAGAAAAATAATAAGAGGTCAGGTTTCAACTGCTTGTCAGCTAACTCTGTTTCACATTACATTCTTTCAAAAGCATGAACATGGTGCCAATTACATATCATTCAATATGTAAGAACAACGATTGCATTTATTATTTTATTACTTTTTAAAATATAATTATTACTGTATGTATAGTATCTGCATATTTATTACCAATATTTTTTAATCCTAAGAAAAATAACTAATATTATTTCATTGTTTTTTGACCTGCTAAATATTTTTGATTTAATGACATGGGCATCGAGCTGCAAAATATTTTTTGGTAAAATTTGGCAGATGGGTGTGAAAAGGTTCACCATTCCTGTCTAGGTCTGCTATTCTTTAACTGTGGCTAAACCTTTGACAGAACAATTTTTAAATTGTGTGTGCTTGTACCCTTTTTATTATTTTATTACTTTTCAAAATATAATTATTATTGTATAGTATCTGCATATTTATTACCAATATTTTTTAATCCTAAGAAAAATAACTAATATTATTTCATTGTTTTTTGACCTGCTAAATATTTTTGATTTAATGACATGGACATCGAGCTGCAAAATATTTTTTGGTAAAATTTGGCAGATGGATGTGAAAAGGTTCACCATTCCTGTCTAGGTCTGCTATTCTTTAACTGTGGCTAAACCTTTGACAGAACAATTTTTAAATTGTGTGTGTTTGTACCCTTTAGCATTGACTTCATCAAAGAAAATTGTGTCAAAATATGATGAATAGAATCATAGAGTTTTAAACAGATACTTAATTAAATCTGTCTTGCTATCCTTCGAAAAAGCTCTATGGCGAACACTGGATTCTGTAAATAATAGCCTTTTTTTTTTTTAAGTCATTTTTTTCAGTACCTATCTTTATGTAAAGTACAACAAATACAGTGGAGAAATGCAAAGATAAATTACAAAAAGTATTAAATCAGAGGTTTGTTTTTTGCTTTGGGGGGAAAAAAAAAAAGCATAGCCTCACAGTAACTATTGCTGTTCTAGTAGAATAATCATTAGATACTTGTGACTTCTACTATTAATCGAAAAACACTACATTAAAAATGTAGAGAACATGAAATTAATTATCTGTTATTAAAATCTAGTAGAAGATCTTTATAATGTAACTCTGTGTAATACACAATTTCTCTGATGTACACAATGAATTTTTCAGTTAAGAAGCACCTGGACTTCCATGTTGTAAAAAATTGCTACTCTCTAGAGAGAGAACTTTTATGCATTAGTTCAACTTTATCACATTACAGTGTTGAATTCAGACTCTTTTCTTCGGGAGGGATTTCTGTGGCTTTAGGGGGGTGGGGGACATTATAGAGTTCTGGGGTGGAAATTGTACTTTTTGACTGTTGAAAACATAAATTTTTAAATATTTTTTTTTGGGGGGGGGGTCATCTCATTGCTCTAGGGGGAATGCCCCCCCACCCCACCTCTGAATTCAGCGCTGTCACTTTGATTTGGAACTTTTAATGAAAAAATTGCTATTACAATTTTTTTTAATGAAAAATGTAATGAATTTGGCCCAGGCATGTTTGAACCATGTTTATAACGTAAATTTAACAACAATGTGTATAGAGTAAACTTAACAATGTGGGAAATAATCTATATTATGCAAAAATTTATAATCTGCACAAATCCTGGTTCTAAGGAATGCAATATAATAAAGATATTCTACTGCATATTGTTGTTCCAAACATATTTAGCCATATTTGCAAGGTAAGTTTAATGATGCGTGAAATGTGTTTCATATAACGCACGACCTCGTGTTTTTAGGTTTGTGTTATAAAGATCTTCTACTGCATTTATAAACTTGAGATTTGGAAAAATTTTATTTTCTAAATGAAAATGTGCATTTTATTTCTTTTTTTAATATGTGTATATTATATCTTTTTAATTTATTTAAGGTTATGACTCGCATTTTGTGCTCATCTAGTCCTGTCATATACTGGGTAGCGTGCGCAGCTCTTCTTCCAAATGATGACCGAATGAAATTCAAACTGATGAAAGAACATATTCATAATACATGGCTTGCCGATTTTTCATGTTTTCTTAAAAAGCTATTTTTGAAAGCTCCACTGTATGGAAAATTTATTTTTTCTTATTTTATTGCTTACTTTTTAATAGGTATATTTTTACATGTTAATTTTCTGCCGTGGACGTAAAGAAAATTTTCCTTCATGTATATGATATAGTTAACATAACTAAAATTTACTATACATGCTTGTTAAACTCTTTTTCAAAATATTGTAAAATATGTAAACAATATTTGATATTTCTTGTAAATCTTGGGAATTACATTGTAGCATCAGTACTATATCTAGACTGATTGACATACAAGACAAAACATGGCATTTTTCCCAGATTGAGTCCTTTGGTTGTAATTTCTGCAAAAGTTATCTATTTTTTATGATTTTCAAAATCATACAAAGAAATTTCCAGTCTTGTACATTTTCTTGATCATAGCATAATTTGCTACTGTTATAAATGCTTTTCTCATTAATTAATTTAGCTGGGAATTTTTAGACTTAAGCACACGTTCTTACCTACCAGAAGGGCCATAATTAATAAACCTTTAATTTACTTATCAATCTGTATCTTCTGTATCATGGCAGTTGTTTAGATTATCAGAAACATTAATTGTGTACTGCATTTTAATTTTAACATGTATCTCAAGAAGAATATATTTTTTGTAGTGACACAGAATTGATGAGGATCTGTCATTGGTCTCATAAAAAGAGCAGATTATTGTCTAATTTTAAGCTTAGTAAGTTCATTCAAGAAAGTATACAAGTACCTTAATTTTTAAATATATTTTCAGTGCTTAACATCATTTGTATGTGTCGTTGATTTTTTTTTTTTTTTTTTTTTTTGCTACAAGTTTTAATTTTTCATTAATTTTACAAAGGTAACAGTTGAAATTTGAAAGTTACTGACCATGCATTACTTGCATTGTGGTCATGCTGAGAACTATTTCTAGCTTTATAATTACAGTACAACCTTGTTATCTCGAATCTCTGGGGAAGAGAAAAAAAATTTGAGGGTACTTTTCGGTTAGCTGGGTGCCAGTGTTATATATAAATATGTATGTATATATACATATATATGTGTGTGTATACATACAATGTATGCATACATATACATATGTATAAATACATATATGTATGTGTATATATAACACTGATGCCCGGCTAACCAAAAAGTACCAATTTGAGATACAGAGGTTTAGAGTTATCAAGCTTTGACAAAATAAAAAATGTAGTCTCACAAACATCTTTTTGCTGTAAAAAATATTATTCATCAAAAACTACACAAAACCTTTTAATAATTAACAAATTACTCTTCTCAACATCAATAATTTCAAAATTACATTATACACATACCTGTTTTCATTAAATAATATCCAATTTTTCATTAAAAAATGCATTCAGTTGTTTCTTAAGAATAAGTCCTTAAATGAAGTCTGCTGTCTTACAAAAACTTTTTGCAACTGCACAGTTTTCTCTAACGTAGCAATGACACTAAACACTTCAGTTCTAATATTTTGATTTGATTCAAGAAATCTCTGCAGCAGGTTAACTGCCTTCTTGGCTTCTCTAATTTTTTCGTGCTCCTGTTGATTTTGTAGTTCTTCAGTTTCTTCATCAGAAATTACTGCATTAATGCTCAAAACAATCTCTTCATCTGTCGTAGTATCGCACATTTCAAGCTCATTGTCTACATTTAAGAATTCTTTGAATGAAATGTCAGTGTGACACGCCTTTTGTATCAATTCCCACTGTTCTGGATTCAGTTCTTCTTCAGTTGCTTGCTTAATGGAATAAACTTCCTTTGTTTCACTGGAAGTTACATTTTCTAAAAATCCTGCTTTGATGAAACAATTTCTTATTGTTGTTTCTGTAGCTTTTCTCTTTGCATAGTCGTCCAGTCGCAGTGACTGTAAGATTATCATAGGTGTGCTATAAGGTTTACCTTCACCGATACTATCCGGAAGCCTTCTCACAATTTGCGCTCAATAACCAACTTTGAAGCTACGGATTATCCCCTGATCGAGTGGTTGTAATTTTGAAATCATGTTTGAAAATTTAACAGTGATATTTTTTAGTGTTTAAGATTAGAATGAGCTTTACAATTGTCCCTGGTAGCAGAAAGTTCGAGACGGGAGACGGGTGTTGCAGATTTTCTTTTCTCTTTTGCAGATTCTTTTTCATCGAACCTTTATTTTGCTTCGTATTATGTTTAGCTCTTTATTACTTAATACAAAAAGTTAAGATTATTATTAATAAAAATTTATAAAATGCCTAAAGACACTACAGGTAAGTGATTGTTCGATTAATTAACACTTCAGTTATAAAAATATTTTACCTGCAGATTATTTTTTGCCCCTGAATTATCTGTCGCAGACACTTGGAGAAATTTCTGATTGTCTATGAAGAGGAGTATGCGTCTTTTACTTCTAGCCATTTTTTTTATCAAATCCTATCAGCCAATCAGCAAAAGTTGTGTTTGTCATCCAAGCTGTTATATTTCACCTGTACAGCATTGGAAATGACTTAATTTTAGTAAAGCACCTTTGTTTTTTAGATTGTCCTATCATACAAGGAAGAAGCTTTTCTTTACCATTTTGATTTGCTGCCAAAAGTACAGTTACATGAAGCTTACTCTGTTTGTCACCTCGGCTTTTTTCATACTTAATCACAGTCATTCTGTTCGGTAAACACTGGTAGAATAATTCAGTTTCGTCTGTGCTAAACACATATGCTTTGTAGTCCTTTATAAGAAAAAGAAGTTCTGAAAGCCACTCTTCACACGTAGTTGCGCCAACTGATACACTTTCACTGAAAAGTTTCTGAAAAACAAAATTGCGCCTTTTTTGTAGATTTTTCGCCCAACCGTTGCTTGCTTTAAATTCACTGTTCAAGTCCTGTTCTTTTGCAAAATCCTCTGCTTTTTGCTGTAACATCAATCCACTCAAAGGAATGTTTTCATTACGGCATTGGACAAACCATTTCCGAACTCATTCTTCAACTTCAGAATAGTCGGAATTTTGAATTTGAATTTTTTTCCTATTTCCACCATCATAGATATTTTTCAGTTGTTTCACTTTTTTTATTATTATTATTATTATTGTTGTTGTTGAAAGAATGCTAGAAGGGATTTTAAAATAAGCAGCAACTTCAATTTTCTTTTTTAGTTTGTTTTCATCCACAAATTTCAAGACTTTAATTTTATCTTCAATCGATAACACTTTAATCAATTAATGCTTTTCACCAACCATTCTCCAGAAGTCAGTAAATCAATTGCAACTGTTTAAAAACAGAAGAATGACACGAGGAATACTTCTTGTAGCCAGTGACAAGGAAATACCCTCTCCCCTCTACATACACACTTCCTGTGCGACCTCCACTAGCGATTATGAACAAAATGGGGTGGAATGCTGTCTGTTAGGGGGATTTGCTTTTTTTCAGTTGAAAAAATCGATTTTTTTAAACTTTACATTTTTCTATTCCCCCATAGTCTGTAGAGATTATACTTGTAAAATGATTTGGCCAAATTTGAAGTTCTTTCATAGTTATTTAGTGCTTTAGTGCCACGCGGCCATAGGCTTACATTGTTTTGTAGCACTGTAAATGCATTTTATGCTAAATGACTTTTTCCAGACTGTGCAGGATCAGAACGCAAAAACTGATAACACGTTGAGTGCCACTGACACTGAAGCACTGTAAAATTTACAATGTTTTAAGTAATTTTTAAGAAAGTATAATCCTGTAATAAATAAATGTAGGTAAATTTTAAATAAATTTTCAGTAATTACTTAAAACAATATATATTTTTTTAGTTTTATATCATATTTTAAATGTCAGTCCTCGGTGAATGACATGTTTTAAAAGGAAAGTTCAGTGTCAGTCACTGGTGGCTGATGTGGTGCTTGACGTGTTAAAACTATCTTTCTAATTTTTTTTTTTAATTAAAAGTAATATAATTTATTGGAGCTTGTACCACTTTCAGCCATTTTTATATATGTTACCAGCCAAACTAGTTTATCCTAATGTGCATCAGATAAACTAGTTTTTCCTAGGCCAAACTAGTTTATCCTAACACCCATAGGATAAACTAGTCTTTCCTAGGCCAAACTAATTTATCCTGACGCCCATAGGATAAACTTGTTTTTCCTAGGCCAAACTAGTTTGGCCTAATGCACATGGGATAAATTAGTTTAGCCTGCTACTCATTAGTCTGAACTAGTTTATCCCAGGCCAGTTCAATTTGGCGTCCTTTTATTGATCCCAAAGACTGCTTGTGCGCCAACGTCCTAGGTTATCCTAGTCTAATCTAGTTTATCCTAGGCTAGTTCAATTTAACGTGCTTTAATTGATACCATCCAGTGTTGAGCACGCTCAAAAAAAAAGAAAGAAAAAGTCGAACTTATTCAAACTCAAATTCAATTTCTCAAAAATGAGTCAAGTTCACGCTCAAATTCGAAATTTTTCAAACGAATCCTCTGAACTCAAACACATCTATGAAAGTGAGCAAAGTTCACTAAAAACTCGTTTTTTTTTTATTTATTATTATTAATAATAATATAACAGATGTTTAGCATCCAAATTTACGAAATTTTGTGAGCTAGTCTTTTGGTTGTTCGATGAAAGGGTCTTTATGGGCACGCCCAATTTTCTTTCCTGACGCTTGATCCGAGCTTGTTTTGGGGATTACTTGTTTCGAGAGGTTCTGACCGAGATGGACCGAGGAACCCTTTTTTTCCAGCTTAAGCGGGACTGGACTGTGTTCTTGAGGCTGAACAGGCAGATATTTTCACTCCAATTTCCAATCCAGCTCATATGAAATCATTTGGACCGGCAGGATCTCTGTTTTGTTCAGTAAAAATATCAGTAACATTTGGCACGGCCCAACTTATTTTTTTTATTGCATGTTTTTTTAAATCGCTATTATTTCACAATTAAAATTTATATATTTATTATTTTTATTTTTTTTTTTAAAGATGAGTAGGTGCACTTTTAGATAATGAAATTAAAGTACGGTAAAACCTGAGAAAAATAACCTGCCTATGACGGAATCCTGTGTTTAAGAAAAATAAATATGTTGATCTATGTAAAATGGGGATATTAGTACTTGTAAAAAGAATATAATGCATTTACAACGGACGATGAACCTTATAATATAGAAACCTGCCTATAACAGATTTTTCTTCTTTCCTGTGCAATTCCGTCTTAGAAGATTTTATTGTATAGAATTTTTAAATTTTTTAAATATCCAAGACATAGAATGTGGATTAACGATATTAATCATTCTATTGTAAACTATATTGATCATTTAATGATATTTCAATTTCTATGCAACTATTTGTATGTAAATATCTGAATAATTACTAATACCATTATTTTTTTTTACACGGCTTGAAGACTTGAAAACCTGAAAATTTTTATGCAGAAAAACCTTCTGAGATGGAATCACGTAGGAGAGAAAAAAACTTCATTATAGTTAAGTACCTTTTTTTCAGGTAATTCATCTCTAGCAAAGGTATTATGTTTTTTTCAGACGGATTATTATATTCAATTTGCACCGATTAAAAAAATAAATCCGTTTAAAACAGAATTTCGTCATACAGATATTCTTCTAACAGGTTTTACAGTACTGTATCCCCATCCGCATAAATGTATAAGTATTCTTTAAAGAGAATTTTATTTGCGGAATAATAGTAGCTTAAAATTATATGTATTTTAGGCCAAAGTGGTACCAGGACTTTGCCAGATTTTTTAAAATTCCAGATTTCTGAAAGAATATCAAATGTACTTCTGATATTCTTAATGGTACATTTATTCATAATAATTCAAAGTCAAGTGATATTTATGTGAGAATTTTTTTTTTTTTTTTTTAATATTTATTTTTTTCTGACATAAATGTCACTTAGCATTGAATTAATTATGAATAAATGCACCATTAAGAATATCAGAAGTACATTTGATATTCTTTCAGAAATCTGGAATTTTCAAAAATCTGGCGAAGTTCCTGTCCCGACAATACCTGATTTTCGAGGTTATACTGTACATTATAAATCAATCCTCTAAATTCTTCCTCTCCTAAATTTTATGATAACCTCTCATCCCATTATTTGGTCCTCCAGCATACAACTTGTAATATGGAACATATTTTGTAACTACCGGTGGCGGTCAAATGGGGAAGATAGGGGCACAGTATCCCATGCCCCATCGAATAAAATATATTATACAGGGGAGACGGCAATTCTATTTTACACAAGGTTAGCACCGGAGTGGTAGTTGGGATCAATAAAAGCACACCAAATTGCATTGGCCTAGGATAATCTAGAAGGTAGGCGCCTCGGCAGTCTTTGGGACCAATAAAATCACGCCAAATTGAATTGGCCTAGTTTGAACTAGATCAGCCTAGGATAAACTAGTTTGGACCAATGAATAGCAAGCTAAACTAGTTTATCCTATGAACGTTAGGAAAAACTAGTTTATCCTATGCACGTTAGGATAAACTAGTTTGGCCTAAAATTAGGCTGGGCCGGTAACATATATAAAAAAAAATAAGAAGAAGCATGCCCAAAGTGCGAAGAAAGTGGTAAAAAAAAAGACTTTTTTTTCAAATGGCTGCCACTCTGTTTTTTTTTAATATTTCACCTCAAAATGCTTAAAGCTCCAGACAATATTATCTACTTTCATAACTCTTAAGGAAAAATGATTGCAAATGACTGGCGATCTATCAAATCCCGCCTGATTGGAAGTGCATGGCTAGGACATCCACCCACTCGAGCCACATCATCAGTTTTACATTAAAACATTTTTGAAATGTTCTTCAAATGATAATAAATAACATACAAAAAACCTAGAGCTAAAATCTTTATTCATTCATTTATTCATTTAATCTCATTCCAGAAAAAAAAAAAAAAAAAAAAAAAAAAAAAGCTGAAAAACACCCCTTTTTTGGCTTAATTGATCTAAGACAAATCTCCCTTAAACAGTGTATGTTTTAAATATATATATTACATTTCATCAGACATACAAGTAAAAATTACATAAATACATTTAATACAATTAAAAATACAAATGTTTCAAGCTAAATTTTAGCCCCTCATCAGGGCAGTAACATTCAAATGACTAGAAAACTATATATCATGTTTACAGTTAATAACTATTAACAGTTAAAATTAAAGAAGGTATAAAAAATATCAAAGCAATGCTGTGTATTCAGGTGGAAGTGCAAAGGATTCATTAATCGGAGAAATTTGCTTATGAGTGAACACACCTTCCAGAAAAACTACTTTTAACATTATTGCAACCAGATCTGATAACTGTCATGTATGCGGAATCTGGGATATGGTCGGTAATCAAAGAATTATTCCCTGTACAATTTTAGACTACAGGCTTCCAGATTTGTAAGCATGTTTATGCTCGGCAAGGCGAATGGCGCATATACGACCAGTTTTGCCAATATATACAACTTTACATACAAGTATATGTTTTGTTTGTTTGTTTTCTCTTTCGTGAGAGAGAGCGGGAGTTTGTTTCAAAGGCTGAAGCTGGGAAGAAGGTCAAATGAATGTCGTTTTAAACTTTTACAGGAATGAGTGCGCTCTTGTGTTATTTTAATTTAACCCTAAAAGAATTTGGCAAATGCAATGAAGCAAGCTAGTTATTGGATCTCTCCTTTCAGCATGCTTTCCAACATAGCTATTTGCACTGTTTCATTAGTTACAGTTTCAAAAGCCTTCCATTCTTACCCTTTAAGTTCTTTATATCAACAAAGAGATAAAAGAATGTGAAACCAGCATCCATATCAAATTGGTTCTACAGCTGATAATAGCCAAAAGTAAAAAGTCAAACTAATTTATGGAGAAAAAAATTGGATATGTCAAGGATTTTGAAAAATATATTTCGAGACAACTATGAAAAATACACAAGAATTTTGATGGAAAGTCAAGGGAAATTTCTTTTTTCAAGATATCAAGGGTTTTGAGGTAAGGAGGTTCGAGATATCAAGGTTAGACTGTAATTTGATAGATACATATTTGAATAAGTTGTTAATGTGTAAGAGTTTAAATAAGCTAAATCAGATTTTCTAAATTGTAAGTTTAAAGTAGTTTAAGAAGTTAGTATTTTCAAAACAACTTACTTTCAGTTAGAAATTAACAATATGTAGATGTATTCAATTACAATAATATTAATTCATAGGAAGAAATTTTCGTAGTAAACATTAGAGATTTTTGTGTTAATCTTTGTCTCTGTTACTGTATTTGAGAATAATAGTATATGGATTGTGGATCCAAATAAGGAGCATCACTGAGATTTTCTCCTGACTTTGGAACACAGATCTTTCTTGAGATGTTTTTATTTAGAATCTGATATTTAAAGAATTAATCACCTGTAATGAAAAGCTGCCTTAATTACTTTTGAAAATTATTTTAATTGTAAGTCTTTACTATAATATGATGTCCGGAAGTTTTAGGGGATAAAGATTTCCATTATAATGAAGTTTTTATGCACGTTCATAGTACAGTAACACCTGTAATAATGGAACTTGTGTACAACAAAATCCTCCATTAAACAGGTCTTTGTGAAAAATATACAATACAATTTTAGCAAATAGTGTACCTGCTCAGACCAAAGATCTGTTTAATTTTTTTTTTTTTGTTGTTGTTGTTGTTGTTTGTGCTCTGTTTGTTAGGATTCCATTTTTGAAGGTTTTACTGTATATTTTCTTTATTATCTTTTTCATGATACATTATTTTATCATTTTAAATTTGCTACAAATATAAAAGTACTAGTCTTCCACAACATTAATTTTGTATGTTTAGACATAGGAGCTTTGATAGTTGGTGTGCTTCCACTCTTTTATGAAATATCTAGTCAAATATTCTTTTGTTTTTCAAATTTGTATTGTTTAGTTATCATTTTTTGTCTTTTCATTTATTTATTTCACTTCACATGTGATTTGTAAATATTGTAAATACTTATATTAAAACAGGAATGTTGATTTGCAACTTAATAAAATGCTCAGAAGGTATATCATTTTAATAAGCCAATTTTCAAATATTCTATTATCCCAGAATGGTCTTATAATTCTTGTTCACTGAGCATTTAAAGAATAATTTTGATAAAGAAGGATGAAATATTTGTTTTTAGATCCCAATAAAAAAAATTTCAATTTGATATTTTTGGTCATAATTTTTGTTCTTATGTACTTTTACAGAACATTCATTTAGAAATTCTTGAAAAACAAGTCCAATAATATACAATTAAAAAAGTATGTATTTTTGTGTTATTTGAAAACTTCCTGTCCATGATTTTTCATAGAAAGAAATAACTTGTTACTTTTAAAAATATGCATTTAATTTATAATATGCATTGCACTTACCAAAAGGGAGAAATGCATCCCTGACACACAGAGTACAACACTGTTCTAAAAATAAACTTCATTTCTGTTGGAACCCTGCCGTCATAACAAAGGATTTGGTGATAAAAGGTTACCATATCAACCCCATACACTCAACTCCCTCTAATCCACACAGCTTGGGACCAAAGGTTGTGCAGATTATAGAATTTTGGGGATTATTATAGGTCATTAGTTTGTTTACATTTTTTCCTCCTGTAAATTAAATATTAATGCACAAATTAATGGGTTAAAAAGAAGTATATTGAAACACACTGGGTTATTTAATTGAAAGAAACATTACAATTAAGGAAAAATTATTATATATGTAAGGATATCGGGAGCGTTCCGGAACCTATAGAGGGAGTCGCGGGCCGTTCACTTTCCGGCATGGTGTCCGTACAGCCGTCTTTAATATGTAAGGACATTTAGGAGTTGACAGAACTAGTGGAATAAATAACTGGGACTCAGGAGCCGCTTGATGGACCGAACTCATTTATTTAGCCACTCATCTTACAGCTAATTCGCGAGTTCGGCCGGGGGTCCCTCGAGCCACTTATGTCGCTGGCTTTAGTAGCTACATTGGCATGGGTTTTGCAGACTTCTCAAAATTGCAAGTTCTCTCGTTTTTTGGCGCGGGTTTTATCTGATATCTTGGGGTTTATCATATTTTCCAGTAGATGGCATAGTTGTAAATTTGGGAGGAACATTTATTTAATTGGTTGATTAGCTTTTGATTGATTGCGCGGGCTCAGATTCCAGAATTGGGTTTAGTCAGCCCGGGAATCGGCTAACCACACATGGCTACCAAATCTGCAACTCAGCTATTTTTATTCTTAAAGATCGTCCGAAAATGATATCTGAAAGTAATAAGATGTATTGCTGGGAAACAAAGTTACAAGGAGTAAAACTGGTTTTAGAATGAGATTTAAAGTTAGGAGAAAGAAACTTCGGATTTTAATTTAAATTTTTGAAATTTTGAATTTTAAAAGGGTTTTATCCTTTCATATATATATATATATTTTTTTTTACAATTGCTTTTGTCTGATTTTATAATTATCAAGCATAGTATCAATTATATTTGTACGAGAACTTTTGATTTTTGGTCTAGCATTTTTTCTTGGAGTCTATGCATAGTCATTGTTTGTTGTTCTGAAACTAAACTCTGTTTGTGAAGAAAATCTAGATATTTATAACTGATTGCAAAATCCTGCTCAAGAATTACTAATTCACCATTCACCTTCATTGTCAGAATTATTCTGATTTTCAGTAGAGTTTAACAGAGTAGTACTTACAATGTCATCATCTGTGAAATAATCCGTATCTAAAGCTTCATCTTGGGAGGACATCCATTCAATTATATTTTCTCCATTCAAGAAATCAGGCACAACAGTTAGTGAAATTTTTGCAAACATAAAATATCTGCAGATTTTTTGTCTTACACTATCCAAACTGAAGCCACCAAAGTCAGTATCACCATCACTGTGTAAATGCTGGCAAAAAAAAAAAAAAAAATCCTCATTTCTTTTTTTTTTTCTTTTTTTTTCATTTGAAAAATGAAGTTTTACTTCATTGAAAAGCAAAAATTAAAGGGAGAAAAAACTGAATATCAATTCATCAATCAAATTGACGCAATTTTAAATTTCTCTCACAAATTTATGGTAACTGAATTTTCAATGTTTACATCTGAAACAGTGTGCGGATTATAGAGTCGCGGATTAGAGGAAGTTGACTGTATAGTAAAATTTCCTCCTTGTAACTTCACTCAAATTGTCTGAAATTTCACATTTTCTTTTAAAATTTTTAAAAAATGGTATGAATTTAAATTACAGTAAAAAAACCATAAAGGACATCTCAGGTCTCCCAAATTTGTCCACTATTTGGAGGTGTCTACTGTTTAGCAATAAAAATGTACAAATAGTAAAAGTGTTCGAGATTGAAAAAGTGCCCATTATAAAAGTTTTACTTTATTATTATTTTTTTTTTTTCAAATTTTTTAAATGATTCCTGAGATTTTTCTTCATACTTCAATATAAAATATAACTTTAGATGACTAAGATATCGAATAGAAATTAGTTCATAAAAAAGAAAGTCTTCATTTTTGGCAAAAGAAACTTTTAAAAAAATTGCTAAAAATTAAAAACTTGCTGTACGAATTCCGAATAAACTTTATTAAAAAGAGGACAAAATTTGCTATATTGGGCTAAATGACTGAATTTGAATTGTTTTTATGACTCGCTCAAAATCATCGGAGAACTTTAAAAATCAGAGAAGTATGTGAATTTTTCCATTCAATAATAAAATAACAAAAATCTAAATCTCAGATGTGTTCGGACCTGTCCTCATCCATCCCAAACCATATTTGCATATCTCTATGTGTAATAGATTTCCCTACATTAAAAAAAAAAAAAATTCTGATACGTTACTTTAAATAATGGCAGCAATGTGGCTGAAATTTTCGGTTACATTTCTGCTTATTTCAGATAAGTATTTGGAAACATTTCCGCATATTTCAGAAATGTTAGGGTATATTTCAGTGTGTTTGTGTGTATTTCAGAAATGTTTCTGTGCATTTCAAAAAGCTGCTTGAATATGTCGGAATTTATTTATTTAAGAAAGTAATAAGCTTTTTTAACCCTTTATGCTCCAAAGTATGAATTTATGAAAATTTCATCTTCTAAGGCATTTTTCGTGACTTTTTGAAACTACATTAGAAGATTTACACAATCATTTAATAAATTTTAGGAGCATTTTGCCAATTAAAATTAATTAATTAAATTTGAATTTATAGGGATTTTGTACAATATTTATAACCCCACTCAAATCTTTTATTTAAAATATATTTTTTAGTATTTAGTAGAATTAGGAAATCTACAAATAGAATGTTCTTACAATATAAATATTTCCAAATTGAAACTTACCCCCCCCCCCCCCCCCACACACACACACACACAATCTTTCACCGTCAAGAAAGCTGGAAAGATGCAAAGGCAAAAGAAATCATCCTTATAAAAATATTTTTGTTTTGTGCAACCAGTAATCCTTTTTTGGAACAAGATAAAGTATGTATAACTCATTCTAAACTGTATTACTACTAATTGATATATAAAATTAATTTTGTAACAAGTTATTTTAATAGTACTTTAAAGTACCATCAGGGCATAAAGGGTAAAAAGAATTAATATTATCCCGTTGAATTTTATTGCTTAATAATGTTAGAGTTGCTGTTAATTGTTTGTTGCACGTACAAAGGTAAGTAACTCGTTTGAAATATATACTCTTGTCCATGAATCCATGATATTAGCTATTTATTAATGAATAATACTGTAGTACTATTATTAGTGAAGTACAGATAGTGCTGTTTATATTTTTTTATCATCTTTTCACTTACGTTCCAATTTGCAACTTTTGTAATTATGAAATGTATTGATTACATAACTGAAGAAATTCATAATTTAACTTGTACTAGGCATTTTATCCTTATTGTTTATGAATCACATTGTAAAAAGATATTGACAATTTGATTTACAAGCATACAGACACAGACTTTCTTTTATTAATATTGATTATATAATTTTTTTCATTCTGTTTTATTTCACAGAATTTTCATTTTTATCCTAAAAAAATGATGGAAATGCAAATTTAGTTGATAGTTATTTTTGAAAATATAACAGTTGTTTTGCGAGTCGTTATTATTGTTGAAGGAATGGCCATAGTTAAAATGAGAGGATTGAACTTTGTGCCTTTATATTAAGAAGTAATCGGACAATGTGACAAGAGCACAAATGAAAATATGTATGTAAAAAAAAGGCAGACAGCTGTTTCGAAGCTTCTAAAGATTCATAGTCAGTGTAACAGTCAAAATTACAAGAAGTAAGTATATAAAAACATAGAAAAATGCAAGTAATGCAGCTCATGGTCAAGGGTGAAATGACAGTAAAATGTTCGAAACAGCAGAGTCAAGAGTTCCCTGATGGATGACATACTTGAGGAGACCAATGACAAGGTAGCACTTAGTTCCTTCAGAGTGAGGCAGTAAGAGCTTAAGTAAGGAGGAGGAGAAGGGGGGTGGGGTGGAGGAGAGCGAATTAACAAAGGGGGTGTCAGATTTTAGAAAAACTTGGAGTACTGGACATATGTACCAGACTGTTAGACTTATTCTATATCTGATAAAATTCCCAAAAATCAAGGTTGTAAATTGATGAGCATTTCTGAATTATTGAACCTTTTGAAAAGTTAAAATTGTGTTTGCTAAATCAACAATGGTTAGCAATAGCGGGTCATTTATTTAATATTACCATTTTTAATATTATTCTTATGCTCCCTCAAGCAGATCTTAAAAGGTCGCTTGGTTTAGCCTATAGACATTTTTTTTCACACTCGTAAGATACAAGATACCTTGTGAGTGTGATAATAATGTAGAAATTGAAGTTAGAGCACAGACAGATGAACCAGCCTTTTGAACGGGGGGGGGGGGGGGTGCCCAGACTTCTTAACCTGAACATGTTGGATACAAAGAATATCTTATATGGTAAAACCTGCTAAAACGGAACCTAATAAAACCAGTCGAATTTCCGTTTTAGACAGGTTTTTATCTTAGAAGGTATAGTTGTGTGGTATTTTTTTTAAAAAGGATTCAAACGCGATTTTTGTTTGAGTGAGGAGGGGTGAGAAGGGGTTTAAAACATCAAAACTGATACTAATGGTTTAAAAAAAAAAAAAGAATGTAAATCTCTTTTCAGCAGTGACATAAGACAGTGACTAAGAGTGGTCACAAGTGTAAAATCTTTTGGCACCCTAACTTCTTATAAAGATTAAAAAAGGCCTTTAATCATGCTGGAAATCCTGCTCCCTCTATAGGCACAAGGGCATGACATCTAAAATTATCTCAAAATCTTGTAGATGAAGTTTTACGGGATGATAAATCTCAGATAATACATACGGTACACCAATACATAGGCACGAAAGTTTTCAGAATGTGACTCCATGACTTCTTAGGGATCACCAGAGGGACCCAAGAAATTTTGGAGGAAAGTCTATGTAAAGAATTATTTTATTATCATAAATAATTATAATATTCATTAATACCGTAATTTCCTGCCTATAATCCGCGGATCAAACAATCATGCTTTGATCCAGAAATTTTATTTCATTATTGAAGTTAAATATTTATCGCGATTTAACAAGTTACGTTTTATGAAACAAGATTTCTGAGTTCGAACATAATTGTTTGATCCGCGGATTACAAGTCGGAAATTACGGAAATTCATGCTTTTACCTCAGAATGTGTCGAATATATTAAGTAGGGCGAGTCATGATCAGGATCGTACTGGCCCACCGAGCAACGAGGCAAATGCCCGGTGCGCCCCTCGTCGGATTTTTTTTTTTTTTTTTTTTTTTTAATGATATCTTTTTGTTTAGAACCACGCTTAAAATAAAGTTTCTGAGCAGCAAAAAAATTTTATTTGACGTTTTTAAAAACGCATCTACGAATGATACTTTCTAAGAAAACTATTAATAACGTTTTATACGTTATATTTACAGTATATTCTTCCTTTAAGAATTTGCGTCTCGAACTGTTACCCGCTATTGTGGTATTTCTACACATTGGGTAAGTCAACGATGAAAGAGGTAGAATGTGATCTCAAGAAAAAGAAATTTTAGTCTTTATTGGACCCATTTTGACACGAGGCGGCTTTGCTAGTCATGGGTCACGGCGCCCTGGGACAGAATTTTTTTCAGCGCCTCTACGAATGATGTCTTGTAAGGAAACTGATATTAAGAATTAATCACGCTTTTAGCTAATTTTCTGCCTTTAAGTATTTGGCGCCTCCTATGGCTGCCCGGTATTTTGGAATTTCTACCTATTGAGCTAATGCAAACGATGAAACAGGATTGAATGTCTTAAAAATCCTTTTAATTCGACCTATTCACAGAAGTGGCTTTGGTAGTCATGGTGCCCCGTGCCAATAGTTTTTCTTCAGCGCCTCTACGAATGATGTCTTGTAAAGAAACTAATATTAAGAATTAATCACGTATTTAGCGTATTTTCTACATTTAAGTATTTGGCGCCTCGTGTGGTTGCCCGGTATTTTGGAATTTCTACCTATTGAGCTGATGCAAACGATGAAACACGATTTTAACGCTTTACACGATAAACGCCTTAAAAGTCATTTTAATTCTACCTATTGACAGAGGTATGGCTTTATTAGTCATGGCGCCTCATGCCAAATTTTTTGAGCGCCTCTACGAATGATGATTTCCGAAGAAACTAATATTAAGTATTAATCCCATTTTACGTATTTTTCGCCGTGTGTAATTTCGAGATATTTTGGTATTTCTGCATTTTGTGTAAGTATAACGGTAAAAAAAGGTTGAAGGTCAGTTGACTTTCGTAATAATGGTGCCCAGGGGCAAATTTTAAAGCATCTATACAAATGATGACTTCTAAAGAAACAAACATTCAGTGTTAAGCATTTCTTTCTTGTATTTTCTACTTTTGAGAATTTGACGCCTCGGTGGTTACACAGTATTTTGACATTTATAACTTTTATGCAAGTGCAAAGAAGGAGATGGAGTGTCAATTAAAAAAGAAAAAAAAAACGGATTTTCATTTTAATTACTCTTTAGTACAGTGCTGGCTTTGGTACACGGTACCCTAAGAAATACTTTTTCATTGAATCCATTGGTGGTGGTTTCTGGTGAAAGTATTAGTATTAATACTTTTGCATATTTTTCACTCCTTAGCTTTTAGCGTGAAGGGCAGCTTCCCAGTGCCCCCTTCCCCCTGCAATCCTCTCCGAAGGCATATCTGACCCTTGGCTTTGATTTTTCGTCTAACATTTTGTGATAATATACGCATATATATGCGTAATCCTTCCTGACCTGAGATATAGTTTTTAGCCTAGAGTAAGACTGACAGGAGACTATGTGGACCCACTCCAAAAACTTTTTTTCAATTGGTATCTCTTCACGAATATTAGAACAGTTAATGACGCCCCTAGATTGTGGCTGGCGCCCCTAAATTGTGGCTAGCATTTGATTTATTATTTAGCCATATTTATTTATTTTGCAAATTTGGCAAATTTTTTTATTAAAAAGTACATTACTATTTCCGAATAGTTAATAATTCGACTTTATTTAATTTGTCATTAGAAAAGACGAAAATAGTGGTAAGTTTTTTTTAATTAAAAAATGTCAATGCTGGTCTAGCATCAGATTTCTTTTAAGGCTGTTCTCAACTGCTCTGAACAACAAGCGCAAAACGTTTAATACATTTACAAATTCCTTTTTTAACGGAAAGATATAAAATTGGAAGGCCTGACTATGGAAGCGAACTGTGTTTTACATTTTTTGATAAATAAATTACTTATTGAGTTAAAGACTATTTTGGTCTTTAAACGCCCACTTTGACACTATTTTTGAAAGATCTATTGTGTTTGCAAAAAAAGGGAAAACAGTTCTGTTACATAGTTCCTGAACAACAATATCTGCTAGTTTCAGTCATTTCCGAACAAAAATGAATTAAATCTTACGTCACCAAGTTACCCTTTTGGATTTTAGAACAGCCTTAAGTGCAATGTTTTTCATGGAATGTTTTTAGATTCGAAATTTCTTTATGGCTTGTTTATATGTAGTCGAAATTTATAAATTTTGATTTAAAAATAAATAAAATTTATTAGTACATCTAAATCTTATTTGACGTTTCTGTCATTTATTGAATGTTATACACATCTTTAAAAATATTAGTTTTACGAATTCTTCACTAAAATTAAATAATTTTCTTACTGCTGTCAATTTTTTAAATGAAATGTCTATATTTTTTAACCAACTTCCAACGAAAGAGGTCGTGAAACTGAAATTCCCCCTCTTGCTTTTATTTACAAGAGGGACGCGAAGCGACGCAGACCTTCCTAATTTATTAAATGTTTAAGAGAAGAAGCACATTAATAAATTCAATTTTATGAAGTAAGGCATCGATTTTTGAAAGTATTTTAGGCTTTAAATGCATTAAGGCTGTTCTTAACTGCTTTGCTCAACAAGCGCAAAACGTTTTGACACATTTACAAATTCATTTTTTAACGGAAAGATATAAAATTGGAAAGCCTGGCCATGGAAGCGATTTGGAATTGAACTGTTTTTTTTTTTTTCATTTTTTGATCCATCAATTACCTATTGAGCACAGAGTATGGAGATCTATTAAAATCTCCTTACTCTGTGCTATTGAGTTATAAGCATTTTCGATCATGTGACAAACTCGTTTTTCGCCCGCTCTTGAGTGCTCTTTCTCCCTTCGTGCGGAAATTCGATTCAAAACGCCCACTTTGACGCTATTTTCTGAAAGATCTATTGCGTTTGCAAAGAAATGGAAAAAACAGCTCAATTACATAGTTTCTGAACAACAACACCAGCTAGTTTCATGCATTTTCGAACAAAAATAAATTAAAACTTATGTCAGAAAGTTGCCCTTTTGGATTTGAGAACAGCCTTAAAGAAACAAATTGAAAAGAGATGCAGAAAAAGTGATGTTTACTTGCTCTTTCGGTAATGAGAAACAGCTATACCATTAGTTTCTTCAGATGCATGCATTAGTTTTCCTTAGAATTCTCTTATAGAAAACTGTTATCGCCCTTCCCACGGCCACGACCAGCTGAAAGATCGACCTCCCAAAAAGATCTTTGTACACCACATGGAAGAATTTTTCTCAAAAGACAGTTAACAACAACAGTTTGTCATTAGTGATTTAAAAGGGTCCGTTTTAAAACACATTTAGGGTAAAGAGGAGGAACCATCAATATCAATCGAAACCGACAACTGCTTGCCGTGCAAGAATCTTCCTATTATCACAGCTTCCATTACCTACGAATATCGTTTATCATTCACATTGACAATTATTTCCGGATTAGTTCAGAGGACAGAAAAAAAAAACCCACAAGCGTTTTAGACTGAATTCAAGCAAGTATATTAGGTAGCTTTCTTTACAAAAAGCTACCTATTGCAGCCGTTCGGAGGAAAGCGATTTCAAAAAATTTTGGTATATATTCATCGATCATGACCCCCAGACCCCGAAACCACCCTCCGTTAAAAATTGATATATATATATATATATATATATCTGACCTATGTCACACTGTAACTCTCGTATTTATGAACCGATTTGGATGTAATTCGGTGCATACATAGTACATACCAATGTCTCGACCGAGTTCGTTGGCCAGCTTCATCCGCCATTTTGTTTCAAAATGGCGGCCATTTAAAAATTTTTAAAAAATTTAAAATTTGAAATGTGGTACCAAAAAATTGAAAATGGAAAAATATTTTTTTCTTATGTATTTGAAGTTTATACAAAGACTCCGTAGCAGTTTTTGTTTCGTCTACATCTTAAAAAATGGCTGAGTTATAGCATTTTGAATTTCTAGCGAAGCTGACATTTTGAAACGTCCTGAATTTTGTCACGCGATAAAAGGCGTATTTATGAACCGATTTGGATGTAACTTCGTTTATACATAGTACAGACCAATGTCTCGACCGAGTTCGTTGGCCAGCTTCATCCGCCATCTTGTTTAAAAATGGCGGTCATTTAAAATTTTAAGAAAAATTTTAATTTGAAATGTGGTACCAAAAAATTTAAAATTGAAAAAATATTTTTTTCTTATGTGTTTGACCTTGATAAAAAGATTCGGGAACAGTTTTTGTTTCGTCTATATCTTAAAAAATGGCTGAGTTATAGCATTTTGATTTCTAGCGTGGCTGACATTTTGAAACGTCCTGATTTTTGCCACGTGATAACAGACGTATTTATGAACCGATTTGGATGTACCTTGGTGTGTACATAGTGCATACAAATAACTCAACCGAATTCATTGGCCAGCTTCATCCGCCATCTTGTTTCAAAATGGCGGCCATTTAAAAAAAATTTAAATTTAAAATGAGATACTAAAAAATTGGAAAATGAAAAAGATTTTTTCGTATGTGTTTGACCTTAATACAAAGATTCCAGAACAGGTTTTGATTCGTCTATATCTAAAAAATGGCTGAGTTATAACATTTTGAATTTCTATTGTGGCTGACATTTTAAAACGACCTGATTTTTGTCACGCGATAACAGGCGTATTTATGAACCGATTTGAATGTAACATGGTCTGTACATAGTACATACCAATATCTCGACCGAGTTCGTTGGCCAGCTTCATTCGCCATCTTGTTTCAAAAGGGTTGCCATTTTTTTTTAAAAATGTAATTTAAAATGAGGTATTAAAAAATTGGAAAATGAAAAAGATTTTTTTTATGTGTTTGGCCTTGCTACAAAGATTCTGGAGCAGTTTTTGTTTCTGAAAATTTTTTCTTTTGTTTATATCTTAAAAAGTGGTTGAATTATGGCACTTTGAATTTCTATCATGGCTAACACTTTGAAACAATCTTGTATTTGTCACGCGATACCACACGTATTCGCCTATTTCGATCGAAGAAAGCATGTGGATAGTATACATCAATATCTCGACCAAGTTCGCTGGCCAGCTTCATCAGCCATCTTGTTTCAAAATGGCGGCCATCAAATAAAAAAAATATATATTTGAAGTGAGATGCAAAAAAATAAGAAATTGAAAAAGGTTTCTTTCTTAAGTATTTGACCTTGATATAAGGATTTAGGCGCATTTTTTGTTTGTCTTTATCTTAAAAAATGGCTCAGATATAGCAGTTTCAATTTCTAACGTGGGTGACATTTTGAAAAATCTGATTTTTTGCCTGCGACAGCACTCGTATATATCAACCGATTCCGATGTGAGTGAGCATGTGCACAGCAATTACTAAGGTCTCGACCAAGTTCACTGGTTAGCCTCATCCACCATGTTGTCTTAAAATGGCAGGCACTTTAAGAAATCGCCGAATTTGGCAGCCAAATATAAGTTACTTTAAATAAAAGCAGCTTGGATACAGCTGACTAATTTCGCGAAATTCTCATTCATAATGATTTAGTATTGATAAAAATTAGTATTGAATCTCCTACATTCGGTTTCCACTTAATTGAGCTTCGTGTGTTTGAATAATATAAGTTGGCTTTTTAAAAATAAGGAATATGAAAGCTACCTCTTCCTCCCGGCACTGGCCGGAAGGACTTTTTTACTCTGGAGTGTCTCTTTTTTGAATTCTGATTTTTTATTTTTTGAAGAGTAAAAAAAATAACAAAATGCAAACGTATACAGCCATGCCTGGAAAGATTTATAACCCTTACCAAACGTAATCATACAAATACGAAATTGTTAACTCCAATTGGAGATCAAACGTCCGATTCAAGAGACTTGTAAGTAATTTTAAATTATCAAGTTTTGACTAATAATATGCTGTTAATTAATTATATGGTATGTTATGTCATGAATTTTTGATAATGAGTGTTCGATATTTTCCAAATATCAATATGCTTCGGATATAAAACTATGCCTTTTGTAGAAAGGGATGACACATGGGCGCCAGCAATGGGCGAGGGGAGGGGAATAAAAAGAGGGCAATTGCCCCTCTGAATTTTCGAATTTAACTAAATTTTCTTTTTCTCTCATGATTTTGAAAAAGTAATAGATTGTTCCTCTTAAATGATTTATTATAAATATACATTAAGAAAAAAAAATTAACCAAGTCCAAACACCCAATCGTCAGAGGTTAGTAGTCTGTCCCCTTGAAGCCCTCATAAAAGATCAATTTTAGTTCTGTTTTTCTTCTACGTTTATGCATTAAAAATTATTTCAAATTGCGGTTCAGGAAAAAATAAATAAATTGAGGGGAAAAAAAGAATAATAAACTAATTCAATCTTTTTTTATAAAGAAGCCGATAAAAGTTTGATTTTTGATATACATCTTATTTGTTACATTTCTGTATTTTTTTTAATGGTGGTATGTTTCGAAATTGTCTTAAGTAAGGTTCTTGCCAAAGGAAAAAAAAGTAAGTTTTGGCAGTGTAGTACAAGCACATATCTGTTCCAAAATCTCCCCCCTCCTTGGATTTTGTTCTGTGTGCGCCCATGGGAGGAAACCAAATTTACACGAGCTTTTCAAGATATTTTTCTTTCCCCTCTAGTTAAGATACATTAAGTTTTTTACTTTTACTGAATAACGGCAATATTGTTTAAATATGTGTTTAATCTTTATAAAATTTGCTCCAACATAAAAAAAAATAAATTTAAAATTCAACATTTTAACACTTTCCAAAATAGTTGAAAAGTGCGTATGGCTTCGGTTAGTCTGTCCGTAAACGTAAATAAACTCAGATTGCTACGCCACTTATGTGTATGATTTACTGTAGGCGGTTCTTTAATGAAAATTGGAGTGTGTAACACTTATAGTTCGTTTACAGAGACACACAAAAATATTCCGTTGCATTATGTCCCATGGGAAAAAAAAATTTGCAGTGTATTTTAATGATGTTACAGTACTTCAAACATAGTTAAATTTATTAATTTGATACACTACATGGAATACGAATTGAATAGTTTTTATCGTTTATTTACAGGTACACACAAAATAATCTAATTGTATTATTATTCTCAGCATAAAGTAATTGTTTGAAATCGCTTTTTAAATTGATACTAGTGACTTTTGCTGTTTTGTTTTTTTCCCGCGACTACACCATTGTATCTATCCATATATTATAAAATGCCATCCATATATTCTAAAAACAAGTACATTGTTCATACGAAACTCTTGAACGTAAACGACTTTTTTTTACTGGGGTGACGGGCGTTCTGCCGCTATAAATGGCTCTCTTTCAATATCATTAAGTTGTCTGTTTTCACGTCTCTCTCTCTCGCTCTCCTTTTTTTTTCGTCTTTTTTTTTTTTACGTTCTAGGCTTTAATTTATATAAAAATTGATTAATTTTGACGAAATGTTAATACGCTATTAACACTAGAACTACCAAGACCGTCATTTTGACGGTTTTCAAATTTCATGCTTAAAAATTTGATATAATTTATGTATTGTTCTAGAATTTTATGATACGACTTTTAATGAAATATAAGAATAGTTAAATATTCCTTTTCAGTTTCCACTCACCCACTTTATTTTCCATAATCAGTATGACCTATACCTATTTATACCATGACCCGTCAAAATGACGACTTTGGCAATTTCGATGTTGAATGATCCAAAGTGTTCGGCAGCCGTTATAACGGGATCAAATTTGGTCCGATTACGATTTAGTTTAGAACTGAACGGTCTGACTGGTAAATGTAATCAGGATGCAATCATTATCAGTTGTATTTCTAACGTGATAAAGTTCTTGGTGAAAAGTGCAATCTGTGCAAAGTGTAATCTGTAAAAAATCCAATCTCAGAAAATAGTATTGTTGGAAGGCTAATTGCTTTCATGCACAGCTTGATTTCCGACAGCTGATGTCACTCATTATTAGAGGCACTCTACAAACCGTCGGAATACCAGAAGGCGTGGCCTAAAAGCAAGGAAGTGGCTACTCGTCCGACCAATCGGACTTTTATCTGTTTAGGCAAAACGTCCGACCATCGTATGCGCATGCGCGCCAGCAGATGATAGGACGAAATCGCTTTTTCATAACTCTGCCTTTTAAAATATAATTGTTTATTTATTTTCAATGCACAGTAAAAGTGCATTTCTGCAAATTAGGATATTTTCTTTTTAGAAGAAAGTTATTTATATTTATAAATATTAATTTAGTAATATTTGTCTTCAATTATTTATTTTTTTTTAAACGTTATATTTCGTTAAGCAAATAAGTGTACTTTATATATTTGTTTCTATATTTATATTATTAATGTTATTTATTAATTATTCAATATATTATTATTAATTTAATAATTTATTATATTATGATAATTTAATAAATTTATTATTAATTTAATAATAATTATTTATTAACTATTAGTAAAATATTAACAATTTTGCTAATAATAAAATAGCAAATAATAAATAGTTTGCAATTATAAACAATAATAAATGTTAGAGTATTTAATATTTCTTAATTGTTAAATTTATGTATATAGATATATATTCAATATGTTTAAAAACTGTCTAGCATGAGGAAGTCTGACAAAACAAATTTTAGTTTAGATTATTTCATGTTGATATTTTGCATTTTTAATAAAAAAGCAGGCTAGGTTGGGTCATAGACAAACATGTTCCAAAATTGCGCCCCTCCCTGGATTTCTTTCTGTCGGCGTCTATATCTCTTAATATTTCAATTTATATCTTATTATTTTCCAAGATTTAGAAAATCGGGTATGAGGGGGGGGGGGGGGAGGGGCTTCATTTCATATTCCATGAAAATGAGCAATATTACTTAATTTACGTTTGTTTTTTGTTTGTTTTTTTCCAAATTGTACAAAAAATTATTTCAGCCAATGAGAAATTATTTTTTGTTTTACTTTTTAAAAAAGGTACTTTTCGGTTAGCCATGCACCAGTGTTATATATAAAAATAACATTGATGCTTCCTACAAACTACTTTAAAAAAAATTACTTTACTCGCTAAGTTATATGTTCCAAAAAATAGCATATTACACAACAAACAATGACAAAACTAGGACCTACTATAATTTCTCATTACTTCTAACATACTATTTTGACCATTGAATTTATTGAATTCATGATTCGTCTAAAACTTTATTATACACTCAAACATATAGGCTCAAATCAAAGAATTTTCCACAGAAAACATTTTATTTTTTGATAATGAATTACATTTAAAAAAAAAAAATAAGAATAAGTAAATGCTTTTTGAAGAAAAAAAGTAAATTTTCAATTTAATAGATATACTTAAATTAATGACCTATGCAGTAAGATAAATCTATAGCTATACTTGTAAAAGAAATGCACCTAAATAACAATTTAAATAAATGGAGAATCTTTTATTATTTTGGCTTCAATACTTTTTTAATAAATGAATATAATCACTACGTCGCTAACAAGACATGCAGATTTAACTTAAAATACACCGACTAGGTAAAATTAAATAAATGAAAATAAACTTTTGAGATTAAAAAACTTTTTTATGAAACAATAAATCTTTAATAAAGTAATTAATAACATAATGAAATGATAACTTTTTTTTAATGTTCAAAACTTACTTATTATATTAAAGTTATTAAAAAAACTTAGTTTAAAATTTAAAATAACTGCTTTGTATTAAATTATTCAATAATTTATTCATATGAATATAAATAGTAGTTGTTTCATAAACAAAACATTCTAAAAGCCAAAATGTTGTAACAAAGGACAACTGGGAATGGAAACTTTAAAAATACAGTAGACTCCATTAAAGCGGCATATCATGGGACCAGAAATTATGCAGATTTTAGAATTTTGAAAATTTCTGGTCACTGTTTTGTTTACGTTTTTAAACAATAATTTGAATGCAACACTGCACTCGAAATTATAATGAATGTAAAGTAAATTTAAGTCATGTAAAGTAAATTTAAGTCATGTAAAGTAAATTACTAAAATATTAAGTAAAATAATAAAAATTAAGAAAATTTTAAAAATGTATAGAAAAAACGAAGGTCAAATAAATAATAATGCATAACTTATACGCATAAAAATAAAGAGAAATTTTTCTTGAATTATTCAATGAAATTTTCCTCTTAAAAATACAATAATAATTTATTTAAAAACTTATTATAAAAAAGGTTTCTTTCATGTTTACTCAGACAAACCAAAAGAGCTTTATTAATACATAAATAAAATTTTTAATTAAGCATGTAATCGCTACTAATATCAGCGCTCCGCTAACTTGAAATATTTTACTT
This sequence comes from Maratus speciosus, assembly GCA_963932465.1. Taxonomy (NCBI): domain Eukaryota; kingdom Metazoa; phylum Arthropoda; class Arachnida; order Araneae; family Salticidae; genus Maratus; species Maratus speciosus. The sequence continues at coordinate 228,236,206 of OZ010800.1, read as the reverse complement.
GAACAAGCTGTAAACAAACATGTACGCCTGTGCAAACGATGGTCGGACTTTCTGCCTAAATAGCTAAAAGTCCGATTGTTCGGACGAATAGCCACTTCCTAAAAGCAAGAGAGGGAAAGGAATTAAAAACTGAAATGAAGTGAGAAACGACTAGGTACATGTTTTTGCTCCCGAGTGTGAGATGTGATGGAATGTGTGTGTTCGAAGAATGTCGTCTTAGGACATGGCAAAATATATGAGCTTTCAAATTTATTTTTTGCAAATTCTATGCAACAAATAATGATTTCCAGGAAGCAAAAAATTATTCGAAAAATTCAAAGAACTCAGTAGTATAAATAACGACTGTTCGGACACTAATTCAAGTAAAAATAATTTGCACATATCTTGCGTGGAAAATAAAACTGAATTTTCAGGCTCTGAAGAAGCTGAAGATGAAATTGAAGTACGATATATTGAAGAAAGTGAAGAAGATGAATATGAAAGTGAAGATTCATGGAGTGAATATTAAATTCTCCAAAAGAGCCACAGACGCAGAAAGCGATTGCGAATATCTTCAGATACTCAATCAGATAGCCAAACAGAAACAGAAAAAAGACAGAAGAAAGACATTGCTCTCGACGGTAATAATTGGGAAGAATTAGGGAATGGTTGTGTTGGTAGACTCCCATCACATTCTGTATTCAAGGATAGTTCAGGCCCAACTGGTTACGCGAAGCGAAACATTATGCTTGGCAATGTTAGCTGTGCATTTAGACTTATAATTCACAATCGAATGATGAATCACATAAAAACTTGCACTGAGCTCGAGGCTTGTACAAAAGGACGATTGGGAAATTACTATTGAAGAATTATATGCATTTGTATCTATTTTGTATGCTCGAGCAGCCTACGAAGCGAGAAATTTGAAATTATCATAGTTGTGGTCAGAAAAATGGGGACCTTCTTTCCTTCACGAAACATAGAAACACTCGTGATGAGTAGAAACAGATTTTTAGAAATTATGAGATTCATTCGTTTCGACAAAAAAAGCGAGGGGAGTGTTCGCTTAAGAACTGACAAATTTGGATTAGCTTCCAAAATGTCGAAGTCCTTTATTGGTAACAGCCAAGCTTGTTACAAACCAGATCAGAATATAAGCGTAGATGAACAACTGTTTTCCACAAAGGTAAGATGTGTTTATGCAATATATGCCCAAAAAACCGGGCAGAATCGAAATTAAGTTTTGGTTAGATGTAGGCTTGCGAAGTAAATATCTTATAAATGGCTTTCGTTATTTAGGCAAAGATGAACTTAGACCATCCGGAGTACCTTTTGAATGAATTTGTAGCTTTGAATCTTGTAAAAAACTATGTAGATTGTGGGAGAAATATAACAACGGATAATTTTTTTACAAGTATACAACTCGCGAAGAAGCTACTGGCCAAAAAACAAATCTTGTTGGGACTATGCGAGCTAATAAAAGAGAATTGCCGAAAATATCTCCAGTTAGAAAAGATAACATGGCTCTTTTCTCCACAAAACTCTACAAATCAAATGATATTGTTCCAACAATTTAGAAAAGTAAACCTCGTAAAAAAGTACTACTTCTTAGCTCAAAATATAAATCCGTAAAAATTGCTTCTAATCGAAAAAAAAATTCCTGCAACTGTGCCGTTTTACAATGAGACTAAGTTTGGAGTACATGTAGTTGACCAAATGGCTCGCAAATATAGCGCAAAGGCAGGGTCACGTAGATGGCCTTTGTAGGTATTTTACAATATTTTGGACTTGGTAGCAATCAATGCGTGAATTTTATATAAATAGACTTATGAATATATAACTAGAAAACAATTTTTATTTCAATTATCTAAAGAACTCTCCAGTTCTGCAGAAAAGAAGCCTTCTCCCCAAAACAAGAACAAAAAGCAATGAATTGTACTCCAGAAAACTAAAAAAAAGTCCTTATGAACAGAATTCTTGCCAAATTCGATTGTGCAAAAAAAACAGAGCGATTTATTCCTGTAATGTATGCAACAAACATGTTTGTGGCAAGTGTTCATCTAAAATGGCATGTACTTGTAAAATATGTGCCTCATAGTTATTTCATACATATCAAATGTGCTATATAAATGCAAATAGAAACTCTTTTTTTTATTAATAATTAATTGATTACTATATTAAATGTTGTTTTTGATAAATTATATTATTTTATTTACATTAACTAAGTGGCAAGTGATCATCTAAGATAACATGTACTTGCATGTGCTTCATAGTTATTTCATACCTATCAAATGTGCTATACAGTCGACGCTCGTTTTTACGAACCTGTAGGGAACACTAAAATAGTTCGTAAAATAGAAAGTTCGTAAAATAGAAAAACACCAAAAATGATACGAATAAGTACTTTATTCTTATCTAATTTTATTAAACTGCCCCCTCTTCATAGATGAAGCAGTATTTCAAGATTATTTATTATATAATAAATTTATACATGTATTTTTAAATATACAAAAAATAAATGCAAATTTATACAAAAAAAATAATTTTAGTACACAGAAACATGCTTTGAAAACATTAAATATGAAAACACAGACTGTATTAGTACTTAGTAGGTGAAAATACATCGATGAAAGCATAGATACAAAATTAGGAATGGCAATAATCGCTCATCTTTTTTTTTTTTTTTTTTTTTTTTTTTTTTTTTTTAAATCACATTTTGAAAAATATATGTTTCCATTTTACCTATGATTGAAATACTTTCACAGTTATTGTTCCCTTCAAAATAGTGCCTTAGTGCTTTTAACCACCACTTGAAATTGTTGCTATGGCCTCTCCCTCCGAAAGAGATTGGGAAAAACAACACATTCTTGGAATGCACCTAATGCCTCATTACACCTGTTGAAAGTTTAATTGACGTAACACTGCGTTCCGATATTTTTTTAAAAAAATGCAGAAGTATGAAAACTGAGTTCGCAAAAAAGAGATTTTCATAATCCGTAGTTCGTAAATGGGAGCGAAAAATTGCATTGCTTCTATGGGAGCGTATTCGGGACCACTCTATAGTTCGTAAAATCGCAAGTGTTCGTGAAAAAGAGGTTCGTAAAAACGAGCGTCTACTGTACTATAAATGCAAATAGAAACTGTTTTTGTTTTTTTTTTTTATATAATGAATTATTATATTAAATGTTGTTTTCGGCAAATTATATTATTTTATTTACATTAACTAAGTGGCAAGTGTTCATCTCAGATAACATGAACTTGTAAAATATGTGCATCATAGTTATTTCATACATATCAAATGTACTACAATATAAATGCAAATAGAAACTGTTTTTTATTAATAATTAATGAATTATTATATTATATGTCGTTTTTGTTAAATTATATTCTTTTATTTATATTAACTAGGTCAAAAGTTACAATGAAAAGCCATGATCAAAAATCCGTCAATTTGACGGGTGCGGTAAAACTAGGTATATATGTAACATCGGTAGTTCTAGTGTTAAGGCAATTCTCAAAAAAAAATATTTTTTCGTTCAACAATGTGAATCTTTTTGACACACTCTCGGAGCCATGATTATTAAAATGATTTGTAATCGAATTTTTTCTTTCATTTTTCCGATGTATAAATGTCATCCTGAGTTATAAGCGATTGTTCTCTAGTGGCAACATATTTTTTCCTTTTCCCGCGCCGTCGCGCATCCGGAAATTCGGTTCAAAACTTCAACTTTGACACATTTGCTGAAAGATTTCCTACTTTTATCAAGAAATGAAAAAAATGCTTACTTACACGGTTCTTAATAAGACCACCTGTCAATTTCCTGCGTTTGAGAACAAAAATGAACAATAAAAAAAATTGTCAGAAAATATTCTATTTGGATTTAAAAACAAATTTAAAGCACACAATACCATTTTACGTTTCTAAAATACTCGTCGTTTCGTGTATATATATAACAGTTACAAAATTGATTATATATGTATATCTATATTTTCACCGGTACACCTCAGAAATTTTATCTGTGTCATCGTTTATTTCACATCATAATACGCGATATTGATCCTAAGCCATGAGATTTACAATTAATGCGGATTACAGCCCTTCATTAGGTCAGTTAACCCGACTACACCCGCGATTTCGATCCGATCGGTTCGGGTAGGAAGGCAATATTTTTTTCGTTGCGCGTTGGGTTGATTCTAATTGTTTAGGGTTGGGTTTTGACTCTTGTGGATGGATTTTGGTAAGCCGTTTATTTATTTATTTTTTTCTTTCTCAAACGAATGCCACAAATATTAAACTTTATATCTCCATATATATCAGTGTATATACAGGGTGATTCAGCTCGTCGGTGACAAACTTTAAGGATCGATAGAGCACACCTAGACGAACATTTTTGAATAGGGAATGTAGGGTCCCTGACGCGATGGTAAGGCGCTAGGCGCTTTCGAAAATTTGGGTGCCGAAATTCGAAACGTCATAAAAACTAGGGAAATGGTTAGATTTTCTTGCTTGTTGCGTCGAAATGATTCTGTTTGTTTAGACTTTCTTCAGTACCAATTTGATAAGCGTATCTCTTAAAACATGGATAGGGGGCGCTGCAGACTTTGGAGAGCTAGACAACAACTTTAAGCCCGTTATTTTGATAATTTAACACATGCTCGCCAAAGTTTATACTCTAACTTAAAGTTTGAACCCAAAAGTAGAGCCCTGCAAAAAGCGTAAGAGCCGGAATAAAATGTCAAAGTACAGGGTGGTCGAAACTCGAAGGCTCCTAGGAGATAAACAAACAGATTTCTTGACTTATGGCATGCATTTTCATGATTCTGTTTGCTGGGGCTCTCTGAAACTCAGTTGAACGGTACAAAAAGAAACATCGATAGGGGGCGCTTTGGGCAAAAAACATAATTCGTTGACATTTCGGACGCTAACTGGAAACGGGGCGCTACGATCAGTTAGAAACAAAACAAGAGAGTAATTTACTTATCATAAGAAGCTATTAAAACTGCAGTTTGTTTGTTTTTTTTAACAAACATAGCTGGTTTCAATCATGCACAATGCGCGCAATAAAATTTACATAAGGTGCTTTTTGCTGATTTATGCAAAAGATATCGTACCATATCGATATGCAAAAGATACGTAATGCGTAGACGACAACGCGAGATGACGTAGTTGTATGCGCAGACACGTCTTTTGAACGTGCGGTACCTACTTAAGCTTCGGGTTACTTGTCTGCAGATCGGTAGTAGGATGGAACGGTACACAAACTCTGAATTGGCTGACATGCATTTGGCGTATGGCGCCGCTGGTTGTAATGGACGAGCCGCTCAGCGGTTGTACGCCGAGCGTTACCCCAACAGGCAAATCCCCTGCCATGCCTTCTTCGCTCGAGTACACCAGAGGTTGTCCACAACGGGATCTTTCGACGGAGGCAGGCCTGAACGGGAGCGATCAGTGAGCACCCCCGACAACGAAGAGGCTGTGCTTAACCTGGTTGAGGACAACCCAGGTCTTAGCACGAGAGATATCGCCAGACATGTTGGCATTTCGCAAGCAACTGCGTGGCGCATCTTACGTTCCCGGAATCTGCACCCCTACCACATCCAGCGGGTGCAGTTGCTCAGAGAGCAGGATTTTGGCCCTCGAGTGGAATTCTCAAGATGGTACTTGGCGATGAGATCCAGGGATCCCCGTTTTGTAAACAGCGTTTTGTTTACGGACGAGTCCACCTTCAGCCGGGAGGAAATGTGGAACGCCCACAACAGTCATGTGTGGTGTGATGAAAATCCACATGAAACCAGAAGCCGAGCAGCCCAGGAGCGTTTCTCAGTAAATGTGTGGGCCGGCATTCTGGGGGATTGCCTCATTGGCCCTTATTTGTTACCTGAACGGCTGACAGGTGGAAATTACCTGATTTTCCTGGATCAAGTGCTGCCGCAGCTTCTGGATGAGGCGCACGTACCCGAAGGTTCGCGTCGCCAGATGTGGTTCCAGCACGATGGAGCTCCGGCCCATTACACGAACGACGTGCGTCTCCATCTAAACGCAAGGTATGGCCAGCGGTGGATCGGGCGTGGGGGTCCAGTTCACTGGCCTGCCCGATCACCAGACCTCACCTGCTTGGATTTCTTCCTTTGGGGTTACCTGAAGGCCGAGGTATACCATACACCTGTCAGCAGTGCTGAAGAACTTGTGGCGCGCATTGTGGCAGCTGCAGGGCAGATCAGAGATACTCCTGGCATTGTTGGAAACACACACTCCTCAATGCGACGGAGGTGCGAAGCCTGCATCATGGCCCAAGGTCGAAATTTCGAGCATCTTCTGTAGTGTTATTTTTTGTAAATAAATTTCCAGTATCATTGATGTTTTTGGTCTAAATTTATTCAGAAGTGTTGAGCAGAGGTAGAAAATGTGTTTTCATTATTACTAACTGATCGTAGCGCCCCGTTTCCAGTTAGCGTCCGAAATGTCAACGAATTATGTTTTTTGCCCAAAGCGCCCCCTATCGATGTTTCTTTTTGTACCGTTCAACTGAGTTTCAGAGAGCCCCAGCAAACAGAATCATGAAAATGCATGCCATAAGTCAAGAAATCTGTTTGTTTATCTCTTAGGAGCCTTCGAGTTTCGACCACCCTGTACTTTGACATTTTATTCCGGCTCTTACGCTTTTTGCAGGGCTCTACTTTTGGGTTCAAACTTTAAGTTAGAGTATAAACTTTGGCGAGCATGTGTTAAATTATCAAAATAACGGGCTTAAAGTTGTTGTCTAGCTCTCCAAAGTCTGCAGCGCCCCCTATCCATGTTTTAAGAGATACGCTTATCAAATTGGTACTGAAGAAAGTCTAAACAAACAGAATCATTTCGACGCAACAAGCAAGAAAATCTAACCATTTCCCTAGTTTTTATGACGTTTCGAATTTCGGCACCCAAATTTTCGAAAGCGCCTAGCGCCTTACCATCGCGTCAGGGACCCTACATTCCCTATTCAAAAATGTTCGTCTAGGTGTGCTCTATCGATCCTTAAAGTTTGTCACCGACGAGCTGAATCACCCTGTATATAGGGTAGCGGTCGTTGCAGCAACTGGGAACCTGAAATTTTGAGCATGCGCATCAGCTCTTGATTTTTGCCTTTCAGAAGAACGAGATCGAAAATAAACACCGTTTTAAAAAATATATGCCTATTTTTTAATTATTGATTTAAGTTAGGTATTTTTTATTAGTAATAATAATAACGACTAAACAAAGTCATCTGATAAATTTAAGAGTATTCTTATAATTAATAAATACGCTAAAAATCTTACCAGGTTTGTTTTGATAGCTGTTTACATCAGTTGGCAGAAAATCTCTCTTTCTAAAGCCTAAAAAAGTGCCAAGGCTCATATTTACGAAAAATACCCAATTATGCTTCCTGTTTTGACTTAAATCTTATGTAAAATAACCATATCTCTTTTTGCTCTTGTTTTTATGAAAAAATAATATTTACAAATGAGTCTTATTTTTAGTGTTTTTATTTAATAAAAATATAAAACTACATAAGTTATCACATCTTTAAAATAATGGTGAATTTAGTTTTGAAAGTAACCGCTAACACTGGTTTGTTTATCTGGTAGTTTCAGATTGGCAATCAATTACAAAAATGGCATTTTGGCGCGTTTTGAAAAATATTGCCAATTCAATCTGCAGACATATTACACATCTGCTTCATGAAATAAAAAATAGTGTTTTACAATTGTAAGAATATTTATCAAAATTATTTAAATTCCCAAAAATATGAATTCAAAAATAAAAATGGACTGGTATTTACGGATTAACTGGCCATGAGATAGATCGCCAACAATGGTTGCCGATTGCCAATTTTGTTTACCGTTACCAATCATGTTCAAAACGGTAATCTAACATTATTTAATACAGAACATTGTTAAAAATGGTAAATAATATCAAATAAATTAATAAACAAAGGCACAGATGTTATATACGTCCCATATTGGTGCGATTTTTTTCTGACGCCAATGTCATATACGCACCGAGTACTTAACTGGAGCCAAAGTGTCGCTATTTTGCTTGATATGGTAACCCGGATATAGATGATATGGTAACAAGTTTTTCGCCAATTGGCGGCGGAAAAAAATCGCGCCAATATACATGACATATATGACATCTGTGCCTAAATAAAATATAATAAATGAACTATTTTCAATAAATATATAAATTATAATGAAAACATAAACTATAAGAAGTAAATAAGCTGTGTTAAGTATCATTATTAATAATATATTATAGCTCTTATTACGTGTGATATGCTATAAAGTTGTCAAAAAGTAAGGGTTACTGTAATTATTATAATTAATGCCATGCTTGGCGCAGTTATATCTGACATGGCCCGGATAATGTGTAAGCACCAATTTGTAAACAAAGAAAAAGAGGATAAAATTAGTAGAGCCATTATATCAAATATTGGAAACAGCTTGCGTATTTGCCTGGAGTCCGCCATCTTTTTATTTATTTTATTTTTTTTTTCCTTCATGTATAGTCACTTTATGCTTAATTTTTTTTAATTCAGAGAAAAGCACAAATGTCATATACGTACCACATTGGTGCGATATTTAAAAAGCCCATGTTATGTCTTGTTGAGCTTAAGCCAATTGGTAGGCCTCCCCACCTAGTAGAATCTGTGCATTGGAACACAGCAAAAAAAAAAATGCTTGCACAACAACTTCGTTCTTTGCCAATCGGAGCATTCACAAGAAGGCATATCATCATCATTACCAAAATCTACTTGGTAAAAGGAGTTCTTATTGTCTGACTACATATTTTGAATGATATTCTTGAACTCAAAATGAATGCGACATCACATGGTTGAATAGTTCTGACTAAATACATTCTTTTCATGCCGTGCAAAATAAATGGCCTTGGTCTATTGACCAGGTATTCTGGAACTTCTGCAGAATATTTCCCATAACCAGAGGAGTATTTTATGTTTAATTCTTCATACGACCTGAAACTATCAGGAATAAATTTAGTAATTATTAAATTTAGCATATTGCTTAGAGGCATTTGTATTTTTTTATGCAAGCAATCATACTTTAGGCGTTTATTTTGACTTTCAACTCCATTATTCGTATTGATAGGCAGCTCCATTACATCTTTACGAAAAGCCCATACCCACCTCTTATGGACAGATATCCACATTTGTTTAAACCATCTTTGCAATTTATAATTTCTCTTCCAAAAATTGCTGTTTTCCAATTCTTTCATAGCTTTGCCAAAAGCTGCAACTGATTCAGCATTTGCCACTTTCCGTAGATAATTCAAAACCTCATCTCTCTGGGCTTGATGGACACCATTTGATGATTTCGTTACCCAACGCCTCCAGGCTTGTTCCCGATGAAAATCACATAAGAAAACAAAAGTTCCAGGGAAAACAGTTTCGATCGCATTAATTTCCTGTTCACAGAAATCGGTCATAAAATGTTTTGGGTTCCATGTTGGGTTTTCTTCTTTTAATATGCATACTGATTCAATAATACTGGCGGCTGTTTCATCTTGTGTAATAAATGCAGCAAGAACTTGATAATTGACGTTGGTTTTCACACATACAAAGAATAACGGCAAGGTGTACTTGGTTGTTCGATATGTTAGCATCTAAGAGGCACAGGCTATTTCCATAGCGCTGCATCAAATACTTTTGCTTGGGTGACTGATAGACTAACAACATATTCTCAGTAAACGTCTCTTCATTATTGTTGTTTTGAGTTTCATGATAAGATCTGAAGAAAAATAAATCATCGGGACATTTGACCAAATGTTGATGTACCATGTGTTGGATTTTTTCCTGTTCATTGTTTGAATAGGATAACTTCTGCAAAGTTCTCTTTACAATATTACGAATGTCTTCTGATGAGGGAATATATTTTCTATTTGATTTTGAGGGGAATCCCGGTGTTTCGGGAAAAAGATCCTTTGTAACATATTGTTGCAGATAACGTTTTATATCCCCAGTATCCGTATCTGAATCAGCAACCAAGCTCTTGAATTTTCAGCTTTAATTTTTCATCAATAGACAGGTGGATTCCTGCTGCTTCTCCAACAGGATGCATAGCATGTTCTGATTCATTTTCTGGAAAGGTTAAAACAGTGGCGTAGCTACATATTCACCGCCCTGGAGCAAGTAAAGTTTGTGCGCCCTCTTGTCACTTAGAAAAGTTCTGCGTAATTTTGTTTTGAAGTTACATATATACATACATATATATGTAACTAGCTGATCTATCCGGTGTTTCCCGGGCCCTTTATAATAACGTAAACAAAACTCAAGTTTGTATGATTTTATATATTCCGAAAGTAGTTCAAATGAACCTGGTCTTAGGGGTGGCCCATTGGCTGCCATCGGCAGCGTCTAGTGTGTTCCCGACAAACCTCTTTCTGAACAAACTTTTGTCATGGGTCCCCGCTACCAAAGGCAGTGTATGCCAGGAGTGTTCCGTACGCGCCGGAGACAATCGAAAACCAAGTTGAATCAGTCAAACCCCGTAGTAATCGAGCTCATAGAACGCGAGATAAGAATGCGAATCCTGGCGGTGGAACTATAATCTTTAAAACAATCGTAAGCTAAGTTGAATGGACCAATTTCCGTTGAAATAGACCCCATAACAACCCAGAAAAGAATACGCCGTTAATGTTCCAAAATGGTAGTAACAGAATTCTAAGATAAACTTTCATAATGCACAAAGTAGCTGAATAGTAATCTAAGTTTAATTATCCAATTACCGTCGAAATCGGGCATATTGATCCCGAGAATAGAATGCACCATTAATGTTCGAAAATGTTTATAACTGAAGTCTAAGACAAACTTTATAATACAGAAAGTAGCTGAATCGTTATCTAGGTTGAATGAACCAATTCCCGTTGAAATTGAGCCCCCAGAACCAGAGGAAAGAATGCGCTCCCAAGCAGCGGAAGGTGCTTGTTGCTCCCACCCCCTGTAAATTTAATGAATTATCTTTGACATTAACGCGATATTTAATTTACAGAAGAAATTCCACCCCTCTAAAGTTAACCACTTATATTTAACGGTAACGCGAATTTTAATTCCCGGCTGCAGTGAATAAACGTAAGTTGATGCCGAAAAAGAAGATTAATATTCGAAAAAGGTGGTAGCTGGAGTATAAGGAAATTTTTAGTAGTTTATAAAGTAGCCGGAGGACCCTCGAACTATGCTAAAGAAAATTGCAAGACAATCGGATAATTTTTAAAGAAACTGCACCAAGGACCCTAAGGAGGCGATTAATATTCAAAATTTGTGGTAGCTGAAGTGTGAGTAATTTTTTTTGTTATTCATGTAGTAGCTGGAGTACGTAAGAAGTTGTTAGGGAAAAAATCCTATTGAATCGGACCATTTTAAAGAGAGCTATAAGAGGTAGACAAAAGGAGCCAACTGATAACTGAGAGCAGGGCTTAAGATGAAAACATGTTACAACGTCCTAGTACTTAGCGCTTTAGATTTTAAGTTTGACGAAATTAAGTACAGGGTATAAGTACTAATCATTAGAAATTTTTTTAAAAGAAATGCTTAAAAAAGAGCCCTAGGGTCCCAATAAAAATATGAAGGTGTTGTCTAGGGAAATCCAAGCTCAATTTTAAAGTTATGCAATGAGAGTGTGCACAATTAGGGGGTGAAAAATGCATGGCGCACTTAAAGTTACCCTCGGGGGCCAGTGTCTTAACTGAAATGTAAAAGTGGAAGAAAAACTAAATGAAAAAAAGAGCCCCCAAAGCGTCGAATAAGCAACAAGATATGTCAAAAAACAAACAAAAAAAACTATCTAAGAATAATTAAAATCCAAAGGAAAAAAACTGTCATTAAATAATTAAGAAAATTGAGATAAATAATAAAAAAAAATAATTCTAAATTTTATGTAAATTAATGCTGAGCTGCCGTGGGATATCTCCAAAAAAAAACAAAAGAATAAAAAAAATCTCGGGATAACATCAATTTGCGTCATGAGGCCGTCTTTCTCATGAGCCATCATCAGGGATGAAAAATATAATCTGAAAGGCCGTCTGCCCATTATATTATCATCAAGGAAACATACGAAAATCTGCCTCATTTTAGGTAGAATTTCGTAAAAAAAAACATCTATATCCCAACGTCATTCGGGAATAAAAAAAAAAAGAGGTTTGCCTCGCCTAAGCAAAAACAAAAAAAAAGGATTTCCCGCCAAAAGTTTTATTTTTCTCGACAGCCAGCTCTTACTTCTGTAAAAAAAAAAATGTGCGAGGGGGGGGGGGGGATAAAACACATACATATATATAGCAATTCAATAAAAAGTTTACACATAAAATACAGTTTTAATAATATAAATACAACAATATTCTTTTTCTTCTTGCAAAAGTGAATGTTCAAAAAAAAAAAAATAATAAAGTCCTGTGTAGTTAGTCATTTTAAATAAAGTTGTTGGTTACGCAACATAAAAAAAGCACGTGTTGCGAACAGGCAAATGAAAAAAATAAGACACCATTTGCAGTCCGGGATAAAAACAAATTGCCATGCGCAAAAAAAAAATACCGCATGGGTTCAATAAAAAAGTTTGGAGCAGACATATATCGCTGAGAGGTTTTAAAAAAATGTTGGACAGAACTTCGAAAAACAAAAGAAACATAAATTCTGTTAATATCAGCTGAAAAAATAAAGAATCTGTTGCATATTCCACAAACAAATAATAATAGAAAAAACACTGTTGATAAATTGCTTGGCACACTGTTCCTTCTTAAAAAATAAACACTTGAAGATAATCGCACTGGAATGGCATAACACACAAAAACACGAAGAAAAAAAAACCAGTTCTGTGTTGAAGATTTTCACCAATAATTGGACTCTTGAAATGGTGAATCACCCTGGTAAACATCTCATTTTAATGTTTCGTCAGGAAAAAAAAATAATCGTTGATGCTTGCTGTAATCGTAAAAAAAAACGAAGATATTGAAATAAAGTTATTAAAAAAGTCACAGATAGTAGCAGTCTATAGTCTGTACGATATAAATGTTCTCAGGAATAAGCAGATATATGGATGTCAAACACAGAATATATAAAAACACAGTTAAAAAAATAGTAGTAATAAGAAAAACACATTTATGATAAATTCGTTGGTTGCACTAGTGACCTATGTACGTGAAGCATATTTCGTTTTGGAAATTTAAGTCTACGTTTTCTCTTTCTCGTTGTTGAAGTCACGTAGTTTCGGTGTATAAGAAATAAACAAAAAATGATAAGGATCTGCCGGACTTCGTTCCAATTAGTAACGTCACTCGAATCTGGAGATGGTTGGGACGTATGGAACGCCGAATGCGGATAAATGAGTCCGTTGGCAGACGTAAACAGTAATAAACAGATGGTCAATAAGACGAGCACAGTCATGAACAGCTTGTAGGATAGGAAATTTAAATCGAAGGAAAAGCAGTCTGGCGATAATGTTGCGGGATGTTGCAGATATGCTGAGTCAATCACTGGGTCAATTTCGATGTCAGTAGGAATATTTTCATTCGAAAAATCTTTATTTACTCTCGGCGGTTTTAGATCTTGGGGGAAAGAATTTGAAACAAATGTTTCGTAGTGCATCTTGCGTCGGGAAATGAAGGTACATAGTATTTATCTTGAGATTTCGTTGCAGATACATTATCAGACACAGTAATGCAGATTATAAAAACGCTTGTGGGTGGAGATTTAATTAAAGTAGCGCCGTTTTTGTCGCATGTGAGAGTACCCTGAAATATGACATCTGTCCCTATGATAAGTGGCATGGGCATCTGAGAAGACTTAACTACGTAAACAGTAGTAGAAAAAGTATTACCGTCTATTTGTATATTGGTAAAAAACGATCCTATAGGTTGAATAACACGGTTACCGATGCCCGACAATTGTAAAGGTGCTCCGGTGAGGGGGGAGACCCAATTTGTTCATAAACGTCTTCTCTCAGTATCGTCAGTGAGCTTCCAGTGTCCAAGATTGAAGTTATTTGTAAATTGAAAATTTTTACAGGTTTCTCCATACGCGCATGAGAATGACACATTTCTACTACGTGGATTTGTTCGTCTAGGCTTGGCGACGTCTTGCGTGAAGGGAGTTGCCTTGAGTCGAACGCTTACGCTCTGGAGTTTGCTCCGTACATTGATTGGAAACATGACCAAAACGTGCACATTTCATGCACTTTTTCCCTTTATTCAAATGCAAACTGGGTAGTTTGGTGTCCTGGGGTTAAATAATTCCAGCAGGTTAATTTTGCATTTTTTTCCGTCTGGTTAATCTTAGGAGTGTTGGGTGTAGCCGGTGACTTTGATTGATAAAATTAGAACTCTGTTCACAAATTCGTTCGAAAATTTGGAGCTTGTTTTTAAATTCGGCAAGCGTGGCGCACCCGAATAATATAGCTTTATTATGTGGTGTATCGTTAATCCCATTAATTATATAGTGAATTAAAGATATATCTTCGACGTTTCCTCTTTGTGCTATTTCTTTCATTTTCAAAAAATATTCCAATAGTTTTTCGTTTGGGCGGCAGCCTCTAGCGGCTAGTAATTGATGTATCTGGGCGGACGAAGCTGATTGTCCAAATTCGCGAAACAATGCTTCTTTGAGCGATGTATATGAAGAAATGTTATTTTCACTACGTACATACAATAATGCTAAACTTTTTAATTCCCGTTCAGCAAACACAAATTTCTGTATGTCGGACAGTTGAAATGACTGGGCCAGAGATTCAAATCTCCGAAACCATGTTTGAACGTATTCCGTTTTATCACCACTAAACGGTGTAATTAAATGATCAATGTCATAGAAAGAAATTGTCTGTTTGGGCGCGGAGTGTGTACAGTGTACACGCGCCTGGTCTGGGTGAACTTCCAAAGGGGAAGATAAACCAGTGCTTCCATTACTATTGTGGCTATCATCAAATTCTGTATCCGATTCGGAAACTGCCGTAAACGTGTCTTTAAAAGCCGAAATATCAACTAGTGAGCTTAAAATACGCTGTCCTATATCTTCTTTTGATCCATGGATATAAATGGATAAGATATTAGCGATAGTAATCAATTGTATCTGATCGTAATCATCCAAAATTTCTTTGAGTTTATTCTGATACTCATCGCTTTTATCGGTAAAAGAAAATCCTTTAAATTTCCTTAAATTCGCTCTATTTTGGCGATTTTTATCGCAACCAAATATAAATTCGTGCAGTAGCTTAATTTTATCAGTCTTAGCCGATTTCAACTGGCTTTTAATAAAGTCTATTTGTTGTAATTCCATATCAAAAGCAAGAAAGGAAAGAGAGAGAGAAAAAACTTACTTCAAAGGAGTTATCCAATTGAAAAAAAAATTCTTCGCCACGATATATTGAAGTAATCCAATTGATGATCCGTAGAAAAAAAAATATACTTGCAGCCGGAGATTCATTTCTTGCAATACGGTGACTATTTTGTAAAAATAAAAATAAACGGAAGATTGGGCTTCAAAACAGATGGCTAAGTACATGAATCACGTCTGCTGAAATGCGAAGGTTGATAACTGGACGAAAAGGAAGTTCTCCGATTCTGATCGGTAAGAAAGCCTAGGGGATTTTATTTTTTTAATTCGTTTGGGATTCAAATCGGCCTAGAGCCCCCATGTAATATAAGGATGATATAAGGATAAGACCGTAGTTAATGAAAAAAGGAGTTTAATGATTCTGGATTATAGTTGTACATATTAAGTGGACGTTATATTTACAAGTACGGGAAGGTAAGGGGGTTTTCTGCAGCATACGCGCTCACAGAATCGTCGGAGATTCCATATCGGCCTCTGCTCTCGTCTAGAGCGAGAGAGATACGTGTAACATCAGCCGCGTCAGAATGAAATCTGCTCTTGGTTGTTACTTGTTTCCAAGCGAAGAGAATGCAAAGCTGCATATCAGCAAATTCAATAACATCTGCTGTTCTGAGGTTACAAGTTCTCATGGAAAAGTGCTGATCATATCCTGTTGCTAGGAGTAGGGTTTTATGGGAATCTAAAACCACAACTCACATATATATTAAAGATAGGCCACGCTCTTTGGTACAAGACAGGCTAAAAACTCTTGGGGCAGACCATGTCGCTATTGGTAACAGACAAAATTACAGAATACATACGTTAAGTTTTAAAAGATTTAAATGGTCCTCTGAAGCAAAGAAACTTTCAAGAAGAAAAATCAATTCTTCTGCCTTGCAAAGAGAAATAAAAATCATTAATAAAAAATGCTTCAAATAAGTGATTTTTTTTATATTATTATATGATTTAAAACTTTTCATATCTAATGCTTAGCAAATTTTAAAACTATTAGCTTCACCTGATGGAGGGAGCAGCTTTATCTGGCTTAGGGCGCACCGACCCGCAGGTCAGTTGCCCGGCGGGCCAGTCTTAGCCTGCCAGAATGTGACTTAATTTAGTAAAATTCTATTTTTTTTTCTTTTATTAATTTATAGACCTTGTTTTGGCATTGACAGAATGAAAATTTATTGAAAATTATGTCATTAGAAAAATGTTTAAGCTTTATGAATGAAAGTGCACGTTTCCTTTAAAACACGACGTCCTTACACCAGTGGAAATACTTCGCTTCTCTATAAAACTAGGAACTAAGTTTTTATTCATTCTGTTTTGAACAAACAGTATTTCTGTAAACTGTTCAGAAAGTTGAATGGAGTAACTCCAAACATTTTTTTCCCTTTTTTTAATCGAAAATTCATTGACTACTAATATGTGCTATCAGATGGTGGTGGAGTGTGCGTGTGTGTCGGGGGAGTAGGCACAGCCTGATTACGGCTTAAGCAAACTCACATTAGTATGTTCGAAAAATATGTTTTGCCTTATTTAATCCTAAAATTTTGCAATTAAATAAAGTTTAATGTGGAAAATTACTGTTAGAAAAAAGTGGTGTAATTCTGCATAGGCTATAATCAGGCCCTAAGGAACACTGAATTTGGTACTTAACTTTTCTCTCTTTTTGAAGCTTATCGATTCTACATTCGACATTTGCAATATTTTCAAAATCTCAAAAACAATACGCACAAAATTTAAGTTGCTGCTTCCTCCTCAACACCCCTCCCCCCCACATATAAATTTTGTCGCCGTGGGCTGATGTAGAATGTGTTTAAATCAGGCTCTTATTATTGTTTTGTAATCTGAGTTGATGCATGTTTAGTTTCCAAAAAAAAAAAAAAATCTTCAAAATTTTTGTTTATTGGTTTTTATTTGTAAAATGGCCAATAATTTTCTTCAACTTGTCAGGCTATTTTTTTTTTTTTCCAAATCGTAAAATAATTATCGCAAATTACTACTGTTACATCATACATATAGGTTTCTCTGCTGCGAATTCTTTGGCTACCATTATTTCCGTACAGTACATCATGATAAATGTCTAAACATTTTTACTACAAATGTACCAGAAAGATTACTGTTTGGAAATAGTAGTAGCTAGTAAAGTGGCCAATGAGAGCCCTGTTAAAAAAGTTTTGATTACTTTAATATCTGAAAATCTTCAACAGTCGTCTACGGAAAAGTTGCAGAAAAAAATCAGGCATGCTGAAACAGTGTTGGAGAAGTTACTTGAGGCTGCAATATGGTACGAATTAAAATTAAAGCTTGATGAGTAGAAGTCATTGCATTCAACTGTGTATGAAAACATGTTTTAAATCGAAATAGATGAGGTTGAACACAAGGTAAAATATCCTAGAAATACGCTGATTGTAACAAGATTAATCTATAATGTCTGATTAATAATGAAAAAATATGCAAATATATTAGGAAATCTTTATTTCGCTTATTCTAATTTTGCGCCCTTAGGATTCGTGCGCCTGGAGCAGTTTGCTCCAACTGCTCCACGGTAGCTACGCCCCTGGGTTAAAATGAATTTTTTAATTGCCTTTACTTCTTTTTTCTGTAATAATGCTCGTAGTTCTTTGGATGTCTATTGTGTTTACTATTTGTAGGAATTGTGCATTCCGGAAATGTAAATATTTCTTTCAATGAAATTTTAGCTATGCAGCCTAATTTCTTAGAACATTGTACATATTTTTTTTTTTTATTCCATGTGTGTGATCGCTTCTGCTTTTTTCTTCATTCTTCCGGCCCAATTCCTCTTTGAATGAAATATGACGATCTGGACCATGCTTGCAATCAAATATAATTTGATTTACATAAATGTAGGGCAATGTATCAAACCATTGTATATAACTGTTCCCCGTTTTTTAATGCAATTTTGCATCTCCAAAATCCTTTGCACGTACTGTCCGCACGCAAAATTTAGAAAATGTCTTATTTTCATATTCCTTAATCTTTAAATATCCTTCTTCAGCAGTGTCAACTAATAAAACATTCATTATTGCATATCTAGTTTTCCAATAAATATTCATTACTGTATATCTAGCTTTCGAATAAAACATTCATTACTGTATAGCTAGCTTTCCAGGTACAGATGTCATATTCGCCCCATATTGGCGCGATTTTTTTCGGTTGCCAATTTGGCGAAAACATCATCAGTATAAACAACATAATCCGGGTTACCACATCAAGCAAAATAACGACACTTTGGCGCAAGTTAAGTACCCTTTGCCTATATGATTTGGCGTCAGAAAAAAATCGCGCCAATATGGGGCTGTGGCAGCCGCAGAAAGGCAAGGGAGAAAATTCTTCGTTCGGAATGGCAGCTGGCCAGAGCCGTTGTCATAGCAGCGCAGACGAAAATGTTTTTACATTGCGTTTTTGTGTGTTCGAATACGAAGAGTGTCAGAATCGACGTTTATCAATGTTCTACGAATAAAGGTAGTAAAGAGTTTTTAAGTGAGTGATTATATTATACGAGCGACTCACCACAATGGTGACCATGGACTGTTCTTATATAGAGCATCAGCCTTCCTAGATGAGTTGGAATGTTATCCGATCATCTTCATCTTTCAAAGAATACATCGTTCTACAGCGGCTCGATGGAAAGCAGATAAGTTCTTCTGAGTCATTTTCCTGATATTTTTTCTGTTATTTTATTAGAAAAATTTAACTCGCGAATTTATTTTGGTTTGATTGTACTATTTTATATATTTATTACCATAAATCATGTCTAGTGTCGATGCTGTTCAAATTCCATTATATAACAGATCAGATCCTGCGCTATGGTTTGTGATGTGCGAAAGCACATTTGCTTTAGCTACCCCCAAAGCAATATCAGAATCTGTTACAAAATATAATTATATAGTTTCGCATCTTCCACCCGATGTTGCATCAATCATTCGTGATATTTTAATGCAACCAGATGATACTGACCCTTATGGTGTCTTAAAAAAGGAATTAATTGCGCGCTCAGGTGAATCATCCCAGCAAGAGATACGACAGCTCTTGTCTGGAGAAGAACTAGGAAATCGGAAACCTTCAGATTTATTACGTAGTATGAAACGTCGCGCGGAATCCCTAAATGTTCCAGAGAATTTAATGTTAGAATTGTTTTTGCAACGATTACCAAATTCTGTTCAGACAATTTTAGCGGCTGTTTCTGAATTAACCCTTGATAAAGCAGCGGAAATTTCAGATCGTATTTCAGAAGTTACCCCTTCCCCAGCTTCTGCAATTGCCGTGTCCTGCTCGAATGAACAGGCGATAGAGGGTAAATTATTGAAAGAAATCGAAAAATTAAATAAGCGCATCGATCAGCTTGCTGTTTCACGTGGTCGGTCCCCATACCGCAGAAACTGGAGTAAACCTCGAGGGCGAAGTAATAGTGATAATCGGGATTCAAGTATCTGTTGGTATCATAGACGATTTGGAAAAAAATGTAGGGAAGAAAAATGCATAAAGCCGTGTTCTTGGGCGGGAAACGAAACCAGCAAAGAGTAGAGGCGACTTATTCTTTGCCTCAACAGTCACGTCGCCTGTTCATTAGAGACCGGACTACAAATGTTTCTTTTCTGGTCGACACCGGTTCGGACGTGTCAATCCTTCCTGCCAACAATGTACAAAAACGGAATCCACCCGTACAAACGCTTTTGGCTGCTAATTCTTCCCCTATAAATGTTTATGGTCAACAAACCCTTTCTCTAGATTTTAAGTTAAGACGAAAATTTAATTGGACTTTTCTAGTGGCAAATGTTAGTACACCAATTTTGGGAGCAGATTTTCTCCATAATTTCGAATTGGTTCCAGATCTCCGCCACAAATGTCTAAGAGATTTAAAAACAAAATTTGAAACAACAGGTCACATGAAATGTGCATTAATTCATTCAGTAAAAACAATCAATATTGATAATATATATAATGAACTTCTTAAACAATTCCCATCTATTACAAAATTACCAGATCCCAATCAGCCTGTCAAACACAACACAATGCATTTTATTTCAACAAAAGGACCTCCAGTTGTGGCAAAACCCCGCAGGTTGGCTCCGGATCGCCTGAAAATTGCTAAAACAGAATTTCAAAATATGATACAACTCGGACATTTAAGACCTTCACGTAGCAACTATGCATCACCTTTGCACATGGTTCCAAAAAAGGGAACTTTGGAATGGAGACCTGTAGGTGATTATCGTGCCTTGAATGCGCAAACCAAAAAAGACAGATACCCGATACCATGTATAGCTGATTTTACTGCTAATTTACGTGACACTAAAATGTTTAGTCGACTTGACCTCATCAAAGCATATCATCAAATACCAATCAATCCTGATGATATTCCCAAAACAGCGATATGCACACCTTTTGGATTGTTCGAAAGCACACGCATGCAATTTGGCTTATGCAATGCGTCTGCAACATTTCAGAGATTCATAGATGAGGTAATACGTGATTTACCAGGCGTCTATGCTTTCGTCGATGATATACTCATAGCCTCTAAAAATGCCGAGGAGCATTATCATCATTTAAAAGCACTATTTTCCAAATTAGCAGAATATGGTTTGTGCATAAATGTATCCAAGTGCACATTTGGTAAACCTACCATTGATTTCTTAGGATTTCGAATATCTGAACATGGTATTCAACCACTTCCAGATAAAGTTAAATGCATAATCGATTTTCCGCAGCCCACAACCTTATCTCAACTTCGAAGATTTTTGGGTATGTTTAATTTTTATAGGTCTTTCATATATCAAGCTGCACACATACTTGCGCCTTTAGTGAAATTGTTAGAAGGCCATACAAACAAAAAGAAATCTCGTTCCCGTGTTCCTAAAACAGAACCCCTTAATTGGAACGAAGATGCTGAAAAAGCTTTCGTAGCTGCCAAAAATGCAATATCTCAGGCTGCTCTTTTACGGCACCCTATTCCAGGCGCTCAGTTGAGTATATGGGTTGACGCCTCAGATGTCGCGATCGGCGGCACCCTTATGCAGTTTTATCAGGAACGTTATGAACCTTTAGCATTTTTTTCCATGAAATTAAACAACAGTCAGCGGAATTGGTCAACATATGACCGGGAATTATTTTCTATTTATTCGGCAATAAAAAAATTTCGGCACATGCTAGAGGGGAGAATTTTTCAAATTTATACTGATCAAAAACCGCTAATTTATGCATTTAAGCAAAATCCCCATAAATGTTCGCCGCGGCAATCACGCCATTTAGATTACATTTCCCAATATTCCACTGACATTAGACATGTACCAGGTTCCGAAAACATTGTTGCAGATTGCCTCTCAAGAATTGAAATTGATTCTATTTCAAAATCTCCAATCTTAAATTTTGAGGAATTCGCAAAAGCTCAGGAAAATGATTCAGAGCTACAGAACCTGCATAATAGTACATTGCTCAAATTGGAATTGAAACCTTGCCTCATTTCTGATTGTAGCCTACTATGTGATACTTCAACAGGTACGCCTCGACCCTTAGTTCCTAGTTTCTTTCGTCGGCTGATATATGAACATTTGCACAACCTAGCCCATCCAGGCATAGCAGCTACCACAAAACTAATTTGTTCCAGATACGTATGGCCAAATATGAAACGAGACATCAAAAACTGGGTTCGTGGCTGTGAGAAGTGTCAAAGATCAAAAATACAGAGGCACACCAAAGCACCTCTTGGCACGTTCTCTCTTCCTGATGCACGTTTTTCCCAAATACATATAGATATCGTAGGTCCCTTGCCTCCATCTGACGGTTTCAGCTATCTTTTAACGATGATTGACCGATTTAGCAGATGGCCAGAAGCCGTACCTATATCTGATACACAAGCTAAAACAATTTGTAGTGCCATATTAAAGCATTGGATATCAAGATTTGGTTGCCCTTCGCTCATAACCACGGATCAAGGCCCACAAATGCGATCAGCAATATTTGATGAATTTACGAAAATGATGGGAACACAGAAGATCCGCACAACGGCATATCATCCGATATCGAATGGCATTATCGAAAGATTTCATCGACATTTAAAGTCATCCATCAAAGCTCACGAAACCAGTAGGTGGACTGAAATATTACCGATAGTTTTACTAGGCATTCGCACAGCAGTGAAGGAAGATATACAAGCTTCTTGCGCTGAGCTTGTCTACGGCACTACGTTGAGATTGCCCTGTGATATGCTGGATGAATACAAGATCCGACCTTTCAACGATAACTTCGTCACGCAACTACGAAACACCATGCGGCAGTTAAGTCCAGTTGCTACATCATCTCACTGCCAAGAGAAGTTCTATATACACCCTTCCTTGACATCTTGTTCACACATCTTTCTAAGAGTGGATCATGTACAACCTCCATTGTGTCAACCATATACTGGTCCTCACAAAGTCCTAAGTAGAACTGGGAAAACTATAAGAATCGAGCTTAATGGTCGTAAGTCTACGGTATCAATAGATCGAGTGAAGCCAGCTCATTTGATTTCTACTTCAGACTTGTCCACGAAAACTGTTCCAGAGAACTCTAAATTAAAACTCTCTCTTAAAGCGGACAGTAACCCTGACCAAACAAAAACTGTCACACGTTCGGGCAGACATGTCCATTTTCCTAAAAAACTGGCATCTTATATTACTTACTGAAATTGTTGATAAATTGTTCATTTTGCATACTACACATTATGCTTATATTTTGTTATATATTGCAATTTTATTTCATGTAAATATCCTTGTAATTTTTCTCCACAAGCGTGGATTCTGACACAGATAGTCAAAAAAAAAAAAAAAAAAAATAGTATACACTTGTATATCGTTTCTTCGGTACCCTACGTCACTGGGGGGATACTCTGTGGCAGCCGCAGAAAGGCAAGGGAGAAAATTCTTCGTTCGGAATGGCAGCTGGCCAGAGCCGTTGTCATAGCAGCGCAGACGAAAATGTTTTTACATTGCGTTTTTGTGTGTTCGAATACGAAGAGTGTCAGAATCGACGTTTATCAATGTTCTACGAATAAAGGTAGTAAAGAGTTTTTAAGTGAGTGATTATATTATACGAGCGACTCACCACAGGGCGAATATGACATGTGTTCCGCTTTCCAATAAAACGTTCATTACTGTATAGCTAGCTTTCCAATTTTTTAAAACGGTGTTTATTTTCGATCTCGTTCTTCTGGAAGGCAAAAATCAAGAGCTGATGCGCATGCTCAAAATTTCAGGTTCCCAGTTGCTGCAACGACCGCTACCCATATATATATGTGTGTGTGTGTGAAATATTAAAAATATAATTACAGAGTAATCTATTGTAATTGATTTAAAATATACACAAATGCATTAAAATATGCGGTTGAAGTGTGTCGGGTTTCAGGTTGGCCTCAAATAGCATTTCTAATTGGTATAACGCGACCCGTGCAGTATTCTAATGCTGATAAAAATATAGGATTAGCATAAATCCGAAGGTAAGGAAGAATCTTTTCAAAACAGTTTTATTTATTTTCTTTTGTTAAAAAGTTATTTTCATCCATATCACAAGTTTATAGTAAGACATGACCTCCTATTCCTATATTAACGATGATAAAAGGGTCTTTGTCTATAACATAACTTTGTCCATAGTCTGTAGATATTAATTTTGGATTTCCAGAAAAAGTTTACCAATATAAGATCACTGGAAAAAATGCACATTGAAAAAAAAGAATGCCAAAAAATCCCTGCCGGCTCGGGCCTACAGGCGGAGGTAGATTTCGAAATTAAGTACTAAATTCACCAACAAAACTTAAATCAGGATTAAAGATAAACCCAGTTCCTTTGCTAAGAATGAGCTCTAGGGAGCTAAACATTTTGTGAAAATTCTAATATACACACACGCATGTATATGGAATAGGTTTAAAAATGGCTAAATCAAATTCAGAGAACCTCAAAGTGTTAAATTATGTTAATATTTCCACACTCGGGTTTTTATCATGTTTTAATACGTTTCTTCAAACTCAATGACGTTACATATTCACCTGCTGTGGTCCATTATATTTTCAATATGACGCAATATTTTGTTGTTTTTTTTTAATTCGTCAAACTATTTATTTCATTTTGAATTTTCATGCAGAAATCTTGCTCGAGAAAACTTATGACGTAATATTCAATTTGTTTTCAATTCGTCAAACTGTTTATCTAATTTAATTTTTCACGTGAAAACATTGCAATAGCAAAGCAATTGTTGTGGTGAGAATTTTATTGCTTTTTTTTAATTGTTGGCAACAGCTATAACGAAAAATATTTTTTTTTCCTGCCATTGTTGTGTAAAAGCTGGTTTTATCAGAATCATGTTAAGACGGTATTCAAAATTTTAAACCTTCCCCATTCCCATTCCCTTGGACCGATTTTGCTCATTTTCAATCCCCGCCGAGAAATTAGCCATCTTAAAGTTGTTGGCGAGTTTGAAGACGTTCCGTGCATAATTGCGACTTTTATCGTGCGGACAAAATTTAGTACATACATACATACATATATATATATATATATATATATATATATATATATATATATATAAACTTTTTAGGTGGGGGTGGTTTTGGGTTCCTGGGGTCATGTAATGAAAAGTTATGAAGGAATTTTTCAAAAGTCGCACCATGGTAACGACTGCAATAGGTAGTATTTCTTACGAAATCTACCTAAAAAAGATACTGTCTATATTCAAATAAATTTCGCTTTTATTTAATTTATTTTAATAAATATACATAAAGTATGCATTGATAAGTAAAACTTACTCTTGTCAGTGTGCAAAAATCTTAGTTAAAAATTTCTTTTGAAGTTTGTTTTGTTTATACTTTCTTTATATCTCACATTTTCAGCAATTTTATGAGCCTATTGTAATTTCTTTTATTTTTGAAAAATTCTACTTGTATTGTGAGAACAAAATTTCTATGTCGAAAACAATGCCCTGGCGTATTCAACACATCAAAGAGGGGATTAATTTTCGTATTTTTTCGAAGCTGATTGATAAGTTGGAAAGCCAGAGAAGTAAGAAAGACAAGTTAGGAACGTAAACTGGGTTTGGTGTTTTTCGAAACGTTTAACCGATGCGCGTTTCGAATAACGGGCTAAAAAAGCTGCTTTCGGATTTTATCTGGCTCCACGCTTCATACCATGGTTTCTGGCACTCACCGGTGCAACATTTTTTCGGAAGACCTTTTCAATTGCGGGGTTTAATTAATATATCAGCCAATTATAAAAAACAACAAAATCGTGACTCAGGTACAGTCGTGGAAAAAAAAAAGTAAACACACCCTACTTACTCCTCAACAAATTATCGTAGAAGAAAGTTACTGGTACCGAACGATTGGAAATAAAGTCTACTTTTAAATGATGTACATAAAATTTGCTTAGGGGGCCATCTACATATTAAAAAGAACCCAAATTTTCTTTTTTCAATGGCAATACCTAATTTTGACAGCATAAATGAACTCTACACCCTTCAATTAGAACCGAAACAAATTTTTATGCAATTCGTACCATAAGTTTCCGAGAAATTAATTATTTTAAAACGAGCATATTTTAAGGGCTGTATCCAAATTGAAATTCGGTACTCGATTGTTGACCGAGAGAGCCCCCTTCTTGATCAAGGCACCTTAAGCGCCACTGAAGCAGTCAATGAAGCCTGCTAGATTACAGGAGAGTAGAAGAAATTTCAAAATATCTAGTCACTTCTATCATAGAAGGTCCCTTAAACCATCATTTTGCCGTTTTTTAAGCATAATTTGAAAACTACTTGGAAGAAAAATATGAAATTTTGGATTTCCATAAAGCAGGACTTAATAAATCTAAATCCATCAAAAAAATTGTAGATTGCAATTCATAATTTTTTCGAATATTAATTCCATAATTCATACCATAAAATTATAAAAATTGCAAATTCAGCGTATTTATGTTTGGGTGTATCTGGGAGCACGGCAGTGCGTCCGCCAAGTTCGCACAAGCCGTAAGCTACCTTTTCCTGAACCATTTTGGCATACTTTTCACCCCTTCATAACGTCGTTTTAGGGAGAGATATAGAAAATTTTCTTTTATACACATGTTCGTATGATCAAACTGAACTAAGGTTCCACGATTTCATGTTTCTATATTTAGTAGTTTTCGAAATATTAAATTCCGAAAAAGCGCTTTTTTGTCACTGACTCACTTCGCATCATCAAATAAGTAATGTACTTAAGTCGTAGAATTTTGAAATTTCACAAGCAAGTCGGGTTTGTAGCACAATTAACCAGAAAAATCTGAAAACACAGAATTTCCGCCTCTAAACCCTTCAAACAGGGGGTGTTGATTTGGCCGTAAACAGTTCCTTAACACATTCAGTTGTGCCAATGTTGGTCGCCAAAACTCGATTACAGAGTTTTGAAGGGAGTCACGTGATTTCAAGCAGAATAACATTTTATACTATATATGCTTTTCCAAAGTTGTTTGTAAAATAGAAAAAAAATAATATACCTAAAAATTTTTAACCATTATAGGTTATGATATATTTACGATATTAAAACAATAAAACATTTAACAAAATATAACCGCAATTCGGTACGTTTGCGATATAGTAGCCTTGGCGAAATAGAGAAAATAGCCTTGACGAGAAAATAAATTAGATAATAACGTATTTTCTGGCGACCTATTTACTGTGTCATATACACAAGCAATTTTTTCCATATGTATACAATTTATTTAATCTAAGGAACCCGTTTATTTATTTTTATATACCAACATAAATAATTTGTATATAAAAAACAATATTTTATACATGTGTAAATAAAATGTTTACACGTATATAAATACATATGTAAATAGCATAAAACTTCATCAGATTTGTTTTCGTAGTTGTTTATATCATTTGGCAACATATCTCAGTTTCTGAAGTCCGAATTGCGCCAAGATTTTTTTTTAAATGCCAAGTTCCCTATAGTGGAAAAATATCCTAATTCCATATGAAAATTTAAAAATCTCCTTTTAATTAAATGAAATGTGTAACTAATAAACTGTCTTTAACGATGTGCGACAGATGCGGCGTCCGAACTCCGCTGCTAACGTTATTATATTGTATTATTAACCTACTTGCTGTTAATTTATTATTAATTTTAAACCTGTAAAAGAAAGATTATAGTTATAGATAAGATATGTTGGTCGCCAAAACCCGATTACAGAAAATTAACCTGAGTTATAAAGGTGTTACATGATTTCCAGCTGAATGAATTTTTATATGCTTTTAAAAAAATCAGAATAAGGCAAATTTTTCAGTTTATCTGTCCATCTTACTATCTTTTTCATCCTTAAAACAGATTTTATTAAAGACCGGGAGACGTCTGCACAGATCATCACCCCATCGAGTTGACGGCAGAAATTTTAGGATTAGTTAAAAATCGATTAGCGTATTGAACTCACTTGTCAAGTCATATCTTTGTGGAAACCATCTATAGACCCGATTTTACCAGTTAATTGGTGGATTTTCCATTGCGTTTTCCTGCACCCATTCCTCCATGTTTCCATACTTTTGGATGCAGGAAAATACAATAGTAAAAATATCAGTCAACCACTAAAATTAGGTCTTCAGGCGGTTTCTACCAAGATATGACTTAACAGACCAGTTGCATTTTAATATGCTAATCTAGTTTTAACTAATCCTAAAATTTCAGGTGTAAACTCGATGAGATGATGGTGTGTGCAGAAGCCTCCCGGTCTGTTATAAATGTCGGAATCAATCTCAATAGCACTCTGGTCAATCTGGCAAATATCCGTACTATTTATGGAACACTATTCCGTTAAGTGCGCTTTAGTGATGTTATGAACTTTATGCATATAATACGTAATACATTTGCATCATACATATTATAAGTATGTGTATAATACATAATACATATGCATCATTATGATGTCAGAATAAAGAAAACATTTTTGTCGCCAAATTTGAGAATTGACATGATATATTACCAAGTTTGGCGACACTTCGCTAAATGTCGCCTTTGCGAATATTTGACGCTAGTGGCTATTTTTCAATGAGTTAATTATTAATGCGAGCCATCTATTTATATTTTTCCGCATATCATCTAAATAGTTAAATGATATAACGTACGAATATTTCCAAAGTGCCAATAGTTTCGTCAATGCACAAAACCTCTGCTATTGTTATTATATTGTACTGTTATTACACTTACTGTGACTATGTTGTTAATCTTTACTCTTCTAAAACTTCTGTATTATATAAAGAGAAATTTACGGCAACTATTAAAGCACCGAAACTGCCAGTTCTCCTTATCATAATTCTATAATATGTAACCTGTCAATCGATATGTACGTTAGAATGAATCTTCCATAATCCGGTTCCTCGCATTTTAGTTTTCAGGTTTCGAATAAAATTAGCTAAAATCTTAAAACCATGGCACATTATTGGCTAATTTTTCAACACGATCAGATAAGAAGAATGATAGATTTTCAAATGGATCATGGCAGTGAGCCGGTAGACCTTCTATTCTTCCGTAATCGAGTCTATTGTAAAGGTTAACGTGAAATAAAAAGATATTAGCATCGATATGGTTTAATGTAAATGCAGATATTGTCAAAGGATTTCATGAGAACCATTTCACTTGTACCCAATCGTATCAGTTAAAATACAACAATTGGCAACGATCCCAACTAGAAAAGATTTCTTAATAGGATTAAAAATTTCCGCATTAGAAAATATATGATGTGCTTCCATGATCGTAAAGAGTTCTTGATTTCTCTATCAAAAGCTTCCGACTTGGCGAAAGAATTAAATTAAATTATGAATAACAGTAACATGATGCAACGTTTAACATGCAATTAATAGAGTAAATACTGCTTGTTAGAGGAGGCTAGGACTTTAATTTAAAAAGAAATAAAGTATAAATTTGTAAAGCTCAATAAAATAAATTTAGGTATTTTTACGTTCGCCGGGCGCAAGTGGCAAATCGCCAAATACTGCTCCCAACTCCATTGTTCATATTGCATTCATTTCATTTAAAAATATAAACTTTTCAGTCATCTCATTCAAAATAGATGCATTTCTCTCATTTTATTTAATAGAATATTTAACATAGAAATAAATAAATGAATAAATAAGAAATAATAACATAAACCAAAATATTTTATTGTAAAATCAAAGCATTATTTCTAATTTTTCACATGTGAAAAATGAAAACTGCTATTGCCGAAAAAACAAAATGCTAATAAGGAGATTTGCTCCCGGCTAACATAAAAGTACCGAAATTTAAGTTTTTTTATATATTAATATAGTTTAGAAAAACAAACTTGAAAAAACTTACAAAAAGTAGTGATATCCCAACAAAAAGTTTTCGGTAAAAAAAAAAAAAAAAAAGCGCCAAGTTCTCCTTAATGTTTCGGCCAGAAAAAGTAGTGATATCTGAAGTTCGCAGAAGTTAAAAGCCAAACATACCAAATCTTTCATTGAAAATGGCTTCCTGCGACTTGGCCGTTATTGTCTTCGAGAGGGTTTTTTTTTCAAATTTTAAAGTTATGTACAAATGAGCTACATGTCAACAACATTTTTTGATTATTTTAGGCATTTTGTGGCACAAAGTACAGAAATAAAATACACATTTAAAAAATGCATTTAAACCATTTCAGTCTATTTAAATGCTGAGAAGTAAAAATAATAAAACACTTGTATTCAGAAGATAATATCCCTAATTGCTAAAACATAATTAGTATCAGCTTTTAACAGTTTATAAATCGAATACCTCTTAATGTCTGAAAACAAACTATAATAAATTTTCAAACG
Organism: Maratus speciosus; assembly: GCA_963932465.1. NCBI lineage: Eukaryota > Metazoa > Arthropoda > Arachnida > Araneae > Salticidae > Maratus > Maratus speciosus. The sequence goes on along the minus strand of OZ010800.1, from coordinate 228,206,072 downwards.
AATAAAATCTCTTTTGTCAATGCACAAGATTCCAATATTATACAATAAAATATAATATAACATGCTGTGAGATTTGAAGTAAGTAATTTTTTTTTTATTTCTTGGGTTTTACGTTAATGAGTTTAGCTTTAGATCGCACAAAATGGCAATTAAATCACAAGTGGACTAAATGATCTATAATTAAAAATAATGTTTGTTGTAACTGAATGGTATAGATCAGAAATCTTTTACTTATAATGTCTTTATGTGAATTTGCCTCTTTGCATTTTAATATTACTTTTAATATTTAAATAATTCATAAATGCGTAATTTCTAATCATTAATTTTCAAATGCTGTAGAAGGCATTAACGGCCAAGTCGCAGGAAGCCATTTTCAATGAAAGATTTGGGATGTTTGGCTTTTAACTTCTGCGAACTTCAGATATCACTATTTTTTCTGGCCGAAACATTAAGGAGAACTTGGCGCTTTTTTTTTTTTACCGAAAACTTTTTGTTGGGATTAGTATTATTGCTACACAAAATATTAGCACATTAGCAACATAATTTCAGGAGATATAAATAAAAATATGAAAATGTAATTTAACATTAGAAGCACTAAATTTGAATGCTTATAATTCAGAAACTTATCGGTCAAATGACTTGAAATTTGGTGTCTAGGCATAATTTTAACCGAAGTTTTGAAATATCTCGTTAAAATTGGGTATTGCCATTGAAAAAAATGATGTTTGGATTCGTTTTAATGTGTAGATGGCCCCTAAGCAAATTTTATTACATCATTTAAAAGCAGACTTTATTTTCATTCGTTCAGTACCAGTAACTTTCGTCTACGATAATTTGTTGAGAAATTAGTAGGGGGTGTTTGCTTTTTTTTCCGCGACTGTACATTAGAACCGCCTTGGAATATCCTCATCCAAATTTACCGACCGTTCGTTACGGCCAACCTTCTTGGGATACAATTGCACATGAGAGGAGGGGTGTAAAAGGTGTTTCAGGACAAAACTGACAATCTCATAAATCCCAGTCCGTTTAAGTTTGATTTCTAATGCATTTAACCTCCAAATAAAGGCCACTCCATTTGAAGAAAAGGAATTATATAATTCAAGATGCATAAAATAATCTTGTAGCTGTTATCTTAACTTTTCAAAAAAATTGTTTAAAATACTTTTAAATATTAGTTGGCGCCCTTTTGATTAGAAATTAGCGCTCTTTTTATCCAAGTTTCCACCGCCCTTTTTATCATGCCAGTACAATTCTGATTATAGCCTTTTGATTTATAGTCACCTCATCATATTATCATAAACCAAGAACACTAAAATCCCCATTTTTATTTGGAGAGAAAGTCGACGCAAACATCAGGTTCTCTTTGGTGCTTCAAATGTTGTCTCTTTTATGGTAATCGCTTCCTTGGCAACTTTCCAATGACATTCTCTTAAAGCAAAAGTGCAGTCAATTTTAGAGAAACACCGACGAAGTTTCGGCGGGAATCCGAAGGGAAATTCCGAGTAGATTTTGGCGAGAGAAAAACCGGTTCTGAGTCTACTTATATAAGAAGTCTGTGGCTTCATCCTGCCCCGTCGAAAGTTACTAGGTACAACAAAGTCTTTTTCTGTTCCAGACAAGATGGATATATCATTTGAAAAGCAATCCAATATTTTTCTAACCCAAACTAATATATATATATATATTTTGTCGGCTGTTTGAAAAAATTCGTTAATTCGGGGTTTATTATTCATTAAATAGGGGTTTTTGCCTTCATTTTAGTCGGGGATAAAGGAAAATTCGTTAAATAGGGGTTCGTTAAATCGGTGTCCGACTGTATTTATAAATGTAATTAGAAAAATGAAAATAAATTAAGCTCTTAAGAATGGTTACTTATTTATTAATCCGAAAACATATTAACACATTCTTAAAAAAAAAAAAAAAAAGCCACGAAAGATCACTATGATATTCACTGATGAGCATTTTACGCTTATGTGACTTTCAAAACACAACAAGAATATAAACTGGTGCAAACAATAAATAAGAATGAAGGAAATATTTGGTGAAGTTAAAACATGTAATGAAAACTTACCTAGTTCGATATCGTTTATTTTGTTGTACTGCGTTTATCTACATTTTAACATATGGTATTTCCAACTAATAACTTCGTGCCAGTTGATATTGAAAAGAATGCGGTTTCTTCCTCTGTTTTTAATTTTTTTTTCTGTAGCCACAAGTTTTATTCAAGAAACTTCAGCAACAAACACATTTCGGATTATGATTCTTAGATGACATCGTTACAAATAGAAAGCATTCACTACAACAAATCTGTTTCTGATCGCGGCGGTTAATTATTAGTTAGACAAAAGCATTTAACATGAGGGTAACCAAAGTAAATCATACGTTAAAAAGCTTGAAACTAGTTAACTATATTTACTCTTTATGAAAACTGTTGAAAAACATTTTCATTTAAATTGATTGTGATCACTGTCGTTACATTTCGATATCGAAGAATGTAGTTTGTTTCTATGCCAAAAATATTCTTCCCTATTGTTGTCTGCGACACCAACAACAAATTTTGATATCGAAGCCGTATCGACAGCTTTGAGAATGATGCACATGTGTTCATTAAAATTTAAAATACAGCAATTCTGTAAGTGTTTATTCCAAAAATTCTTCAGGTGTCGAAGTTGAGTAACTCCGCCCCAAATAACGCCTTCAAATGAATTTTGATAATTTTTACACATATTTTTGTAAATATTTATATGTTATACCCAACGCAAACTTTCGGCAGTTATCTATATATATAAAATAAGAGATGTCTGTCTGCCTGCCTGACCGCGGAAAGCTCAGAAATTATAACACCTAGACCTCTGAAATTTTTGTCATGTGTAGATTCTGTTATCGGAAAGTGTACTTCGCCGCCGGATTTTAAAATTTCAATTTAGATATTTAAAAAAAAAATTAAAACGTAATTAAAACGTTATGTGTTAGAGGCTATTTACAGCTCAAAGCCAATCCGCAGCTCTAAGCCAAACCGCCGCAATAAAACGTTATGGGTTAGAAGCTATTTCAGCTCTAAGCCAATCGGCGGCAATGAAGAAGCCAGCCAGCCAATGAGAGCAGGTGGTAAATATGAGATACAGCGACTGCATTTCCTAGCCGAGCTGAAGCGGGAGCGGGAAATTGCTCTGTTTATTTCTCATGCTTTTTTTTGTTACAATAAGATTGTTTATAATATCTATATATATAAAATAAGAGATGTCTGTCTGCCTGCCTGACCGCGGAAAGCTCAGAAATTATAACACCTAGACCTCTGAAATTTTTGTCATGTGTAGATGCTGTTATCGGAAAGTGTACTTCGCCGCCGGATTTTAAAATTTCAATTTAGATATTTAAAAAAAAAATTAAAACGTAATTAAAACGTTATGTGTTAGAGGCTATTTACAGCTCAAAGCCAATCCGCAGCTCTAAGCCAAACCGCCGCAATAAAACGTTATGGGTTAGAAGCTATTTCAGCTCTAAGCCAATCGGCGGCAATGAAGAAGCCAGCCAATGAGAGCAGGTGGTAAATATGAGATACAGCGACTGCATTTCCTAGCCGAAATGAAGCGGGAGCGGGAAATTGCTCTGTTTATTTCTCATGCTTTTTTTTGTTACAATAATATTGTTTATAAAGAAATAATACAATTCACGTAAGTTACTTTAAATTGTATTCGTTCTTCGTATTTACATACGCGTAGTCGCCCAAGAATGAAATAGTATAATGTTTCTTGAACTTTGTTTTCTGGGATCTTAAAGTAATTTTTTTTTTTTCAAATTTGCTGAATTAATGCTTCACTGAATGTTTTCATTTCTTAGCAAAAATTATAGTAAAGTGTAAGATAAAAACTGTACTTTCTGTGAAATGGAAACATTCAGTAAATAATTTCCGTTCTCGGGTGATTAAGAGATGTATGTTGTCATCGCCCAAGAATAGGAAAAAAAACAAATATTTCTTTTCAGAGGAAATGAATGAAGTTATTTGGGTTTTTCTTTTGTTTATCTTTTTTTTTTCAACTTCCCCATATAATATGGGTGTAAATAATTTCCGTTCTTGCGCGATTAAGAATTCATTCATGTGCGATTCTTATGAAACTCCATGTCACAAAATGCACATCTTAACTATTTTACGCACTCAGAATTTTCCATTTTCAGTTCTTTTCCTTTTGTTAATCTTTTCTCTCCACTTTCCCACTGATAAGAAATCGTAATGAAAACATATCTTGCACTTTACTGAATGTTTTCATAGTGCCAGGTCCAGTAGCAGAAAATTCAAGATGGGAGACAGGCGTCACAGATTTTATTATCTCTTTTGCAGATTATTTTTCCATCAAACCTTTTATTATTTCACTTTACAATTATGTTTAGCTCTTTATTACTTCATACAAAACTAAGATTACTATCTATAAAAATTAATAAAATGCTTAAAGACATTGCAGGTAAGTGGTGGTTTGATTAATTAATGCTTCAATTGTAAAATATTTTACCAGCAGATTATTTTCTCCCACTGAAGTATCTGTCACAGACACTTGGAGAATTTTCTGCAACTGTGGTGCCAAGCATAGCAGTTTAAACTTTAGGTGTAATTCAGTGAAGAGAAATTATGATTTTTTTTTTTGTTGTTCTGTCGCCATTTAACAAAGTTCCCGACATTTCTCAGCGACAGATTGGAAAAATTCAGCGTGTGCTTCTGCACTCTTTTGTCAAAATTTGCTATACATTTCCGCGATCTTTTGATGAAATTTGCAATTTATTCCCTCGACTGTTTATCGAATTTTGTGTTTTATTTTTATAGTGATTGTTTTTACAAGATTTTTCATGAAATTCGCGTTTTTTTTTTTTTTTTTTGCGACCATTAGCCAAAGATTAGACAAACTTTGCTATGCGTTTCTGCGATCTTTTGATGAAATGTACAATATCTTTCTTCGTTTACTGAAATTCACGTATTTTTCAGCAATCGTTTCACAAAATGCACGATCTCCCCCCCCCCCCCCCCCCAAAATCGTTTCACGAAATTTGCAGTTTTTTTTTTTCACGATTTTTTTTAAACGATCAGTGACAAAATTTGTTTTTCTTTTCCGTGGCCATTTGTCGAACTTTCCTATATTTCTCAGCGACATATTGGCAAAATTTGTAATCTGCACTCTTCAAACAAACTTTGCTATGCGTTTTTGCGATCTTTTGATGAAATTTGCAATATTTTTCTTCGTTTACTGAAATTCACGCTTTTTTTTTCAGTGATCGTTTCACAAAATGCACGATTCCCCCCCCCCCCCCCAAATCGTTTCCTGAAATTTGTGGGGGGTTTTTCAACGATCAGTGACAAAATATCTGTTTTTCTTTTGCGCAGCCATTTGACAAAATTCGTAATGTGCACTCTTTAGACAAACTTTGCTATGCGTTTCTGTGATCTTTTGATGAAATTTGCAATTTTTTTTTTGTTCACTGAAATTCACGTTTTTTTTTTTCTGCGATCGTTTCACAAAATGCACAATCCCACCCCCCACCCAAATCGTTTCATGAAATTTGCATTTTTTTTTTTTTTTCAACGATCAGTGACAAAATTTGTGTTTTTCTTTTCCGCGGCCATTTGTCGAAGTTCCTGATATTTCTCAGTGACAGATTGGCAGAATTGGCATATGCTTCTGCACTTTTTTGACGAAATTTGCCATGCATTTCCGCGATCTTTTGATGAAATTTGCAATATTTTTCTTCGATTGTTTACTGAAATTCGCGGGGTTTTTTTCAGCAATCGTTTGACGAAATTCGCGTTTTTTTTTCACGATTTTTTTTAAACGATCAGTGACAAAATTTGTTTTTCTTTTCTGTGGCCATTTGTCGAAGTTTCCGATATTTCTCAGCGACATATTGGCAAAATTTGTAATCTGCACTCTTTAGACAAACTTTGCTATGCGTTTTTGCGATCTTTTGATGAAATTTGCAATATTTTTCTTCGTTTACTGAAATTCACACTTTTTTTTTCAGTGATCGTTTCACAAAATGCACGATCCCCCCCTCCTCCCTCAATTCGTTTCATGAAATTTGTGGGGTTTTTTTTAACGATCAGTGACAAAATTTGTGTTTTTATTTTCCGCGGCCATTTGACAAAATTCGTAATGTGCACTCTTTAGACAAACTTTGCTATGCGTTTCTGTGATCTTTTGATGAAATTTGCAATATTTTTCTTTGTTTACTGCAATTCACGTTTTTTTTTTCTGCGATCGTTTCACAAAATGCACAATTCTCTCCCCTCGCCTCAAATCGTTTCATGAAATTTGCATTTTTTTTTTTTTTTTTTTCAACGATCAGTGACAAAATTTGTTTTTCTTTTCCGTGGCCATTTGTCGAAGTTTCCGATATTTCTCAGCGACATATTGGCAAAATTTGTAATCTGCTCTCTTTAGACAAACTTTGCTATGCGTTTTTGCGATCTTTTGATGGAATTTGTAATATTTTTCTTCGTTTACTGAAATTCACGTTTTTTTTTCAGCGATCGTTTCACAAAATGCACGATTCCCCCCACCCAAAATCGTTTCATGAAATTTGCATTTTTTTTTTTTCAACGATCAGTGACAAAGTTTGTGTTTTTCTTTTCCGCGGTCATTTGTCGAAGTTCCCGATATTTCTCAGCGACAGATTGACAAAATTGGCATATGCTTCTGCACTTTTTTGACGAAATTTGCCATGCATTTCCGCGATCTTTTGATGAAATTTGCAATTTTTTTTCGATTGTTTACTGAAATTCGCGGGGGTTTTTTCAACAATCGTTTGACGAAATTCACGTTTTTTTTTTCAACGATCTATGATGAAATTTGTTATTTTATTTATTTCTTTTTGGTGACTATTTGCCAAAGTTCCCGATATTTCTCAGCGACAGATTGGCAAAATTCAGTGTGCGCTTCGGCACTCTTTTGTCAAAATTTGCTATACATTTCCGCGATTTTTTGATGAAATTTGCAATATTTTTTTTCGATTGTTTACTGAAATTCGAGGGCTTTTTGCAGCGATCGTTTCATAAAATGCATGATTTTTTCCCAAGATTGTTTGGCGAAATTTGCATTTTTTTTTTCAATTATCTGTGATGAATTTGATTTTTTTTTTCTGCGACTATTTGTCGAAGTTCCCGATATTCCTGAGTGACAAATTGGCAAAATTCAACATGTGGTTCTGCGATCTTTTGATGAAATTAGCAATTTTTTTCTTCGATTGTTTCACAAAATTCATGATTATTTTTCCAAGATCGTTGGATGAAATTCTTTTTTTTTTCTAATGATCACTTCACAATTTTTTTCAACGATCTATGACAAAATTTGTGATTTTTTAAAAATTTGTCACAATTTATCGCATGTTATGTGTTCACCGTTCATGGGTGTTTAAAAATGTAGTCAACAATTTTAACAGGAAGATAAATTATAAATAACGAACACTCAAAATTTTCGCTTTATTGAATTATGCCTAAACTTTACACTGCACTTTCAATGTGAAAACATTCAATACAGTATAACACATGTTTTCATTAGGATGAGAAAATATTAACAAAAGAATAAGAACTGAGTGAAAAATCCTTGAGTTCATGAAATACTTAATATGGTGTGCATTTTGTGATATATTAGGAGTTTTATAAGAATCGCATGTGAATGGACTCTTAATCGCTCAAGAACGGAAATTATTTACTTCATAAAAAGTTCAAGAAACACGTTCCACGCTTGGGCGACTATGCATATGTAAATTGCCATTAACACGAAGAACGAATACAATTGAAATTAACTTACGTGAATGATAACACTTTAAAATTTTAAAGAAGGTGGGAGAGTTGAATTTCGAGTTTGGAAGGCGGGTGAAGATAATTGTCCTTACAACTGTAGCGTTTTCTTCGATGAGTATCCTTTATATGTTGTTTTCTGACAGAGGTCGTTTTAAAGCTTTTGGCCTGTACATTGCTAAGCACTCACTCCTCTCCTCTTAACTAATTTTTTCATCAGTAGAGGGTGTTTTAAAATTTTAATTTGTTCATGACTATGGCATACAATTTTACAAAAATTTATGAATAAAATTTGCATAATATCTCAACAATTTGCAACTGCTTCTCCCGCATTTTCACACTGTGAGTGGGTACGTATTTCAGACAAAATCGAGTTACATATAAAATCATATAAATTAAAGGTTTCTTTATAAATATTACCACGAACCCGGGCAACGCCGGGCGGGTCAGCTAGTATACAATATAAGGGTACATATGAAGAATTTTTTACAAGAAAATGGTAATTTTTGGATGACCATAAGATATTTTTTATTTTTGTAAATATTTTTATCGCTAGTTCACACAGTTTTTATAATCAGAAAATTATACAAAAATTCCCAATTGTGCATCGTTGGTATCTATATAACCTCAGTTAATGGCATGGTATTCGGTGTAGTAAGCTTTGAGAAAATCAGTTTTTAAAAAAAATTACCATAAATATAAAAATAAACCATTTTTATCTCATACAATATCAATATATATAAGGTGATAATTGGGGAAATATATTGTCAGATTGGTAGTCACTTTTGTGAGGAAAAAAATCAGGAAATTTAATTGAAAGGCATGTTTCCAATGCTTATCCAGCTATGCACCTTTAAAAAGAAACAATTTTGAGAAAGTAGGAAATTTTAAAGCTTGCTGTAAAAAATAAAATTATTTTAAAAGTTTATTCGAAACCATTAAAAAAAGATAAACTTAGTACTCATTAAAAAAATTGCAGGGCTCCCAAATGGTCCGCCAACTGAATACCGATAAATTTTAACAGAAAAATTTTATGGTAGGTTTGCGCTAGAATTAATTTTCAAAGGTGATTCCGGGGCGGTTTGTAAGAAAAATCTAAAAAGACAATTTTTCTAAGAAAATATTGGTATTCAGTTGGCGGACCATTTGAGAGCCCTGTAATTGCATAAATTGATCTCTTTATTTATGTAAAAACATCATTATGTATACAAAAGCATCATTCATTTTTATGAAACTAACAATTGTTATATTTTAACAGTTAGGCTCTACATTACTTTGCTAAATACAAATAATTTCCAGAGTAATAATTGCAGATTTCCTTATTAAGTTTTTATTTAGCACTATCAATAGACTTTAATACGAAATGCTCTTGGGAAATTTTTCTATTTTGCAATCGCTATAAATTTCTATATAAATTGTAGAAAAGAAAAATGTCCATACCAATCTGAATAGATTTCTATGTAACACTTTTCGATTTTTTTAAATCTATAATAACTATAGATTCCTAAAAGAAATTTTTATACAATGCACATTACATGGCAGACGTCTCCTCAAATACTCTTCGAAGAAAACTGTAGAAATGGGCGGTCTTTCAGAACTTTCCATTCACTTTTGTCAAGATTACAAACTTCGTCAGATATACTAAATATCGACAAATATCTTGAAATGTCTGAAAAATGATATTGTTTTTACTAATGTCGATAGATATATCTGAATGTTGGAATACTAATATCATTTTTACAACATTAGGCAATCTAAATCAAATATTAAGAATAAGGCATTTTAAAAAACCAAGTTTTCTAAAGACGGCAAACTTATTAAATTTTATTGTTTAGATTACTATTTATGTATTATAATGTTATAAATAATGCAAAAAAACCCGTTTGTATGTTTTCCTTTAAAAACTAATTTCAAGTTACATCTGTGAATATCGGCAGATATTCTCAAATTTGACGGCCAACGTTGAGCGACTTTCGAAATATTGAACAATACTGGTCGAGATATCATTATTTATTTCATTATTTATATTGGAACACAGAAATTTGTATGTCACTTCAATTTCTTTCTGAATGCTTCACGGTCCTCATTTTGGAATTACTAAAAGTTTAAGAACCTATGTTACTCACATGGGCGTATGCAGGCGGGTGCCAAAGAACGCCCAAGCCTTTGAAAAGAGTAAAATATAATTTGAAATATTCACTAGGAAATAATATATTAACTAGGTACCATTTTATTTCTTATGCATTACTTCTAAATTTAAATAATTTAAATTTGCACGACATTGAATAAATAGGAAAATGTATTTTTGAATGAAGTTCGGTTGAAAACGGTAGTTCATTTTAGTGAATTTCATGGCTTTATATAATTTTTAACCATTTCTCTCTTTTTTTTTTTTAATCTATCTCAATATTTGTTTACTAAAATAATATAAAGTAACTAATGACAGAGTTATCACATGTAGAAATTGGTTGCACATAGCAAATTAAAAAGAAAAAAAAAGATTAAACATAAGATTAGACAGGGGCGCGCCAGCAGTATCCAGCGCCTGTGTGCAGAACTACAGTTGGCGCCCTATACCCCACCCCCTCCGAAAATAAAACTTTAAAAAATATATGAATATCTATAAATGCTGCCATCATTCTAGAGTTTTCCCCAGGTCAAGTAATTTTTTTGAACCACAAAATTTATTTAATGAAATTTATCTTGTTTCTATAGTGTTCATATTTTATTTCATTTATTAAATAAAATTTCTGGTTTCAAACATGTTTAAATTTCTTGAAAAATAAGGAATGTTGGCAGCTATGTAAATAAAATTCGAAGCATAGCAAAGTCTGTACAAATGGAACCTGTCTATATCAAAATCCTGCATTAAACGGTAAAATTTCATTATCCCGGAGAAAATAATACAATACAATAGCAATAGATTCCACCTATACTAATAAAAGAAAGTTGTTTGTCATTTCTAATTTTCATATCTATATTAATAAAAGAAAGTTTTTACTCTGAATGTGTTGGCTAAGAAAATCTACCACACATATATTTCTGAAAATTTGGTTAAGAATAGACGATTGCACGTCCAAATGCACCTGAGGCTCAGATTTTTCATTTCTTTATAATTAGCCGAAATATTAATTAAAAGCCATAATGATCATCGCAAAATGGCGAGCTTCCTTTCTTCAAAGCGATCATGCCTGTGGATTTCCCTAGCCGTTAAGCGGTCCTTCATACGGAAGAAAGCGTAGCGTTCTATTTTTACTGCATTTTGAAATTGTGAAGGCCGAGTCCCCGTAGAGTTAAAAAAAAGAAAAAAGGAGAAAGAAAATTGCTTTACCTTTCCTATTCCAACGGTGTCATTCACTTATACTTCAAAAAACCTTTTGTTTGCCCGCGATTCGCGTCGGCTTTCAGGTTTTCCATTTTTCTAAAGTTTAAAATTAAAAAATACTAATACATTCTCAGTATTTTCCCGCTTCTAGCGATGTCTCTGGTGTAAAAAAATATTGATAATTACCCTAAAAAAATCTTGAAGTCATTTCAAGGATTCGCAAGAGATGTTTTTTCTCTTGGGCAAGTTTTTACCAGATATCGTTTCATTTTAAGAGATATGTGCTTTGGATATTATTTCGCGTTTCAAAAAAGTGAGGGGATTGTGCGCATTTTAAGATATTTATGTTTTATCAAGAATTTTTGGTCAGAATTGAAAGTTTTATGCTAAATACCAGAAATTAAATACAAATTCGAGGTTCGCTTGAAAAATCAAACCTGATAGGGGATAGCAATCCCGCTGTACGCTACCGAAGATAAATGGGCCCTCAACTTGAGGTTAGTTGGATGGATTTTCATTTAAAAATGAAAAATCGTTTAAATTCGAGGATGCACCCTGAAGAAGGCAATTCTGCTGACAATATTAGGTTCGTTTGGAAAGATTTCCATTTCATAGCTGCTAACTTTTACGCTTTTTTCCTACCGCTATATTGTTATAGAAAAATATGTCTTAATTAATCATCGAAAATTTATGAAATTTTTCTGATTAAAAATAGTGGTAGGAAAAAGGCGTAAAAGTTGACAGCTATGCCATTCAAAAATATAAAATCAAACCAAATCGGACAGTGCGTTTGGAAAAAATATAAAATCCTTCAACATTTGATTTTAGGCATATAAGGTTATTATCATTGGCCCGGGCAATGCCAGGAGGGTCAGTTAGTAAGGCATAAAGTACACGGGAATTTAAAGCTCTTTTTTTTCATGAATCTATATTTGTTCATTCATATTACAGTCACTTTCTTTTGTCATTCTAGTCTCTGTAGCGTCTAAGGTTATATGTTATGCTTATAAGTGCTCTTATTTCAATATTTTCAATTTTATGTTCTGAATTGAAATTAACAAATTTTACAATCATCAAGGTTTTTATCCAGTATGTGATTAGACACGAGCGTACGCAGGGAGTGCAGAGAAAAGCCGCCCCTCTTAATCTTTGAGAAAGTAGGAATTTTTGGACAGTTATGGCCGAAACAATCCCATTTTTACCATCTCTTCCCTCTTAACAAAATTTTGTTTCCCCCATGATTATAGGTCCACAGTACAAGATAGTATAGGTAAAAAATACCCTGGACTCCAAAAGTTAAGATATAACTGGTTTTTTGCGTCTAATTTGCATATGAATGAAGGTAGAAACAACAAATTTGGAGGAAATGTGCACTAAACAGTTATTTATTGAATGCGACATAGAGATTTACATAAGTTAAACACAAAAACAATTTTCAACAAAAAAGTACTCTTGGTAAAAAAGTCCATTCTTGGACAAAACAGTACATCATAGTATTATGTGGTAAAATGTCTTAGAAACATTACTAAAATGGGTTCTAATAAGGAATGTGTCCACCCTTGGAATGCATTGACGGCACCGACTTTCCATGCTGTCAATTAAGTTGTCGGACATCGAAATGGGAAGCAGGGACCAGACACCAAGTAAGCCTTGTTTCAGCTCATCTAACGATCTTGGAGGAGGACTTAAAGCAGCAACTTGTCTGTTAAGATAGTCCCAAAAATGTTTTATCGGATTTAGGCCTGGAAAGTGAGATGGCCATTCCATTCGCTCCAAACCGTGACTCTCAAGATAGTCTTCAACAACTACAATTATCATCCGTCAAAATGAAATCGTTGCCAATAGCACCAGCATATGGGAGGACATATGGATCAAGGATCTCATTCCGATATCTCACACCAGTCAGAGTTCCTCCATGGAACACATGCAGGTCAGTGTGACCACCGAGCGAGATCCCTGCCCAAACCATGATTCCACCACCTCTGTCCCTGTGTGTTTCAACAGTGTTGGATTGATGGTATCTGGTGCGTTGTTCCCTACAGATCAGTAGATGACCCCCGCTCTCCAGCGTGAATCTGGACTCGTCTGTGAAGAGTATTGAAGCCCATTGCTGTCTCTATCTGGTTCAGGAAAAGTGTTCTATGTTGTACTTTAACTTTTGGAGGCCAGTGTACTTTTTATCTATACTATCTTGTACTATGGACCTATAATCTTAGGGTGGAGCGAAATTTTTTTCTTCTTCAAATCAAAATTGGCCGGGGTGGGAAAGGTGCTTTATCAGATCCTCATTCTGAATATAAAATATTTTTGAAAAATATTAATATTAAATACTGCCCCAAGGTCATTGAATTTTGAGAAAAAACGTAAAAGCGCTCGCCTGTGGAAAAAAAAAATTTTCCTAATCAAAATGGGGCGGTGTGGGAAAGTTGCTCTATCATATCCTCATTCTGAATAAAAAATATCTTTTAAAAATATTAATATTAAATACTGCCCCAAGGTCATTGAATATTGAGAAAAAACGTAAAAATTGTGCATTTTCCCATTTTTTTCCGTCAAATATTCAAACTATTTTATAAACTTAATTTAAAAGGATGATCATCGAATTATTATTATAATTATTATATATTTATAGTAAAATTATGTAATATTTATATCAAATTCGCTATTATTATACTAACTCAACGACTATATTTTTTTAAAATATATGAAATTTGGGTAATTGTAAATGTTTTACATATTTTACTTAACCTGTGTAAGAAAATATAATTTGAAATTATTCTTAAAGAACTACAGTAATAAGGTTAAAATAATTTACTGTTTTATTTATAAGCAGTGAAGTTACCATTTTATAGTAGTCCATACTGTTTTTTGGTTTCAAAAACTGGCATTTTTTTCCGAGACTCCAGACGTTTCAATGAATCCATGGCGTCTCAAAGGACCACAAACAGCAGAAGAAGCCTCGTAACAAGTCTCACATATCTTTCAGTGGCTTGATTGTGTCAAGGGAATAGTTTAATCTTAGGTAAGATGTCTTCATCTATTGCCTTTGGATTTAAGATACACTTTGTAAGAATGTTATGATCTAAGAACTTAGTTAATGGTGGTTATGTCACGGTCACTTCAGCCTAATTTATGAAATCGATATAGTCTTTGGTCTCTCAGGTAACTTGATCGTTTGTTTTCGTGAAACTTATATTATTCTGCATAGCATTATTATTCTCATTCATACTATATAAGTGTGGTACTGCGCAGAATAATAAAATCTCGAAAGTCAAAAAATTCTTTACATACGTGATCTCAGGTAACTTGAACGTACCTAAAGAATGTCTTCACTTTCAAGATTTTATTATTATGCGTAGTCAGCGTAGTGCCAACACATTTACATACTATGTAAGAGCTTTGGCACTACGCAGAACAATAAAATCTCGAAAGTCAAGAAATTCTTTACATACGGATAAATTTGGAAGCCAAAGTCTATATAGATTCTATAAATTGGGCTGAAGTGACCGTGATACAACCACCATTAACTAAGTTCTTAGACCATAATATTCTTACAAATTGTATCCTAAATCCAAAGGCAATAGATGAAGACATCTTACCTAAGATTAAACTATTCCCTTGTCACAATCAAGCCACTGAAAGATGTGTGAAACTTGTTACGGAGGCTTCTTCTGCTGTTTGTGGTCCTTTGAGACGCGTTGAGTTCATTAAAACTTGTCTGGAGTCTCGGAAAAAAAGGCAGTTTTTAAAACCAAAAAACAGTATGGGCTACTATAAAATGGTAACTTCGTTGCTTGTAAATTTAAAACCAAAAAACAGTATGGGCTACTATAAAATGGTAACTTCGTTGCTTGTAAATTGCAATAGTAAATTATTTTTATCTTATTACTATAGTTCATTAAGAATAATTTCAAATTATATTTTTTACACAGGTTAAGTGAAAAATATAAAACAATTACAATTACCCAAATTTCATATATTAAAAAAAGTATAGTCGTTGAGTAAGTATAATAAAAGCGAATTTGATATAAATATTACATAATTTTACAAAAAATTTATAATAACAACAATGATAATTCGATGATCATCCTTTTAAATTAAATTAATAAAATAGTTTGTATATTTGAGGAAAAAAATAGGAAAATGCACAACTTTTACGTTTTTTCGCAATATTCAATGACCTTGGGGCAGTATTTAATATTAATATTTTTCAAAGATATTTTTTATTCAGAATTAGGATATGATAGAGCAACTTTCCCACACCGCTTCATTTTGATTTGAAAAAAAAAATTATTTTCCATAGCCGAGCGCTTTTACGTTTTTTCTCAATATTCAATGACCTTGGGGCAGTATTTAATATTAATATTTTTCAAAGATATTTTATATTCAGAATGAGGATCTGATAGAGCAACTTTCCCACACCGGCCAATTTTGATTTGAAGAAAAAAATTTTTCCCCATAGGCGAGCGCTCCACCCTAATAATCATGGCGGAAACAGAATTTTTGTTAAGAAGGAGGAGATGGTTAAAATAGGCTTAATTTGGCCATAATTGTCCAAAAATTCTTACTTTCTCAAAGAATGAAAGGGGCGGCTTTTCTCTGCGCCAATTTTTTTGGTGCTGTTCAGTTTTTTTGTCCAATAGATAATAGGTTCTACAGAAGTGATCATTTGTAGAAGCACTGAAAAAAGATATTGATTCGGCTGCCTAAAGTAGACTTTGAGCACGAAAATCATAGCGTTAAACCTACGGCACGGAATTCCAAAATCTTCACAAACGGCTGATGCTTCATTTTTACCAGTTAAAAATTGTCCCATAGCTGACTCCAGTCTCTCTAATCTAAAATCTCTATATTGAACAGCATACTCATACAAATTCTGTTTTTACACTGTTTCTCTATTAGAGCTGTCCAATGAGTCTCCTGCGAACAAGGCGACCGTTTTCTTGGCGCTCATTCGAATGTTTCCTCTTACTAGCTATTTTTTTTTAAATTAACAAGAAAGAAAAATCATGCGGTAAGCAGCGATTATGAAACACTTTCCAACACATTCAGAATAATGTAACAAAACTTCACCGTTTAATAAGTTGAAATATGACGTCTAATCGAATTATTTGGAAACGCATAACGCATTTGACAATCCAATTTCAGCAATTCTCTCTCTACAGTCGGAAAATTATCCGAATTCTTTGAAACTACACGCATACAAAAATTTAGTTCAGTAGAAAATACACGCCACAGTTGAAAATTCCGGTAATAAGGTGAATGGTATGTGAATTCTTTTGTACAGTTTTGTGTAGGAGGTATACAATTTACACACAACAAGTAACATGCAAAAAATTAGTTAAATTTAAAAGAGCACACCGAAATTAAAAACGCAAGTCCAGCAATTATTGCCGAAGACATAGTTAATCATCTTGTAGTGAAAATAAGTGATTTATATCAATTTCAATACATTTGAAATAGCGTAATGTCATTAAAACACACTACAAACAATTTCCCCCCCATTAACCAATGTAACGAATTTTTTTTAATTTTCCTGTCAGTAATCTGTCAATGCTACGTTCTTCATAAATACAGAATATGCCTTGGTAACATATATCAATTGCATGAAAATCCGTATTATTTACGCGAGTTAGAGCATGGACAGATGGACAGACAAACCGAATTCATAAACTCTTTTCAACTATGTTGGATGGTGTTAAAAATCTATTTTAAAGGATAATTTCTTTAAAATCAATAATATTTGAATAGGGTCTTTTCATTGTTATCAATGACCGTTATTTAGTGTTAATTATTTAATAATATTAATTTGTTATTTAGTGATTAAGGTTTCTGGTACCTTCACCTACAAAGCTTTTGAGATAAGTTGTTCCTCTGAAAAATCTAATTTTAAATTTACTATGATTTATATTATTTCTGGAAATTATTTTTAAATAGAGTTTCTGAGTCGTCGGGAACTTATGGATATCACCGTGAGATGTATCTATGTGCATCATAAAGACGCTTGTGACTTGTGATGGATAAGCCAACAACTATTTATGGCCTGATTATCGCAGGCGAAACTTCTACCCGTATTTCCGAATAGTAATTTCATCTTATTTATGACAGAAATTTATGGCCGGCCCAAGGGGTGTGCGAAGTGTGCCATCGCACGGGGCGCCAACCGGCGGTAGGAGTAAAGAGTGGCGATAAATAATTTTGGATTCTACGTTTTTTGTTTTAACATTTTCTAAAACCAGGTGTGAATCATCTGTTGGGTCTAAGTAGATCTGCTGAGCAGAGGACCTTCTTTGTGCTTAAAGGCGCTAAACTTTCACATGCAGCGATTTCTGTATTCTTTACTTGAGTAAAATACAAAGAATTTGTGATGAACATATCAGAGGAACGTAGGATTTTAGGATGCGTTCTTTAAAGAAATCCCTTTATGCTAAAGGCTCAGATTACCTTCCTTGAATTTGGAAAAGTGACACCACCTATTCAACTCTTCCGCTTCCTTATGGAGTGAAAATTTCTTTTGACTGATTAATTGCGCCGTAGCTGAGGGGCGCCAAATTTAGGAAAGCTCTAAATCGAAATTATCTCGCATATTTTGACGATAAACAAAAATTGCAGACTTTTTTTCCCCTTGTGTATGTCTGGATGCATTCTTTAGTAAAATATTTTATTATGTCCGAAAAATGAAGAAAGAAAAATTTCTCTAAATGTTACTAAGGATAGCTCAAACCCATTTTGTACTTTACATGATTACGTACCTGACAGGACCCTCAAACTGATTAAATGGAGGAGAGGGCGCGCCATATTTAGGGAGGCTTTAAATCAAAATTATCTCACATATTTTGAGAATAAGCAAGAATTGTAGACCTTTTATTCCCCTTGTGTATGGTGTTTGAATGCATTCTTTAGTAAAATATTTTATTACATGCGAAAAATGAAGAAAGAAAAAGTTTCTCTAAACTCAATTTGTTCTTTACATGATTACGTACCTGAAAGGACGATCCAAATGACTAAATGGAGGGAGGGGGGGGGGGCATATTTAGGGAAGCTTTAAATCGGAATTATCTCACATATTTTGAAGATAAACAAGAATTGTAGGCTTCCCCATCCCCTTGTATGTCGTATGTGAATGCATTCTTTAGTAAAATATTTTATTATATACGAAAAATGAAGAAAGAAAAAGTTTCTCTAAACGTCTAAACCCATTTTGTTCTTTACATGATTACGTACCTGAAAAGGGGATCCAAGTGATTAAATGGAGAGAGGGAGGCGCCATATTTAGAGAGGCTTTAAATCGGAATTTTCTCACATATTTTGAAGATAAACAAGAATTGTAGACCTTTCTTTCACCTTGTGTGTGGTGTGTGAATGCATTCATTTGTAAAATATTTTATTATATTCGAAAAATGAAGAACTAAAGAGTTTCTCTAAACTCATTTTGTTCTTTACATTATTACGCCATGTTTAAGGAAGCTTTAAATCGAAAATATCTCGCATATTTTGAAGATAAACAACTATTGTATAGACCTTTTTTTCCCTTTATGTGTGTGTGTTTGTAATCACTACTTAACCGGAATGTATACTATATACTGTGCTTCAGATTCTGTGTTCATATCTTAATTATTTTAAAGACAAGAATTTTTTTTCTTTTTTTTTTCAAATGAATTTTTATAGAGATTAATGAATTTTCTAAAATTTCTCATTATGATAAGGGAATCCTTTTCAGAATTCAAAATTTTAGTGTAGTGATCACAATCATTTTTAAACCTTAAAAAATCGATTTTCTTGTTTTCGATATATTTTTTAATTTTTTAACCTATAAAAAGAGATTGCGTGAAAATATTCAAATCAGAACCGGGCCAATTTGAAGCTAATTGATAACGCATACTTTAACACAGATTCAAATTGAATTTAAACTTTGCGTGGGTTTTTACTACTTGTACACATTGTAAAAATAAATAAATAAATAAATAAAAATAAATAAATAAATAAAACGTATTGAAAGATAAGTAATTTATTTTCAACATATATGGGGCATTCTCACAATCTTTTGACTTTTATGTCCCTGAATAATAATTTTTATTTTAGTACACATTCTTGCGGGTTTTTTTTTTATTTCATATACTGGGGAACATCCCATTGCATAATTGCATAACAATATTAAATGGATAAATAAGTTTTAGATTATGTTGGGGGTCCGAATACCAGGAAAACTTCTATACCGTCCCGTGTTCCTGATGCTGATTTTTAAGTTTGGAGCTGTCTGTGTAATATTGTTTCAATAAAAATAATTCGACGTAATTTTTTTCCGAAACTGGAACTCTTTTTTCACATAAATATGTAGCAAAAAATGAACCTGCACACATTTTTAGGGTTGTTATTATTTTTTAAACTCTGTCCCTGTGTTTTAGATTCTTTACCGTCCCTCTTGTAAAATTATACAGAAAATCACTTCGGATGCAGCCACAGAATATTTTCAAGTTTTTTCTCAAGCAGAAGTATGCTAGAGAAAGAAGGTCTAAAATTCTTTGACAGGAAATTTACTGCGGAATTTAAATAAGCATATAAATATCAATTTGAAGCATCGTGGCTTTATGGGTAGTCTTATCGCCCCCAAGGTTTATTACAGCAATTTTCGAGGTAAATTATTATTTTTATTAAAATTTAATCCAATGTAAATAATTGTTTCTAAAAATCAATGAACATTGTGGCTACCACTTAGTCTTAACATGATGTGCCTAAAATAGGTGGTAATTTACCTTACCGTTCCATCCACACCATCCTATTTTTTCTCACTTCGTCCCTGTTTTCCCATACCGTCCCCCTTTTTTTTACCTTACCGTCCCTTCTTTAACACCCCTTTAAGACAATGTTATACCAAAATTTTGTACTAAAACTAATACATTGTTATTATTTCTTATTTGAATGTTCTGTGGGTACTATGCAAATTCATAATAAGTAAAAATTTAGAAGAAAATAAAAAGCTTTAGTGGTCAAATGGTAAGGAAAAATAAACTCGCAAGTTTAACTTAAACCTCAGTTAAATAAAAAATTTTTCGCTGCTGACCATTTTTTTCTTTATTTTGAATCATTGAGGCATTCCTCTATCAGATTAGAATGTTATTTTAGCAAGTTTAATTTCACCAGATTTTTATTCCCGAAAGTCAAAAGATTGTGAGAATGCCCCATATGTATAAAATGATTATAGTAAATTTTTTACCTACTTTTTTGACTACTTAAAAGGCGTAAAATTTATTTGTTGCAATTAGAACGTGTTTTCTGTATGTGATACACCTTTAAAAAGCACAATCTAGCACCTCCCCCCCCCCCCCCCTCCACAAAAAAAAAAAAAAAAAAAAAAAAAAGAAAGAAAACGCGTCGTTTAACTGACACAAACATTGTTAGAGTATGTAGGTATAATCATTTTATAATATACCTATATTCCAAAGAAATGATGATCTATCTGCAAACTATTATTATTATTATTTTCAATGTATATAAGTAGCAAAAACACAGTTTTGGGGAAACATACCCAGAGTTATCAATCGGAGTCTGCGTTAAAGTACTCATTTTTAATTTCAAATTGATCTGTTTATAATTCGAATATTCTTATGTGGTTTTTGTTTTGCTTTTTAAAGAATTTAAAACTCACGACTCACCAAATATAAAATTAATACATGCTACTTATTAGTACTACTCTGTGGAACAATGGAACAATAAAGCAGGTGTATGGATTCCCTAGTTGTTTGGCAACTTTACATCCAGGCTAAGAATATATCGTGTTACAATGCAATGGGAGCCTTAGAAAAAAGAGCGTTTAAACGCGGCTAGTAGCCACGAAAAAAAGAAATTAAAATCTAAGAAGACAGACAATTTTTAAGAGTATATTCCAAATAATAAACATAACTATTCTAATAAAATTTCTTCTTTCAATAAATTAATTATTGTTATTGTTTTCCTATAATATGGTATAATGAATGGCGTTTAATTTTTGGATCACAATGTTACATATTGAGTTTGATATTCATTATAAAATTCAGATTTCAAAGATAGAATTAAATATGGATATGTTTATCTATTTTATAGTCTTTTTAAATAATATCTTAAATAATTAAGAATAGCATGTGTAAAAGTTTATGAACGAATAATTTACGAATATTTTAAAAATTGTGTGAAAAAAGTCAATAATTTGAACAGGTATGATGTTGGGGGGGGGGGGGCGCCCATGAGAATGCTCACACGGGCGCCAAAATTGTCTTGGGCCGGCCCTGCAGAAATTCTGCAGTAATGCGACGATTGCTATTTAAAACTAAAAAAAGCGGAATTTAGCCCCTTTGGTATTAAAACTGCAGTATGCGTCACCATTACTTCAGTGAGATAATAGAGTTGCATGTTTTCAGCCATGTGAATTAAGGCGCCTTTCATTGTTTGGAACTAATTACGTGCGCCTCTATTTATTGAAAGGTTAGACAGGTCTGTGTCTAATCTAAATCACTCATTAGAAGACTCAGAAGTAGAGTAAAACGAAAGAAAGAAAGAAAGAATTGAATGTTTATAAGTAAGTTTGTCTCACGTAAATCTACAAAACATAATTCAGATTGTCAAGAAACTATAAAATATATTAGCATAATTAAATGAAGATTTTTTTCTTTTAAGTATTTGCTCCTCAACTGAAATCTTTGGCGCCTTTACTACTTCGGCGCCTGTGCGCGCCGCACACTTTGCACACTGGGTCGGCGCGCCCCTGAGATTAGATTAAAGATAAGGTACCTCACTTTGCGCTAAGCTAAAAAATGGAAATGAAAATGTAGGCTTTCATTTTATCTATCATAATTCTAATAGTGTGGGCCTCTATAACAAAAAAGTAACCAGTTTTTAAAAAATTTCTCACATAAAGTAGTTTTCAAAAACTTGTGTAAAATTGCAGGCCGTTCTCATGTTATGCCAGTCCTAGGAATAATATTTCTAACACTGAAGAGTTTCCATGTATATGTGGAATTTAGAAAAGCTTCTCCAAAAGAAAGGTCCTGAAATGACATTGTAATTCCTCGAACTTCAAAGTTTAATCGGGCCCTGATGTTGTTTACTGAAATCTAATAAATACAGTTATTTTGAATATTACAACAGAATTAAACAGCTAAACTTATTTAACTTAAACTCGCTGTTACTTCCCGATGTTATTTTTTAGTATTAAGAAAGAAAATTATTTAAATTTTTCAAATCATGCACATTTATAATTTTTTTCCGTCTTTAATAACTAAATAATGAAAAATATGCTTTTGTTCTGAGCTCATAAATATGACAATAAAATAATGTAACTAAGAGACATTGCAAAATTAAATCTTTGTGATTTCAAACCATAAACAAATGATACCGTCACCATTTTACCTACTATGACGCCATTAGAATATTGTCCATTGATTGTTGGAGAACTTACTTGTGAATGATTTAATATTCAATGATTTAATATTTTTTACGGTTCACGATGAATGAATCACTTGTGTTTGTGTAGGTTTATGGAATGCGATATTAAGCCGTGAACTTAATTTCAACTAAAGTTATCCAAGGATATATGTATTTTTAATCGAAATTTAAAACAATGCTTTGATCTCGAAATAAAATGTTTTAGTTTGTACAATTGGTTATTTCTGTTAATTATTTATTTAGGTACTTTTCCATTATAGTGCATTTTTAAAAAAAGCTTGGCGTAATTCGGGCATCAGAAAGTGAGATATGTTGCCAAAATATATAAACGGCTATGAAAACAAATCTAATGAACTTTTATTTTTGTTTATATATGCACTTATATACATAAAAAAATCGAGCACAGATGTCATATTCGCCCCATATTGGCGCGATTTTTGTCTGACGCCAATATCATATAGGCAACGGGTACTTAACTTGCGTCAAAGTGTCGTTATTTTGCTTGATGTGGTAACCCGGATTATGTTGTTTATGCTGTTGATGTTTTCGCCAAATTGGCAACCGAAAAAAATCGCGCCAATATGGGGCGAATATGACATCTGTGCCAAAAATCGTTTCGAAATATGTATAATATTTTTCTATATACAAATTACGGCACAGATTTCAGATATGAACCGGGATACCTAACTGGCGCTAAAATGGTGTTATTTTGCCTGCTATGGTAATCCGGCTATTGTTTTTTATTTATTAATAAATTGTTTATTTACTTTTATTTTCTGTTTTTAAATTATATAAACTGTTTTGTTTTATAGTTATTATTCAAACTTTTATTTATTTATAGTTATTTCCTTTTCAAAATGATAGCAAATAATTTAACTGGTATTCGAAAGCGAGATTTCTGCCGAATTGGCGTCAGAGAAAAATCACGCCAACCCCGATGCGTATATGACATCTGTGCAAAAATTACTTCTGTTTCTTTATAAAAATGGGTAAATAGCTTTTTTTTTACATTAAATAAATTGTATACATATGCAAAAAATGGCTTGTTATATATATAAAATCCAAACGGAAATTTCGTTCCGAACGCCGAGATTTCGAGTTCTACCGCATGGATTTTTACGGAACTTATACCGTTAGATAGGTATCGTTCCAGGGAAGGTTTTAAGCTATAACACATCATTCTACCTAGATTAGTTATAGAATTATTACGGAAAATTTTATTATTTTGGACTTTGTTACTTCACATTTCCTTAAATATCTGGGCTCCTATTGGTCGTAGAGCTTAGATCTCGCGCCAAAAGTAGCTCCGAAGCACCCAAGCAAACTTTTCCCCGCGATTATTTTGCAGTCTTCCGATTTCCTCTAACTCTATTAGGGGCCCGCGTAGAGCCCCTTTAAAATATTTTTCGTAGTAATTTCAGCAATTTTCTTAAATTATTGGTTAAGACCGCCACCCTCCCGATTCATGTATCTACGGAAAGGTTGCATGAAGGAGTTTCGTTCAGATACGCTTTCGTTAAGAATAGAGTGCGCTCCCTGGTGGAGGATTGTGGAACTAACATAACGCGATATTGTTAAAATTATGAAATCTAACAATGCGATCTGTTTTAAACTTTGAGATAGTTCATAACACATAATCTATTATCTATTCTATTATATATATATAAAATCTATTATCTATTCTATTATCTATTATGTATATAAAATCCAAACGGAAATTTCATTCCGAACGCCTAGATTTCGAGTTCTACTGCATGGATTTTTACGGAACTTATACCGTTAGATAGGTATTGTTTCAGGGAAGGTTTTAAGCTATAACACATTATTCTACCTATATCAGTTTTAGAATTATGACGGAAAATTCTGTTATTTTGGGCGATAAGGTTACCATTTTATTTCTTGGCGAAATTCATCGTTGATAAAAAAAAAAAATGAAACGGCTATTAAACCTCGAAAAAAAAAAAAAAACTGTTACTAATTTTATTTAAATGAAAAAAAAAAAGAAAAAAAGGAAGGAGAAAATCCGTTTTAATGAGTGATAATATTAAAAAACGGAAACATTTAATCAAAACCTGAAAGAAATATTTGTAATGCTTAAAAATTAATTTAATAAGAAATATTACACTTGATACGCAATATTTGGCTCTTTATCGCTTGCGTTAGATATGGAAACGAATCTGAAAATTTGATTGGATGAAATATTAACGACATTTTCTTTCTGTTCTGTTCTGTTCTTTTTTTTATATCTAATTGTCCCATCACGTGACTTATAGAAGAAACAAGCAGATGTAATTGTGAGTCACATGTGTAATTACTATTTGTTTCTTTACAAGTTTTTATTTTTCTTTTGTCGCCAAACAATGTGATTTTAAGCCAACAATGCATAAGCGTGACATTAGCTTGAAGATGTTCTCACAAATGGTGTTTTTTAGGTGAAAGAGATCATCATTTTTTGAGTACATTTTCATATTCAATTGTAACTTATATAGATATCAGTTAATATTTTAAAAATGGAATCGAATACTTAAATTTCAGTGTGAATTTCTGCCACACATACATATTGTAAAATAATTTTATACTTTTTAAAATGTTTTTCGCCGTAATTCCGAAAGCATGTGATATTTATAAACTCGAACTCAGATCAACGAATATTACCCATTTTATTTAAGCAAATATTATCTATTGTTTATTTCATTTTTTCTCAAGTCATATCGCCAATTTCATTTATAGGAAAATTCACAGATTCGAAATCTAGGAAATAAAGATAATTTTTAAAGAAATTTATGTTTTAATACATTATTACTATCGAAAAATTCAACATTTTGAAAAAAAAATTACAAGTCTTTTGTAATTCGTCATTCCTTCTTCGTCTTTCTTCGTACTTTCTCCTCTGTTATGTAATATTTCAAATGATATTGGACTAATTTTCGATCATCGATTCACCGCAAAATGGCATATCTAATATAGTATATAAAATAAAGTCTGGATTAGGGGACTAATTAACGCACAGCGCAAACTACTGAACCTAAAATCTTGAAAATCGTGGTAAAAATACTTCTGCATACATAGACTTCTGCTAAGAAAGGATTTTCTAAAGTGTCACCCCTAATGGTTTTTGCTCGGGGAGGGGAAAAAAATCGAATATCAAAATTATGCGTCAAATGATAGCATATTTTAATGTAGTTTTGTATGCTGAATCGAATGCTACCAAATAAATTTTTATAAGTCCAACAGTTCATGACACATTTCATATTTTTCTAATTTGGCGGTGTCTTTGGCATCTAAACCTCAAAATATCTATCATTATATCCGTTACTCTAGCAACGGAAAAAATTCAAATCAACCCTTTTGGCTAAAAAATAAAAACGGCTCTATGAGTTTGAAATAAAAATGCAAGCATCTTAATTTTTTTTAAAAATAGTGATTTTATGTAAAATGAAAGGGAAAAAATTACTGAGAATTTAGCGTTATAAAACTAAAATGGAAAAGGTACTACTTAGATATTCCGTCGACTAAAAATCTATCGTCAAACTATAAGATTGAATTCCAATAATGGTTGATCGTAAATATCAAATTCACTTGAATTTAAACAAGCTACACGTGTTTACGTCATCAAGTGATTTTAATTTCGACGTTTTATTTGTATTTTTATTAATGTTATACTTATTTATTTGTTATTTCGTTATTTAAAATAAAGATTATGTAAATTTATATAATTTGGCGAATGGTTTGGCGATTTATATAATTTGGCGAAATCGGTCGACGGGATAACAAGTAGTACCAATGAAAATATTTAAGTATAAAAGCAATGTTTGTAACGACTCAAAAATTATTTTCATATATATAAACTCGGTTTATGGCGTCAGATGCCGTCATCCGAAGAATCTACAAGAGTCTTTTTCCATTTTTTCCGGTCATAGGTTCCTCAATGAAAGAAATTGGAATTGAAATAATATTGTGCGATTTATAAATTGCTCCTCGATAAGAAGAAAAAATGGGTACATTTATAACAACCGTGCGCACATCTCGCTGATAGCATTTTTAAAATTCCCAGTAGCAGTAGTTATATTTTGCGTATGTAAATTAAAAATATTTTTTTGTTTTTAATTATGGCATTATTTCCTGTTATTGTTTATCTTTTCAGTTTTTTAAATGAAATTAGTATAAGGCATGCATTTTAAATGAAATGAATAAAAGGTTTGTGTTTTAAATGAAAATAATAAAATAAGAATATGGTATGAAAACAATCTTTATTGATTTATTACCTGCGCCCGGCCGACATAAAAGTATCACAAAAGCCACATATTCACTTTTCTTTGAGTAGTTGCTCATGAGAATTCAAGTTAACCTTCCGTAATCGGATACTTCACATATTGGTGAATTAGCTTTAATGTTGAAAGCATCGTTTATGTTTGAAGCGAAAACTTTACTATGAATTCTATTACACAAAATCGCATCATCATCATCTACTATATATTTACAACGGAAATTTGTATTTCATTCCGATTGTTTACAGGGTTGGCAAGTTTCTGCCAGAATGGTTAAAACCAGCGGTTATAACCGGTTAAAACCGGCATGGCAGAAACTAGTTTCTGCCAGTAAGTGGCAAAAACTGGCAGAAACTCAGAAATAATATTAATAAGAACTTTAATGTGCAATGATTCTTAATTCATACATGTACTTGATGTGTAAACAATTAAGTTAAAAATTAAAATTAAAGATTATGAATGTTATTCAAAGTTTTAAAAAAGTTTCAAAATTATCATATAAATATACTTTGTTTATATAATAATAGGTACTAATTTTTTTTCACTTGAAAAACAGAAATTTTCAATGGTAGTCTGATGCTGTACAAGTTTAACTATTTTATATTATTGTTTAGAGTTGAATTTTTATTTAAAAGTAAAAAATGAAATTTACAAAAAAAAATCTGTGATATTTTAACAAATGTATTTTTCAGAGTATTTTTAAATAAATAATGCAATACAATAACTTAAAGATTATGATTCTTGTGAAAATATATAAGTAAATAATTGAAGCACAATAAATAACAGAAATTTTTTTTTTATGAAATATCTTGCACAATTATTTTACAATATTGAAAGAACAAAATTGCCACTCAAATATACTATTATTATTTTTTCCACAGAACATTCCATAGCATAGGACAAAATTTTGCTAATCTTTCTGAACACACTGTTTCTTTGTTTTGAATGAAAGAAAAGTTTGAAAATATTCTTTCAAGACTATCGTTACTTGCTAGCAATGTCATTATTGAGGATGCAATTTTGAAAAATCCTCATTTTCACCAGTATTCGTTTTTAAAGATGACCACCACATAGAAGGTAAGGGCAAGACATTTTCTAGGGCTTCCTTGGAGAAGAAATATGTTTCTGAGGCAGGAGTCGATTTTGCTTCAAAGGATATTATATGTGGCACAAAATTGAGATTAATATCAGAAAGCAATTTCGTTGCCTTTTCTTTATGCTCATATGTCAATTTTGATCCCATATACTTAGGATGAAGTAAATAAGTTAGCATATGGTAGTCGGTTATTACTGTATCAAATCTGCTTTGAACCTTTGTAGTTGTTTGTTTTGTAAGTGCAAAATGTGGTTGGAACATTTTCAACTAACAGTCTTAATAAAAAAGCTAAAATCTTTAACAACGATTTTATGCACAAATAACATACAGACACGACAAAAATATCCCACATAATCGTTTTTTGTTGTGTCTGTACGTTATTTGTGCGTAAAATCATTGTTAAAGATTTTAGCTTTTTTACTAAAATTTGCACAAAGTTTGATCTATGCTTATAACAGTCTTAAATTGAAAAAAAAAAAAAAAGTCAGATTTGTTCCTTTGAATACTGTATTTAAATGAAATGTTTTTTAAATTCATGGAATTACAAGATCCGCATATAACTATAACATTTCTATGAGAGATAATTTATAGTGTTATTATTAAATTAATACGTTAAATTACAGAAAATTATTTTGAGCAAGTACTGAATATTTTTCTTTTCTTTTCATTGATTAATTTAAAATAAGTATTGGATATAGTTTTGTATTTGATTTTTAAACTGAAATTTTAAAATACTCTAATAATTGTTTACATATAAAATTATATAACCATACTATAACAAAAATTTTATCTGTTACATTACTCATTTTTTCTAATACAAATCTATTTATTTTTTAATTAAAACTACCCACAATATTTCATTTGCTATTTATACGGAATAAAATGTACTTAAGGAATTTAATACTAGTAAAAAAGTCTCATATTATGTCATGAAATATGTTTATGCCAGTTTCTGCCGGTTAAAACCGGTTATAACCAGTTTCTGCCACTGGCAAGGCAGAAACCCTTTTTTGCCGGCAAATAGCCAGCCCTGATTGTTTATAATACTTTCGTAGGATACACCACAATTAGTTAGGTAATAATTTTGGAAAGGTTTTAGTGTATACATATTGTTCAAGGGTACTTAGTTATAGAGCAACAGTAAAAGTTCAAAAATTAAGTGAATCTGATTATGAAAGTTTAGCCTTTTTAAAAAAATCTACAGAACATATTTTGTTACAAGTGGCCCTGTTGCATGACTTTTAGGAATGGTGTTAGTATATACGATTTCATTATATGTTGATTAGTTACAGAGGTATTAATTCCTGTTGTCATAACGGTCTCATTACCCGACCATAAGTGCGCGGTTTATAATCAACTAAAACAATTGCTTCTTAATTGCTAAATTTTGTCCAACGCTTAAGATAACATTATATCGCAATGGCGTTCGCATCGTTTTCAGTAATGAGCAAGGTCAAGCTGAAGATCCATATTGTTTAAAATACAAGTTCAAATTCATCATTTAGTTTAATCCAAGGTTCATTTGGAAATATTGACCAGCGCAGCGGGCATAGCCTGCTAGTATTGAACATAAAATTGATATCAAAGTAAATGGAGTAAACGATACACTACATTACAATAAGTTCAGAATTCTATTTTAAATTTGATATCCTAATATCTAACTGTACGATTATCATCTGCCGAGTTTTTAAAGAACTGGTTATAAATTGCATTTTACTATCTTAAAGACAGATATTTCCCAATACAAAAAGAATTTTTAGGAAGATAAAATTAAAACGCTTCAGAGAAATTGAACAACTCATACCAAAAATATGAAATGGTTACATTTTATGCAAAATATTAATTGGTTACTTAACGTGTACATATATTCAGGACCCAGATGGTTCCCAACGGAAGGACGAAAAGCGGGAAAGTCTGCTTCCTAGTTGGGGTGATATGTGCAGAAGCGGAGCCATGTGTTGACAAAATTGAGATTTTTTTTCAAATTTTGTTATAAGCTATTTCAGACTGTCTCTGTGGTATGTCTTTTCTCTCCTATTTGGTAGATCGTGAGATCGAATCCAAGCTGGGGAGAATTTGAAAAAAACTCGAAATCTTTACTTTTCAATATTTATGTAAATTGTGGGAAAAAGTTTGTTATTAAAAAATCCAAAGTTTCTATTTTTAAAACTTATTTAAGTTAAAAAAATCTTTTTTTTTAATCATTGAGCATTTGTAATAACGATTCATAAATTATTTATTTAAATTGCAAAATCAGTTTGAATGAAAAAATACAAATTTTCTATTTTTAAAAATTTAATTAAGTTAAAAAATCATTTTAATTTTAACCCCCCCCCCCCTTTTTCTTTTCTTTCTTTCTTTCTTTCTTTTTTTTTTTTTTTTTAAATCATTGAGCACAGAAGTATGGTGCAGCTTCTAGCGATATGACCCAAAGTTTTGGAAAAGAGTGCAGACTACAAAATACTTTTGCTTCAGCGTTGTTGATGATA
Organism: Maratus speciosus; assembly: GCA_963932465.1. NCBI lineage: Eukaryota > Metazoa > Arthropoda > Arachnida > Araneae > Salticidae > Maratus > Maratus speciosus. Next base: position 228,175,693 of record OZ010800.1, on the reverse strand, counting down.
TGACTTATCATCAATTCCTGTTAAAAAATGAAACAATTTAATGCGTAATTTCTGTCCCTAAAACTTTGTTTACAAAGAAAAGAGATATATGTGTTGTAATGTTTACGCTAGAACCAAATATTATGTCGTGATTTAAAAATATAAATTGAAAGTATAAAATTATTTATAATTTAGTATAAACAATAATACCAAAATAATTATGCCGTGTTTTAAAAATATAAAAAATAAATAAAAAGTAAAAAAATATTCTTTTAAATATATGCATTTTGATTTTAATAATTATATGGCATTAAAAATTGAGGCTTAGATGCCGTATATTCCCAGATGGCCGCCATCTTGGATGTTTTGAGATTTCTTGGTGATCTTTATCGATATGTGGAACCCCGTGTGACGTGTGTGTTCTGGCGTGACGTGTTCTGGCAACTCCGTTTTTCATTCGAGATTGTGTTGCGAGTACGCGAGAAGGCCGTTTTTGCTCGTGCGATCGTGTTGTATGTCTCTGTCAATTATTCTTATGTTAAATGTATTGGATGTATTTGATTGAATATGGGTTCTGTAGTCCGTTTAAACGCTTTTGCTGAAGTAATTAAGAAATACGAGGAAATTTTTACGAATAAAGGAGGTTTGTTTACAGTGCGTATTCATAAGCCTATTTTGGAAAATGACGGTGATGTTAGCAGGTATTTCGTGCTTGAGCTTTCAAGAAAGCAGATGTCTGTTAAGGTATGTTGATAATTTTATGAATATTTTGTTGCCTTACGAGTTTTGTACATTTTGAGATTGCTACACAGCGAGAATTGTTGAATCCAGGGATTTTTTTTCCGGTTAATGAGCGCGTAGCTCTCATACGACGTTTAGCGATTGCCACTTCAACGAGTTTTGTTTATCATTTACATTTTATTTTCGTTAAGCCTAACATGCGTATAAACCGGTGCTTGGCGACATTTACTACTTGGTGGAAAAGGGATTTTCACGTCAAGAAAAATTCCAAGATGTCGGCCCCGAGAATTTATGACATCTGTTCCAAAATTGAATTTAATAAAATAGCTTAATAAGTTCTTATATAAGGATTTCTAAACTTTTTATTGAAAATTCTATTAATTGAAATTCTCTAAAATTAAAAACAGTGCAATAATTCTGTGAACAGATGTCTCCACTTCTGCACATCACCTCAAGGAAAAAGTTGACTTTCCCAATTTGCGTTCTCCCATAGGGAACCATCTAGGAATGAGACGCTAGTCATATTTAGGACATATTATTTATTTACACATTTATTCATAACAAATTATTATTTAAACATTTATTCATAAAATATTTTTACAAAAAAGTCTTGAGTAAAAATACATATACAAAAAATACATAGCATATCATCTTATTTCAATAATAAATGCCTTTAACCCCTTGAGGGGCGGTGGGATATATTTTATCCCACTTACGATTAATTAAGATTTGCACTAGAAAAGTTTTATGAAATTTTACTTTTCTAACTTTGGTGACAGATAGTGGTAAAATTGCTTTTCCTTATTTTGAAATAAATTTTTTCTAAATTTCCGGTGGGAATTCAGCATTATACAAACGTAATATCTTGCCACTCAAGGGTTTAAGTTAAAACTGCTAGTTTCGAAATCTAAATCGAAATTCGGAGTGAAAAAAAAAAGGGGGGGGGAGGGCTGGGCTTGTCGATCTCAGCCTCCTCGCTTTTTTTTTCCACCGGCCGTTACTTCATCGAAATATAGCAAATTATATGAAAAGAAAAAAGTATATATGTATATTGAAGTAGCGCCAATAATGACTGAGAACAAAGATATTTCAGTATCAGCTATTTTACATAGGATTTCACATATGCTGTCGCCCATTTAAACGATTACAACAGATGTATAAAAACGAAAATAGTAAATGATCACAATTCGATCCTATGAGTAATTCCAAAACTTTGTATTTAGTCTATTTGTTTTTGTTCCATCTCGTTTCTTCCGCCAATGCTTATTTTACTAATTTACTAAACTTGCATGCTATTTTATTAGTTAAATACACGCCAGTAATTTCAAACTTTTTCTTACAAATACGCATTATTATTATATACACCTGATGTAACATTCATAACAAAATCTGCTTTTTAATGCAATAAAATGAACAAATTCTAGTTTTTAGTACAATAAAATATAAAGTTCACACCGGAATAACTTTAAAATAAAATATTTTGGTTTTAATCATCATATATTCAACTTTTACAATCTTACATATGGACTTACTCGAGCATGTTGGTGAGCAGTCTTTTTAGACTGACACACCACAAACTAAAATTTATTATGCAAACTGCAAACACCCTTGCAATCCGAAAACGTCACTAGGACTAGCGTCTCATTCCTAGATGGTTCCCTACGGAAGAACGAAAAGTGGGATAGTCCACTTTTTAATTGGGGTGGGGTGGTATGCAGAAGTGGAGCGGAGCCATCTGTTGACAGAATTGATTAATTTTGTATCTGTTTGCATCTGATTCCGATTTTTGTTGTTCATATCACATTATGAGTAATTCAAATCGCCAGTTCAAAAATACAAAACGGCTCTTTTCAGAGCCAACTATCTGCATTAATTGCAACATATCGTTTACGGAAAAAAAAAAAAAAAAAAATCTAAACAAGCATTGCAGGATTGTTTTGAAGATGGATTTTTAATTCCATTAAAAAAAAGAAAACCAGTTTTAATTTTAAAGAGTTTCAATTAAGAGAATTTTCAATAAAAAGTTTAGAAATTATTATGTAAGAACTTATTTAAATATTTTATAAAATTTAATTTTTAACGCCATATAATTATTAAAATCAAAATACATATTAAAAAAAATAATTTTGTACTTTTCATTTATTTTTTATACTTTTAAATCACAGCATAACATTTTGGTATTGTTGTTTATGCCAGAATTATCATTAAAAAAAAAAAAAAAAAAAAAAAAAAAAAAAAAAAAAAAAAAAAACGCTTTTTAAGTTAAAATAACATATTTAAATTTATAAAAATAGAAATTGTATTTTTTCTTTCAAACTATTTTTTACAAACAAAATAAATGATTTATGAATCATTATTATGAATTTTCAATGATTTTTTAAAAATTAAAATGATATTTGAACTTATTTAAAAAAAAAAAATAGAAACTGTATTTTTTTTTACAATTTAAATATGGAAAAGTGAAAAGACACGTCATTTTCACGTTTCTGCTCGCTTGGATTCGAACTAATGATCCACTGAATTTGAGACAAACGACGTACCACAACTCCACGGTTGACTTGCAGGATAATTGCTTAAGGGTGTATTCGAAAAAATATTTTTCCACCCTCAACAGCTCGAAATTTTCTGAGACATTTTCAGACTCATTTTTAAAAGTAAAAACATGAAACTTGCTGGGGGTGATTTTTGAAGACATGTTTAACATGCCGTGTGATTTCATTTTCAGCTCAATTAATTAGAATTTGATTTTTAAACAATTATTTTCTCAGTATGACCATTTTTTTCATTCCCAGATCACCTGCTTCGGAAAATTCGGTTCAAAACGCCCACTTTGACAGCGTTTTTTGCAGTATTTTCTGCATTTATCAAAAAATTAAGAAGCACGTCACATTATATAGTTTCTAAATAAGAGAATTTCCCAGTTTGATGCGTTTGAGGGCTAAAATTAATTTTAAAATGAATCAGAAAATAAGCAGTTTGGATCGGAATACACCCTTAATGTCGATTGTTTTATTATGCCCATTTTTTTTTTTCGTATCCTGATACATAATTTTCTTTTATACGTATATATACATACATATAAAATATTTATTTATTTATTTATTTATTTAATGACGTCTCAGTAAGATTATCTCCACGTTTTATGCATTTTGTAAAGAAAGCAAAGACTGTAACTTTTACAGAAAAAAAAAACTGTATATTTTACGAAAAAACTGTTTTAAAGAAAAAACATTTTTTCCATATAAAAAAATATGGATTTTGTAATTTTTACAGAAAAAAACCTACGTTTTTTACATAAAAAACTCTTTTCTGTAAAAAATTTCAGATATTTTTTTGTAAATTAAAAGCTTTTGCACTGGCGCCAAAATTGGCAGGTGTTTTTTTTTAAACAAAATTTGAAACAAATCTCGATGGCTCCACACGAATCTTGCATACTACCCCAATCAAAAAGTGGACTATCCCACTTTTCGCTCTTCCCTAGTCTAGATTTACTACTAGTATATGATGCTATCCGAAGATAGCTTCATCTTGAAACTGGAATTCTCTTTAGGCTTGGAATGCTAACTTAATATGCTAAAAATATATAAATACGCATATTTGATACTTATTCTGGGGCGAAAGTTTTATTTTAGCGAAATGAGTAGAAGTTTATTTTAAAGGTCTAGCCGGATAAGCATAGCGAAATGGCCCCCACGCCCGACGTTTGAAATAACGAGTGTGGTAATAAGGCTCACCTTGAGAATATAATATAGAGTGTTTTTAGCCCCTGACCTTGAACTGCCCTTGAGATAATCGGGGAAAAATGCGACGCCGCTACTATTTTTCAAATACGTTTTTCTCAAAAAGTACTAAAGTTAAAAAAATGAAACCAACGCCAATTATTGAAGAATATATTAGCTCACATCCTATATTTTTTTCATATTTTTACACAAATTTTAACATAGAAAAATAAACAAAAATATTTTTTGAAAAAATTATTAATGTAGTAATTTTATACTTACACAAACCAAAAAATTACAGAATAATGCACAAAGTATCTGTTTTTAAGGAAAAAAATTTCGTTAAAATCGAACATGCGCATTTTGAGATATAAAAAAATAATACTAGGAACATTCTAAAATATTCGTAACTTTCCCTGTTTGTATTTGCAGAAATACGCTACTATCAATGCATTGGTCGATTCGTGACATTTTCACTCGAGAGGTATGCGCAGTGCGCCAAAATAAGAAAATATTTTCATACATACCACTTCCCTATAGGTTTGTTTCGTGTCTGTAAATATTCTGTTATTTTGTCATACAGTGGATTCTTCTCGCGTAATAATATCAAGTCAATGATCTAGTCGATTGTGTGGACGAAGCTTAATAGGTCTGTAAATATATAAGGTTATCAACTTTTCTGGCAATTTCAGACCCCCTACCAACCTTCCGATATCAGAAGTTATCGTTCCTCGAATCCCCCTCCCCCTAATAATATTGTTATCAGTGTCTAAAAATTCTTTTTATTTTTACATTTTTTTCCCCTTTTTTTTTCTTTTTATACGTTTCAATGACATACATGTATAGTTGTACATTTTTTATTCGCATATTTTATTGATTTAAATAAAGTGAAGAAATTCATAAAATATCACTGTTATATAAGAAATAACTTTGTATCAAATAACAATTTAAAGAAATACTTATTATTTAAAAGTTTTTAATAATAGCTCTTAGTTACATAATGCATTGAACAGTAGTATTGTCTTCTTGCACTTCGTACTTGTACGGGGCTAAACAGAACTTCTTGTAAACAAAACAGGTGGACAACATTCTTCCACACTTTTTACTAGCAAAAATAAGAAGTACAATTTCGAATCTGGTTTCTCTAACAACGAATTATATACGCATATCAGTGGCGTAGCCAGGATTTTATTTCGGGGGGGGGGGCTGACTTAAATTTCCAAAATGTTCTAAATCTTACGAAACACGTTGAATTGTGTTATAAACAGAAATCATTTTTGCCAATAAAGCCGTAGCCGGGGGGGGGGGGGGGGGGGGAGGGGGGGGGGCAGGGGTGAATTTGTTCCGAAAATTTGAAAAATTTGGTCCAGTCCGAAAATTTGGACTTAAAAAATATCGCGATTTTTGACATGGTCGCCGAAAAAAATCAATTTCATCAATCGTTCGCAGAAAAAAAATCTCCAATTTTTTTAAAGTATCCGAAAAGGAAAAAAACCGAAATTTTCTCATAGGGACACGGATAAAATGCGAAGTTTGTCAAAGGATTGCGAAAAAAAAGTCAAATTTCGTCAAATACTTGCGGAGGAAGCGCTAATTTCGTCAAATGAGTACAGAAAAAAACCCGAATTTCGTCATAAGACCGCAGAAAAAACGCGAATTACGAATAAAGATCGCTAAAAACACGCATTCCGTCGAAGGGCTGCGAAAAAAAAGAGCTAATTTCGTAAAGGATCGCAAAAAAGCTAATTTCGTCAAAGGGAGATGGAAAACGTGAATTCCATCAAAAGAGCGCAGAAAAGCGCAAATTTCATCAAAAAGACGAGAAAAAAACGCTAATTTTGTCAAAAAGCCGCGGAAAACGCAAATTTCGTCAAAGGGCCGCAGAAAAAACGCAAATTTCAACAAAAGATTGCTAAGAAAACACGCATTCCGTCAAAGGGAAGCGGAAAAAACGCGAATTTCGTCAAAGGGTCACAGAAAAAACGTGAATTTCGTCAAAAGGCCGCAGAAAAACAGAAATTTCATCAAAAAGACGAGAAAAAAGAAAATTTCGTCAAAAAGCCGCAGAAAAAACGCAAATTTCGACGAAGGATTGCCTTAAAAAATGCAAATTTCGGCAAATGACCACAGAAAAAACGCGAATTTCGTCAAAGGGCCGCAGAAAAAACGCAAATTTCGACAAAGGATCGCTAAAAAAACATCATTCCGTCAAAGGGAAGCGGAAAAAACACGAATTTCGTTAAAGGATCGCCAAAAAAAAAAGAAAAGCAGGGTCACAAAGAAAGGCCACAGAAAAGCGTGAATTTCGTCAAAAGGCTGCGGAAAAAAGCGAATTTCGTCAAATAGTTGCGGAAAACATAAATTTCGACGGATTGCGAAAAAACGCGAATTTCGTCAAATGGCCACCGAAAAAGCGCTAATTTCGTCAAATGACCGCCAAAAAAATGCGAATTTCGTCAAAGGGCCGCAGAAAAAAACGTAAATTTTGACAAAGGACCGCTAAAAAAACACGCATTCCGTCAAAGGGAAGCGGAAAAAACACGAATTTCGTCAAAAGGCTCACAGAAAAAGCGTGAATTTTATCAAAAGGCCGCAGGAAAACGCAAATTTCATCAAAAAGACGAGAAAAAAAGCAAATTTCGTTAAAAAGTCGTGGAAAAAACACAAATTTCGACGAAGGATTGACTAAAAAAGGCGAATTTCGGCAAATGACCACAGAAAAAACGCAAATTTCGTTAAAGGATCGCAAAAAAAAGAAAAAGCAGGGTGACAAAGAAGGGCCAGAGAAAAGCGTGAATTTCGTCAAAAGGCTGCGGAAAAAAGCGAATTTCGTCAAAAGGTCGCGGAAAAAACGCGAATTTCTAAAAAAAGATCGCTTAAAACCCGCATTCCGTCAAAGGGCTGCGAAAAAAAGCTAATTTCGTAAAGGATTGCAAAAAAACGCGAATGTCATCAAAAAGACGAGAAAAAAACGCAAATTTCGACAAAGGATCTCGAAAAAAAAACACAAATTTCGTCAAAGGGAAGCAGAAAAAACTCGAATTTCGTTAAAGGATCGCAAAAAAAGGAAAAGCAAGGTCACAAAGAAGGGCCGCAGAAAAACGTGAATTTCGTTAAAAGACTGCGGGAAAAAGCAAATTTCGTCAAATAGCCGCAAAAAATGCTACTTTTGCCAAAGAGCCGCAGAAAAAAAGCAAATTTCATCAAAAAGACGAGAAAAAAAACGCGAATTTCGTCAAAAAGCCGCGGGAAAAAAGCAAATTTCGACGAAGAATTTCGTAAAAAAAACGTGAATTTCGGCAAAAATCCGCCGAAAACACGCGGAAAAAACAGAAATTTCGACAGGATCACGAAAAAAACGCAAATTTCGTCACAGATCCGCGGAAAAAACGCAAATTTCGACGAAGGAGTGCGTAAAAAAAAACGCGAACTTCGGCAAAAAGCAGCAGAAAAAGCGAATTTCTTCAAATGACTGCGGCGAAAATTCAAATTTTGTCAAAAAACCGTGGGAAAAACACAATTTTTTGGCAGGGAGATGCGACTGAAAAATCAAAGTTAATAAGCTACTTTTACAGTTGTGATATACGCTCGAAATTCGCCAACCATCCCAGGTGTGTAATCCTTCGGTTAATTTATCACTAGTTTTCTTCACAACACTAAATTATAGTTTATTTATAAGAATACATAAAGACATGGAAGACAAAACATTTGAACGTCACACTATATACAAATAATTATATTTTTCACATAGCTGCAGACGACCTTCACTTTTCACTCCGAAACAACACTTCACTATATTGCTAAATTATTTCACAAAAAACTCAATATAGTTCCGTTTTTATTACAATCTTTCGGTTTCTCATAAAAAATACCCGCGCACGCTCACATGCCGGTTTACACAACACTTCTACCTTCCACACTCTGAATAAACAGTGTCCCCCCTACCTCTCTCCGCGCACCCACGTATCACGTGTCAAATGGCGCCAGAGAAATCAAAGGAAAATTATCCAGACGCCTCCAGACATCACAACAGCCAACTCTTCCGCACCGGATTTCCGATTTAGCCGAAATCGACTTGTGATTAGCTGTAGTGTTACTGTGCATTAACATACTTCCGCATTGACACTCTTGGCGGCCGTCGACTGTGAGAGAAATTAAAAAACTCCTTAAATTAAACTACTTTTTGATTTGTCGAATTTACTTGTAGGTCTCTTGAACTGACCATATACGTTTTCATTTATCCAGTAAAACAGGTATGGAGTTATTCTTCACTCATTTGAAAATTTATTTTATGGTTTCAAGTAAATTTGGTCACAGGACTGAGGAGAATATTGGATTAATAAGAAAAACAAATTCGCGGCATGCTAGAAAATAAAACAAATTTATCTGAAAAAGAAGGAATATCAGCGCTTTTTTCATTTCACTGCGATCTCTTCGGAAGTGGAATGGAGCTGTAACCTCATAACCCCCGCCGCCATCGACTTCTTTGGGTGTATGCGGGGGCATCACTGTGCGGGTAGCATCACTGTGCACTAGTATATGAGACTAACCAGACTAGCTGCGCCGCAGAAAAAAAATTAAATTTTATTTCAAAAGAAAGAAAAAAAAACATGAGTTTTTTCTTCATTTTTGATTACTTCGAAAGGGGGCCCTATAACCCCATCAGCCCCCTTCCCCTCATTGGGTATACTGTGGTGTAACTGTGCACTGATATGAGACTAGCCAGAAAGCCTAGTTCGTTGTAGTGCAGAAAACAATTGCATTACAAATTTATCTCAAACAAAAAGAAAAAAAAAATCAGCACTTTTTTCAATTCATTTTCAACTTTTTTGGGAGAGGTCTGTAACCCCATCACCCCCTTTCTACTTCTTTTGGGTATAATGTGGTGTCACTGTGCACTAATATGGAACTAAACAGAAGAGTGTAGCTAGTCTGTTGAATGATAGGAGAAAAAAAATGCAAATTTATCTCAAACAGAAAGAAAAAAAGCATTATTTTTTTCGATTATTTCGGGAGGAGGGGGCTGTAAGCCCATCAGCCGCCTCCCCTTCTTTCGGTATGCTGTGATGTCAATGTGGTCTAATATGGATTTAACGAGAATGGCTATTTCGCTGTATGGCAGAAGAAAATTTACAAATTTATCTCAAACAAGAAGAAAAAAAGCCTTTTTTTCATTTAATTTTCGACTATTTAGGAGGAGGACACCCCATTAGCCCCTTTCACCTTTTTGGGTATAATGTGGTGCCCCTGTGCACTAGTATGGAACTAAAGAGAAGAGAGCGGCTAGTCTGTTTAATGATAGGGGGAAAATACACATTTATCTCAAACAAAAAGAAAAATATCAGCACTTTTTCATTTCATGTTCGACTTTTTGAGAAGAGGGCTGTAACCCCATTAACCCCCTTCTACCTTTTTGGGTATAACGTGGTGTCACTGTACACTAATATGGAACTACAGCGAAGGGAATGGCTAGCCTGTTGAATGATAGGGAAGAAAATGCAAATTTATCTCAAACAGACAAAAAAAATCAGCACTATTTTTTCATTTCATTTTCTACTATTTCGAGAAGAGGAGGGCTGTAATTCCAACAGCCCCCTCCCCATCTTTGGGTGTGCTGTGATGCAATGTGGACTAATATGGAGTTAACGAGAATGGCTATTTTGCTGTATGACAGAAGAAAATATTACAGATTTATCTTTAAAAAGTAAAGAAAGAACAATTTTTTCATTTAATTTTTTGACTATTTCTGGTTTTGGGGGTGGGGGGGGGTGTAATCCCGTCAGCCCCCTTTCTCGTCTTTTGTGTCAATATGGACTACTATGGAACTAAAGCGAAAGAAGCGCATAGTCTGTTGAACGATAGGGGAAAAAATGCAAATTTATCTTAAATAGGCAGAAAAAAATCAGCACTATTTTATCATTTCATTTTCGACCATTTCGAGAGAATTCCAACTGAAATTCCATCAGCCCCCTCCCCATTTTTAGGTGCGTTCGTAATTATATAAATACGTAGCACCTATAGTCGTCGTTCAGTTCGTCTGTCTGTCCGTCCGTCTGTCCGCATATTACAGAGCAAAAACTACCCAACCGAATGGTCTGAAATTTTAAATATATGATTGTTGCAAAATTTTGTCGAGCCATTTCAAATTTTATGAAAATCGGATGTATAGTTTAAGTACAGGGACAGTCAAAAGTTTTTCTTTACATTACGGCCAATGGGGAAAATTATTGCAATTGCATTTTAATGATATTACAGCCCTCCGAATGTTCTGAAATTTTAAATATATAATTGTTGCACAATTTTGTCGAGCCATTTCAAATTTTATGAAAATCGGATGCATAGTTTAATTACAGGGACAGTCAAAAGTTTTTCCGTTACATTACGGCCAATATGAAAAAAAAATTATTGCAAGTGCATTTTAATGATGTTTTAGCCTTCCGAATGGTCTGAAATTTTAAATATATAATTGTTGCAAAATTTTGTCGAGCCATTTCAAATTTTATGAAAATCGGATGTATAGTTTAATTACAGGGACAGTTAAAAGTGTTCCGTTACATTACGGGGAATGGGGAAAAATTATTGCAAGTACATTGTAATGATGTTACAGACTATGCACTTATGCAGTGCAAAAAAATATACATTCAGTACAATATGGGGTGCAAAAAATAATTATAAAACTAGTTATAGTACGAACGCACCTGATTTGCCACGTTTGACGAGCAATTTCCAACTTGTTGAGTATGCTGTGATGTCAATGTGGACTAATACTGAGTTAACGAGAATGTCTATTTTGCTATATGAGAGAAGAAAAAATTACAGAATTATCTTCAAAATGTAAGGAAAAATTACTTTTTCATTTAATTTTTCGACTATTTCGGGAGGGGGGGGGGGCTGTAGCCCCGTCTGTCCCCTTTCTCTTCTTTGTTGTCAATGTGGACTAATATGGGACTAATGGGAATGACTAGTCCGCTGTATGATTGAAAAAAAATTAATTTTTTTTTCCAAAAAAGAAAGACGAAAAAAACAACACTTTTTCATATCACTTTCGAAAATTTCGGGGGGGGGGGGGCGGGGCTGAAGCCCCATCAGCCCCACCCCCACTTGGGTACGCCCGTGACATATGGCAGGAGAATATTAATGGCGAACGTTGGGTTATTCCTTATTTTGGAATGAAATGTTTTTTAATCATTCAAGAGTTTCAATAATAACTTTGTATTTCCATAAAAAGAAGAAAACAGACTTTAAAAAATTAAGATTTAGATGTAAAGAAAAATACACCAAAAAAGTAAATTTTAGTTTGATCAAGAATGATAATATCAAATCACAACCCCCTCCCCCTCCCCTACAGGTATCTTCCGATGTCAAGTGCCAGATTCCCCCCACCCACACACACGCATACACTCCCCCCTAAAGTTATACTATACGTCATATATGTACATTGTACAGCCCCATAGCCTTCTTCTACGTGAAAATCATGGTAGGCAAATGTTACCATTTTGTTTGTCATTTCTTGATATTATTATGCGAGATGGATGCACGGTACGCCAAAATAACAGAATATTTACAAACACGAAACAAAACTATAGGGAAGTGGTATGTATGGAAACATTCTTTTATTTTGACACAATGCGCACCCTGCTCGAGTGGAAATGTCACGAATCGACCAATGCATTGATAGTAGCGTATTTCTGCAAATGCAAACAGGGAACGTTACGAATATTTTAGCAAGTTGCTAGCATTATTTTTCTTATAACTCAAAAAGCGCATCTTCGATTTTAACGATTTTTTTTTTCATAGAAGTACATACGTTGTGCATTATTCTGTAATTTTTTGGTAAATGTAAGCATAAAATTACTGCATTAATAATTTTTTCAAAAAATATTTTTGTTTATTTTTCTGTGTTAAAATTTGTGTAAAAATGTGAAAAAAATATATGATGTGAATTAATATATTCTTCAACAATTGTCTTTGGTTTCATTTTTTTTAAACTTTTGTAGTTTTTGAGAAAAACGTATTTGAAGAAAAGTAGCGCTGGCGCAAACTACCCCGATTATCTCAAGGGCAGTTCAAGGTCAGGGGCTAAAAATACTCTATATTGTATTCTCATGGTGAGCCTTATTACAACACATGTTATTTAAAACATCGGCCGTGGGGGGCCATTTCGCTATGCTTATCCGGCTAGACCCTTTAGGATAAGAGTAAGGAAGATTAAAAAGCTTCCCTGGTACTAGACTGTATAGGGACTAAGGTGAAAATTGCAAGAAAAAGCACAAAGAAAGTCTTTGTTTTTTATGTTGTAAATTACTCAGTGACATATATAACAATGACATCTTGCATATATAAATGAAACAAAATACAGTGAAATACGTTTAACACGAAATTGAAGGGACCGAAAAAATTTTTCGTGTTAAAAGTATTTCGCGTTAAGAGCTTCGTAAAAAAAAAAACCAAAACTTACATATATTTTCGACGTTGTCAAATTTTATTTCGATTTCCTGTTAAACTATTACACTCTAAAAACGACATTTTTAAAACTGAGTAAAAAATACTCAAATCTGAGTATGTTGCATAGTCAAAATGGCTCCGAAACAAAATTACTCAAGCTTAAAACTTGTATATACTCATTTTTGAAAACATCGACATACTCAAATATGAGCACATCACTTTATTCACGATGTTTATTCACGATTATACGTGATGTTTGTATGTATATATTGTTGATGGTTGTCAAATCTCACTTGCGAAGTCTTTCCTTTACGAATTCTTCCATTCTTCGATTTCGAAGGTTGAAGAATAACATTTACGCTTTCACGTTTATATTACGACGGCTTTTAAGTGTTCTTCCGCGAATACGATACAAATGTAGTTCGCCACATTTCATGTTATAAATTATCGCTGAAAGGAGCGTTTCGTTCGAAATCATAACAAATGGAATAATATGAATAAATTCAACTATCCTAGTAAAATTTACTACTTTTAACGAATGAAAAGTAATTTTGTTTGAAACAGGGTTGGCAAGTTTCTGCCAGAGTGGTTAAAACCAGCGGTTATAACCGGTTAAAACCGACATGGCAGAAACTAGTTTCTGCCAGTAAGTGGCAAAAACTGGCAGAAACTCAGAATTAATATTAATAAGAACTTTAATGTGCAATGATTCTTAATTCATACATGTATTTGATGTGTAAACAATTAAGTTAAAAATTAAAATTAAAGATTATGAATGTTATTCAAAGTTCTAAAAAGTTTCAAAATTATCATATAAATATACTTTGTTTATATAATAATAGGTACTAATTTTTTTTCACTTGAAAAACAGAAATTTTCAATGGTAGTCTAATGCTGTACAAGTTTAACTATTTTACATTATTGTTTAGAGTTGAATTTTTATTTAAAAGTAAAAAAAAAAAATTTACAAAAAAATCTGTGATATTTTAACAAATGTATTTTTCAGAGTATTTTTAAATAAATAATACAATGCAATAACTTAAAGATTATGATTCTTGTGAAAATATATAAGTAAATAATTGAAGCACAATAAATAACAGAAAAAAAATTTAATGAAATATCTTGCACAATTATTTTACAATATTGAAAGAACAAAATTGCCACTCAAATATACTATTATTACTTTTTCCACAGAACATTCCATAGCATAGGACAAAATTTTGCTAATCTTTCTGAACACACTGTTTCTTTGTTTTGAATGAAAGAAAAGTTTGAAAATATTCTTTCAAGACTATCATTACTTGCTGGCAATGTCATTATTGAGGATGCAAATTTGACAAATCCTCATTTTCATCAGTATTCGTTTTTAAAGATGACCACCACATAGAAGGTAAGGGCAAGACATTTAATAGGGCTTCCTTGGAGAAATATGTTTCTGAGGCAGGAGTCGATTTTGCTTCAAAGGATATTATATGTGGCACAAACTTGGGATTAATATCAGAAAGCAATTTCCTTGCCTTTTCTTTATGCTCATATGTCAATTTTGATCCCATATACTTAGGATGAAGTAAATAAGTTAGCATATGGTAGTCGGTTATTACTGTATCAAATCTGCTTTGAACGTTTGTAGTTGTTTGTTTTGTAAGTGCAAAATGTGGTTGGAACATTTTCAACTAACAGTCTTAATAAAAAAGCTAAAATCTTTAAGAGCGATTTTATGCACAAATAACATACAGACACGACAAAAATGTCCCATATAATAGTTTTTTGTCGTGTCTGTACGTTATTTGTGCGTAAAATCATTGTTAAAGATTTTAGCTTTTTTACTAAAATTCGCACAAAGTTTGATCTATGCTTATAACAGTCTTAAATTGGAAAAAAAAAAAAAAAAAAGTCAGATTTGTTCCTTTGAATACTGTATTTAAATGAAATGTTTTTAAAATTCATGGAATTACAATATCTGCATATAACTATAACATTTCTATGAGAGATAATTTATAGTGTTATTATTAAATTATTACGTTAAATTACAGAAAATTATTTTGAGCAAGTATTGAATATTTTTCTTTTCTTTTCATTGTTTAATTTAAAATAAGTATTGGATATAGTTTTGTATTTGATTTTTAAACTGAAATTTTAAAATACTAATAATTGTTTACATATAAAATTATATAACCATACTATAACAAAAATTTTATCTGTTACATTACTCATTTTTTCTAATACAAATCTATTTATTTTTTAATTAAAACTACCCACAATATTTCATTTGTTATTTATACGGAATAAAATTTTCTTAAGGAATTTAATACTAGTAAAAATGTCTCGGATTATATCATGAAATGTGTTTATGCCAGTTTCTGCCGGTTAAAACCGGTTATAACCAGTTTCTGCCACTGGCAAGGCAGAAACCCTTTTTTGCCGGCAAATAGCCAGCCCTGGTTTGAAACTGAGTATTTCTGGTATTTCAGAATTGAAAGCATTGGGTCGTCATATTTGAAACAAAAAGTTTCATAACAAAATGAAAACATAGATTTACTCAGATTTGAAAGCGTCATTTTCCTCAGTGTAGTAGGTTGCATCCATTAGGATAAAAAGCAAGTAAAAAAAAATATATTGTTTTTTTGGGAAAAATTCAGATATCTTTTTTTGATGTGTCTTTTTCAGCATTCTGAGATCTAGCATGTTTGAATCGAATACGCAAAGCTGTCTCTAAATCTTGGTGCTTACCGGTTCTCATACATTTTCTCTCTGGCTCAAACATTAACGTAATGGGATCTCTGTTTTTAGGTGCGTTCGTAATTATATAAATACGTAGCACCTATAGTCGTCGTTCAGTCCGTCCGTCTGTCCGTCTGTCCGCATGTAACAGAGCAAAAACTACACAACCGAATAGTCTGAAATTTCAAATATGTGATTGTTGCAAAATTTTGTCGAGCCATTTCAAATTTTATGAAAATCGGATGTATAGTTTAATTACAGGGACAGTCAAAAGTTTTTCTTTACATTACGGCCAATGGGAAAAATTATTGCAAGTGGATTTTAATGATATTAGAGCCTTCCGAATGATCTGAAATTTTAAAGATATAATTGTTGCAAAATTTTGTCGAGCCATTTCAAATTTTAGGAAAATCGGATGTATAGTTTAATTACAGGGACAGTCAAAAGTTTTTCTTTACATTACGGCCAATGGGAAAAATTATTGCAAGTGGATTTTAATGGTATTAGAGCCTTCCGAATGATCTGAAATTTTAAAGATATAATTGTTGCAAAATTTTGTCGAGCCATTTCAAATTTTAGGAAAATCGGATGTATAGTTTAATTACAGGGACAGCCAAAAGTTTTTCTTTACATTACGGCCAATGGGAAAAATTATTGCAAGTGCATTTTAATGATATTACGGCCTTCCGAATGGTCTGAAATTTTAAACATATAATTGTTGCAAAATTTTGTTGAGCTATTTCAAATTTTAGGAAAATCGGATGTATAGTTTAATTACAGGGACAGTCAAAAGTGTTCCGAAAAAATTATTGGAAGTGCATTTTAATGATGTATCAGACTATGCACGTTATGAAGTGCAAAAAATTATACATTCAGTACAATATGGGGTGCAAAAAAAATTTTTAAACTAGTTATAGTACGAACGCACCTCATTTGCCACGTTTGACGAGCAATTTCCAACTTGTTTATTATCGTTGATGAAGTAGAATTGGCAACGCCAAACCTTTTTCAGATCTCTGTTTTGTCCTTCTTTTTCATCAACTGCATCAGCAGCTTCATCTTCATTCGAAGCGAAATGGCAATTAGTTTTTGCACTAATTTCTCAGCTATTGTAATCATAAATTTACAAAAAAAAAAAAAAAAAAAAAAAAAAAAAAAAAAAAACACTAAATTCATTGATCTTCACTTAAAATACAGTGGTTTTAAGACAAAATTCACCAATTTCAACTCAAACTAACTAGGTTGAAAGCGAATTTTTTTTCGTGTTAAAAGAAAAAAAAATGCATTAAATTGCATAGTATACTGTCCGGACCGCTATATCATTTCGTGTTAACCGATTTTTCATGTTAAGCGTTTTCGTGTTAAACGTATTTCACTGTATTATGAGTTTCGATCTTTATGTATTAAGCTATCCGAAGATAGCTTCTTCTTCAACTTGAACCTAGAATTCTCTTTAGGTTTGGAATGCTAATTTCATATGCTACAAATCTATAAATAAAAATGTTTTATACGTATTTTGGTGCAAAAGTTTTATTTTAGCGAAACGAGTAGAAGTTTATTTTAATTTTAGGATAAGAGTAAGGAAGATTGAAAAGCTTCCCCGGTACCAGACTGTATAAAGACTAAGGTGAAAAATGCAAGAAAAAGCATAAAGAAAGTCTTTGTTTTTTATGTTGTAAATTACTCAATGACATACATAACAATGACATCTTGCATATATAAATGAAACAAAATATTATAAAATAAAACCTGGAAATGACAGTCAGAAGACTATTTTTAAAGAAATTGCACACAGTTATAAAGAAGCGCAAACAATATGATAAAAATTTGTTTAATAGATACGGAAGAAACTAGTCGGATGTACCAATCCCAAAATTCTCTTCTATCTGATACGTGTTAATACTTCAAAATTCGCTAGCACACTGCCAAAATTAAGTGTCAATCTATATCCCTCATGAGGATTCTAAAGATAAGGAATTCCGTGCATTAGTTCTTGAGATATGATTATAGCTGAAATCATGTAAATCCTGCAAAGTGTGGTCTAACAGCGTCAAATATTGGGTGATTTATACCAAAACCTAATCATCAACATCTTCTGTCAGCGTCTGACGGAATCTCATGTTTGGAGAAAATCCCTGCATTATTTTTTTGAGCTATTGCGAAAATCGTGAAAATTGCACCATAGCAGCGCCACCTGTTGGACGATTAATACCGAAACCTAATCAGCAACAACTTGTGTCAACGTCTAACTAAATCTAAAGTTTAGTGAGAATTCGTGCATTAGTTCTTGAGATAGAGCTATTGCTGGGAATCGTGAAAAAGGCAGCACAGCAGCGCCACCTGTTAGGCGATTTACACCAACACGCAATCAGCATCAATTTATATCAAGGACTAACTGAATCTCAAGTTTGATGAAAATCCGTGCATTAGTTCTTGAAATAAAGCTATTGCGAAAATCGTTTAAATCCTACAAAATGCAGTATAGCCAGGGTCCGCTTAACACTTAGGTATAGGGGAAGCCCGACGCCACACAGGGGGCCCCTATTACTCTACAAATTGTTTTTTTATATACTAATTCTCTTTTTCCTATGATTAAATAATTTGAAATTTTACCATCAAAGTTTAGAGTAAATAACATTTTTAATATTAAACTAAAACTACCTATATAAAAGTATTTTGTAATATGTTTAATTGTAAATAACCAATTTATTTTGTAAATGACAAATATGGAACTATAGTTGAGAATATGTGAACTTCAAAACATTTTTTGTGATTTACAAATTACCATATAGTAAGAAAAAGAAAAGTTCAGAAAAAAATGTATTTTTTACAGTGGTTTTCTTTTTTCTAAAAATTAGTTTTGAAAAGTAAAATTGGGGGCCCTTTTGTATTTCAGTGGGTAAGCACGGGCTTCATGGGCCTATTCCGTAAACAGGCCCTGAGTATAGCAGCGCTACCTATTGGGCGATTTATACCAAAATGTTATCAGCACCAAGTTATATCAAGTATTAACTGAATCTGATGTTTTCTGAAAATTCGTGCATTAGTTCTTGAGATATAGCTATTGTAGAAATCATGAATAATGCAGCATAGCAGCGCCACCTGTTGGGCGATTTGCACCAAAAACTAATCAGCGTCAATTTATATCAAGGACTAACTGAATGTAAATTTTTATTAAATTCCGTGCATTATTTCTTGAGATAGAGCGCCCACACAATTTGTGTCACATACAGACAGACAGACTCATAGACAGACATTTTGTAAAAACGTGTTTTTCGGAATCTCTGTCCCCTAAAACGTGCAAATCCGTCGAAAACCGGAAGTCGAAAATTTTCACTAATCCAATACTTTCTTCTTATAAGGATAGAAGAAAGTAAAAAACATTTGCAGAAGTAAATGAGTTTAAGAGAGATCTGGGGTAGAGGTTTTGAAAGTGCCAATCAATAAAGATAGATAAGTGAATTTATTCAAAAAGGGATAGCCACGATGCAGCCTAATGAATAAATCTACCCTATATATATAAAATCATAATGAAACGAATTTATGAAACGAATATATGAAACGCCTGAAATGTATCGATTCTTTGAATCGACTGATTAAACAACTGATTTTGTTTCACGGCGATTTCTCCTAAAATATGGAATACTTTGCGATGAAATTAACACCAAAAATCCGTGTTGATCCACAGATCTCAAAACTGGTATTAGAATTTTTAAATTCGAATTAGTTTTCGAAATATTAATTTTTTTCTAATTTTAAATACATTTTTTCTAATGATGGCAACTCAAATTTTAATCATAACAGAATTTTTTTTTCATAATTCAGAAAAGGTTACTATTTTAAATTAATTTGGCGACAGTTGGGCCTCCTTTAAATCTATGCTAAGAACAATGCTTTTTTTGTATTTCGTTATCATTTTATTAAATACAAAACTTTCATTTAAAAATGAAACATTTAAATTGATGGCTTTCACTTCTTTAAAAAAAAAAATTAGACACAGATGTCATATACGCACCGGGGTACCTAATTGGCGCACAAATGGCATTATTTTGATAGACATGGTAACCCGGCTATTGTTGTTTATTTAATAATAAATGTATATTTACTTTTATTTCTTTTTTAAAATTATATAAATTATTTTGTTCTATAGTAATTAATTATTTTTTTGCTATTTCCTTTTGAAAATAATAGAAAATAATTAAAAAATACGGTACAATGTAGTAGTTATTCCGTCACCCAATTTCACAAATTATATAAATCGGTAAACCACTCGCCAAATTGTACAGATTGACAAAATTTTTATTTTAAATAACGAAAGAACAAATAAATTAGTATAACATTAATAAATATAAAAATAAAACGTCGAAATAAAAATCACTTGATGACGTAAACACGTGTAACTTGCTAAAAGTCAAGTGAATGTGACATTTACGATCAAGCATTATTGACATTTTATCTTATAGTTCGCGATAGATTTTTTGTCGACGGGATAACTAAGTAGTACCAAAAATACATATGTAACTGGTATTCGAAAACGAGGCTTTCGCCACATTTTCGTAAAAAAAAAAAAAAAAAAAAAAAAAAAAAAAAAATCATGCCAAACATGCACGTATATGACATCTGGCGAAATATTAAATTATGTAACAAACCATGACATTTAATTTCAACTTCAAATCAATGTTTCAATTTACCACTCGAACAATAAAATAAAAAAACTAGTATGTTGTGGCCATCACAAAACTTTCTTCTATATAAATCACGTCAATTAAATCATTTAAATAGTACAAGAAATTACATGAATTTAGCACCAATTCATATCAAAGTATATCTGAATTTGAAGTTTGATGAAAATTCGTGCATCAGTTCTTGAGATAGAGCTACAGCGGGAATTCTGAAAAATGTAGCATAGCAGCGCCACCTGTTGAGCGATTTACACTAAAAATAAACAGCACTAAATGATATCAAGGTATACCTGAATCTGAAGTTTGTTGAAAATCTAAGCGTTAGTTCTTGAGATAAAGCTATTGCGGAAATCGCAAAAAATACAGCATAGCAGCGCCACCTGTTGAGCGATTTACACCAAAAATTAAACAGCACTAATTTACACGTCAATTCATGTCAAGGAATAACTAAATCTGAAGTTTGATGAAAATCCGTGCAATAGTTCTTGAGATACAGATCTTGCGAAAATCGTGAAAATGCAGCACAGCAGCGCCACCTGTTGGGCGATTTACACCAAAAATTAAACAGCACTAATTTATATCAAGGACTAACAAAATCTGAAGTTTGATGAAAATTCGTGCATTTTTTCTTGAGTTAGAGCTATTGCGATAATCATGAATAATGCAGCATAGCAGCGCCACCTGTTGGGCGATTTTCACAAAAAAGTAATCAGCACCAAACTATATCCTGGACTAACTGAATCTGAAGTTTTATGAAAATCCGTGCAGTAGTTCTTGAGATATAGCTATTGCAGAAATCGTGAAAAATGCCGCATAGCAGCGCCACCTGTTGGGCGATTTTCACCAAAAACTAATCAGGTCTAGTTTATATCAAGGTATAACTAAATAATAAGTTTTGTGAAATTCTGTGCATTAGTTCTTGAGATAGAGCGCCCACAAAATTTTTGTCACATACAGACTCACAGACAGAGTGACAGACAGACTCTAGAGGTCTGCACGGGCCGGAATTTCCAGGCCCGGGCCCGGCCCGGCCCGAAGGGAAGCTATTTTGGCCCGGCCCGGTGTAAAAATTGAAAGTTCGGCCCGAGCCCGGCCCGGCCCGTACAAAAATCAGTGAAAACAGGCCCGGCCCGGCCCGACTAAATGTCTACAAAAAATTCCGTTTTTTCTCTACATACAATTAAGATTCTTTTAATGAATACTACATGCATATTTATGGGAACATTTTACAGTATATTTTAAATTACTATGTGTTCGCAAAATAGAAAACACACAATAGTAAACGTTAACGATTACTTACAGTGTTTTAGTCAACGTCTCTACAGACGTTTGAAAATTTAAATAAGGGTTCATTAAAAGATTATTGTAGTTTAGAATAAAGGGTTAAAAAACATGATAACTTTTGAAGCTTATAATAAAAGGTAGATTTGTGAAAATATTTTTGTCATTTTTAAGGCTTTTCTCAAATCCAAAGGAGCTACATTTTGATACATTTATGAATTCATTTCTTTTCGGAAACGCATGAGATTGGCAGGTATTCTTATTCAGAAACCATGTAAATGCCGTTTTTCTTTTAGATAAAAGTAATATATCTTTCAGAAAATACTGTCAAAGTTAGCGTTTTGAATCGAATTTCCGGAAGCGATAGCACAGGAAAGGAGAAAACGTACAGTCACGTGACAAGAGTCTCTGTTATCTCTGTACGTAATTTATGAAAAATGGAAACGCTATTTGATCCCAATTGCCTTCAATACTCAGCCTGTCAATTTTATGCCTTTATAGTTAAAAATGAGTCAGAAAATGTGTCTGAGAGTTTCGCATTGTTGAGCAGTAAATATGAGAACCACCTTAAGGTACATTTCCAAAGATACTGTTAACAGAAGTTCATTATCGCTATTAATACTTTTACAAAACATAATGCCTGTCCTACACATCCTGAGATCGATTAAGACCAGTTCCGTCCCGGCACAAGTCTGCCGAAAAAAATTAAACCCGGGATCAGGCATCATGTAACTGTACGATGCCGATCTCTACGATGGACATGTTACATTTCTGTATTGATGTTGTTAAACTCGCATCGGCTCGTAACGCATATTTATACTTTTCGAAAAAGTCATATTCATTGGAAATGACCTCGTATTTTATCTGCTCCTCTCAAATTCTTATATCGGGCCGATAGGCCCGATTAATTTTTTTTATCGGCCGGGCCCGGCCCTTCAGGCCCGTTCAATTTTTTTGCCGGCCCGGCCCGGCCCGTTTATTTTGTCTGTCGGCCCGGCCCGTTTGAAAATTCTCCTCCATTCCGCCGGCTCGACCCGGCCCGCGGGCCGGGCCGGTTACGGGCCTCGGGCCAAGCCCGGGCCCGTGCAGACCTCTAACAGACTCACAGACAGACATTTTCTAAAAACCATCAAATCGTGTTCTGGGCATTCTAAAACGTGTAAATCCGTCAAAAACCGGGAGTCGAAAATTTTCA
This sequence comes from Maratus speciosus, assembly GCA_963932465.1. Classification (NCBI taxonomy): domain Eukaryota; kingdom Metazoa; phylum Arthropoda; class Arachnida; order Araneae; family Salticidae; genus Maratus; species Maratus speciosus. The sequence goes on along the minus strand of OZ010800.1, from coordinate 228,152,930 downwards.
CGAATCCAATACTTTCTTCTTGTAAAGATAGAAGAAAGTAAAAAATGCTAACTGGCGAGTTGAAAAAAAGATATTGGCGAGATTTGCACCCGGCTTTTTTTTCTTTCGCACTGATGTCATATACGGCCCCATATTGGCGCGATTTTCTGACGCAAATGTCATATACGCAACGGGTACTTAACTGGCGCCAAAGTATCGTTATTTTGCTTGATATGGTAAGCCGGATGTTGTTGTTTATGCTGTTGATGCGTTCCCCAAATTGGCGTTGCAAAAAAATCGCGCCAATGTATGACATTTGTTCCAAACTTTCATATAAAAGGCGAAGGGATCAGATCGTATTTGTTTATGTCATTTGATGAGTTGAACTATTATAATATAGATGAAATGATGGGGATAGAATAATATTTGGCGACTTATCAACTGTGGCTGGATAACATTAAAGTATCAAAATTGCACCTAGAGTATAAAAAGCAAAGTGTTCCGCCCGCAACTGCTGATGATAGTCACATGATTTAGGCTATTGTTATAGAGATTGTTTTAAAATATCGGTTGACAAAGACTCTGAATGCTTAATTCATTTTATTTTAGCTTCTTTTCAAATGTTTAACTGATCCTCTTTAATCAAAAACGAAAACAACTATTGGGTGTCTTAACAGCAACTAATTCTCCGTTAAATTTTTGCAATCAAAGGGAATTGAATGGAAACCCGTTTACAGGGAGATCGGCACAGCTTTTTCAGTATAATTTAATCTTCTCTAATATTTTTAAAACCGATTAGATTTTTAGATTTTCAGATTCTGCGGTGTCTGAACGGGGGTTGGCGAGCGTAGCTTGCAGGGGGCAGAGCCCCCTAGTAATAATATACAAAAAATAGGTTGATTAATTTTTTGTCACTTTGGCCGATTTATGCACAAGATGACTACTTAGGCTAGAACGCACTTTAGGTTAATGTAGAATATGTGTCCATAAAGAAACAAGAACAACCATGTCGATACAAAGAACTGGCTGGGCGCCTCTCGTCTGTGAACAATTAAGGCTGTTCTCAAATCCAAAAGGGCAACTTTATGACATACGTTTTAATTAATTTTTGTTCGGAAATGCATGAAACTAGCAGGTGTTGTTGTTCAGAAACTATGTAATCGAACTGTGTTTTCATTTTTTTTCTTTTTTTCTTTTTTCTTTTTGAAAACGCAATAGATCTTTTAGAAAATACTATCAAAGTGGGGGGTTTTGAGCCGAATTTCTGCGCGAAAGAAGAATAGCCACTCAAGGAAGGGGCGAAAATTTTTTTTGTCACCTGATTAAAATCGCTTATAACTCAATGGGTAATTTATTTATCAAAAAATGGAAAACACAGTTCGATTCCAAATCGCTTCCACAGTCAGGCCTTCCAATTTTATATCTGTCTGTTAAAAGATGAATTTGTAAATGTGTCAAAACATTTTGCGCTTGTTGAGCAGAGAAGTTGAGAACAGTCTTAGCATAACTTAGGAGTTATATTTTGAGAACCAAAATGCAACAATACAAATATTAGAAAAGGATAAAATATTAATAGAATTTTTTCTGACATTCACCTTTTCCCGAAAATATAGATTCTAAGACGATAATTTATTTATTTATTTTTAGCGATTAAGTCCCATTTCTTTCACTACGGGTTTTTCATCAGAACTGTGTATAGATTTTACTTGGATAACTGTAAACAATAACGAAAAATCATGCGTCCAACATAGATTATGAAACACTTTCCAATACGTTCAGAATATTGTAACAAAACGTCACAGTTTATTAAGGTGAAAGGTGATGTGTAAATAAATAATTTGGAAAACGCATAACGCATTTAAAAACCCAATATCTGCTATAACCATCAATAGTCGGAAAAATATCGGATTTTTTTTTTTACAACCCTGTATATGATCTATATTTTTGTATGATGTATGATGAACTATGTATTGATCTACATAGTTTGCTAAAAATGTTTAGTTAAACGCATTGACCACTGTTGAAATTTTCCATTCCCGTCAATAAACGGAAATGTACTTGAGAATTCTTGTGCAGCCCTGTATATGATCTATAGAATTCATACACAACAATTAATATTAAAAAAAAAATAGTTAAATGTAAAAACGCACACCACAACTGAAAACCCGCTTCCAGCAGTTATCTTACTGTGTTTAGTAATAATGTTATATATCCGCTATTCCCACAGGATGGTAAAAAAACTTCAGAACGATGAGATTGATAACTGTGTTTATAAATGACGTCAAGTTCCTGCTCTTCTCACAGGGTGGTAAAAGTACGGCAGATAGGCGAGAATGAGAAGCCTTATTGTGTTTGCTACTGATGTTATTTTTTTATATTCGACTTTTTTCCGTCATTAGATCCACTTTCATTGTTATCATTCTTGATCGTAATCGACTGTAGAGAGGTTTAGTGATTTTTTACATTTATTTATTAACATTCTTGGATTGTCGCAACACACAATGTAAACATAAAATTCTTTGGATACTTAAGTTAACCCTTTCAGGCGCAGAAAAATTCCTTTCGTAAAATGATGAAATGATTTCCTGACACCAAATTGTACTATCTAAACTTTCATTATAAAAGCAAAATTTTAATAAAAAAAAATATTGGAGCGTTTGTCAATTTGGAATTAAAATTAGGTGGTCACACCGTGTGACCATCGCCCTTGAAAGTGGTTAAGTATTAATTACAGTTGTCACAGCCTGTAGTGGTGGAGAATAAAATTATTTGTTGAATTTTATAAAATCAAAAGCTTTACTGTCGTTCTTACCGGTTGCTTGCGAGGTGAAGCCAAAACATATTCCCGGAACGGAAGAACCATCATGACAGAATTTTTTAAAACATAGAATGTGAATGCAATACAATTCTTTAAAAAACACTTTTGATTCAAATCATATTAGTTCAACTACATGATTTGCCTATGGACCTGGTTACAGAAGATTAACCATAGGATCAAAATAACCGTGAGATGCTGCACATAACCTATTTTTAAACGTATATTTACAAGAAATTTGACTTTACCTTATAAAGGCCCTTTTTAGAATATTTCCAAAATTTTCGGAAAAGAATGTGTGGAAGGAAAGCAGAATCTCATCAACCGATCACGTACAAAAGAAAAGAAAAAACGCTTGCTCTGTACATTTGCCAGATTTCAATATTTATCGTCAGTCTGAAAACCAAGTGGTCGCTCCTGTAACCCAAAATTTTTAATCAGTCTTCTGATTTGTTCGTACTTTCATGCATACAGTATTAAACTTTCACGTTTTTGATATGCCTATAGCACATCATCTATTATTTTATATTGTTCAGAAATTCGCCCCTTTGATTTCCTCGTTCGAGCAAGCTCAATTTTTATTTAATATCTATGGAGAATCAGTTATAAGCGGAATCGGATATTATACATGTAAAACAGAAGAGTTGCCGATTAAATGAGCTTTTTAGAATATTTCAAATCATCTAATAATTGTTTCTCATCCCATAGTTTTTTAAGTATCATCTGGCCTCGCAGCTTTCCTAAAATTTTCTTTCTTTACAAGCACTATTTAAATCAAATTATCTTTGTGGTGCAATGTAGTTTCTTTTGAAGATATTAAAGGAATCTACCACTAAGCGTTTTGTATTCAAATAGTGGCATCAAATATAAAAAAAATTTAGGAACGCTGAGAGCAGTCCTGATATTAGCCCCCGTAACAGCAAGTATTATGTTTACCGGAAAGTTCTGTTCGATAATGTTATATTACGACTACTTTTTTTTAAATTCAGATTTCTTCATTGGCACCACTTTTTTGAAATGGTGCAGTTCATTCCCATTGTTTTCACCTTAATGTGAAATGTGAAAACAATGGGAATTTTACCGTTTCAAAACAGTGGTGCCAATGAAGAAATCTGAATTTTTAAAAAAAAATAGGTGTGAAAAAACATTATCGGACAGAACTCTCCGATAGATTTAATATTTCTCCAAATAGCGTAAAATCCGTTAAATGATTTTCTTTTTTTTCTTTTTTTTTATGAAGTTAGTATTTGATTTCTGATTATCTTTTTTGGCAAATGCCATAGATAATACAAATATTTTAAAAGACCCATCTAAAAATTTATTGGTAAGAACTACTATCCTACATCGAGAAGGGTTGACTATACTTTTTCCTTGGGTCTGTTTGGGTTGGGTTGGGTTCGATTTATTCTTGTAGTTAAGCTGTACGTTTTTTTTTTTTTTTTTAAAGAAAGATCTGATTGGGATTGCAAATGAAAATGACAATATATTTGAATGCGGTTATTTTTTATGTATTTAGTTTACATAATCAAATATAAAATTTATTATTGAATATAAATTAAATTTTTAATGGCATTATAGATGCCATTAAAAATCTTGTCATATATTTTTTTCATTGATGTATTCCCGCCCCAGTTTCTTTAATGAATTTATAACAATAAAAATAAACTGTAAATTTTAAACCTAATCCGAAGTTCGTATGGCATCTTAACAAAGTTGAAATTGAAAGTCAGAAAATTTTATTAAATATTGCAATGAATTTAAGAATTGAAATTTGCCTGGCAGTTTTTTAAATATTAAAAAATAATTCGTTTTACCAACTGTGTGATATACTTTAAATCCTCCAGTTTCGTTTTTCTTCTCTGCCACTGAAAAATCCTCAATTAACCCTACACAGCATGATTTTTTTTCTTTTGGAACTATGTGTGACCCTAATGCCACAGCATTTATTTATTATATTTTTTATTTTTTTAAATGGAAGTGGAAAAATCGATGAAAATCGATGATGCTGTACTCAAATAAATAAAAGATAGTAATACTAAAAGATATTAAATTTTAAAATTTGGGATTTAAACTTTTTAAGTACACAGCTAACACATTCACGACGGGAAACGAAAATTCTCGTTTTCATTCAAAAAACATCATGAACTAAGGGAGTGGCTTCTACCTTACAGAAAATGCATTTATATCATGTTATCCATACTTTTTTTAGATTGCGAGACATTTTATATTAAATTTGTACATTGAAAGATATTTACCGATGCATAAACTTGGGAAACCTATCTAGAACATCAATTTACATAAGACTTTCAGAACAGGGAGAAGCTTCTACTCTTTTAAAATTCAGATTTGATAAAAATTGCCCGTCGGCCAGAGTTGAGCAGATTTGTAATTCCAATTTACTATAATGTAATTACAGTTTAATTGTATGTAATTAATTATAGTTAAAATTACATTCCGTAAAAAAATCTTGCAGCACTGTAACCGGAACCGCTCCCATCCCATTATTTAACAAAATTGCTGTGTTTGAATGTGTGTAACTACAATCAATTACATGCAATTAACCTGTAATTACACTGCGGATAATTGAGATTACAAATTTCCCCAACTCTGCGCCGGCAATGTGTTAATTTGGTTGTATAAATGGTAGGCACGCCCACAGCCGTATTAAGTGTAGGATGGAACTTTAATATTTTCAAATATGCTTCACTATGCAGTGTTGGGTTAAGTGTGAGATTTTGTTCGTTTTACTTTGAATAATATGTATTTTTGCTTTTAACTAGGTGCATGCACACTCCCCTACATATGCATAGCTGCCAACTTTTACGCTTTTTACTTACCACTAAAATCAAAGCCATTGAATATTTAATGGCTTTGACTAAAATTGAAAAGAAAATTTTGACTTATTTAATAGCAGATTTAGCCGATTAAATAAGGGAAAACGTTCTTTTACATTTTAGTGGTAAGAAAAAAGCGTAAAGGTTGGCAGCTTTGCATACGTATATTTTAACCCTAGATCTACCGGGAATTTTATTCAAGTTTTAATAAAACGTTCTACACCAGAATTTTTATTTAAAACTATTTAACTTATTTATTTACCTTATTTTTGTCTGGTTTATATACTTAGTTTATTTTAAAGAAATTTCTGGTTTGAATGAATATTTTGTATGTACCTGTCGGGTCCAATGGACCCGTCTGGTAGACGGAGGGTTAATATTACTATAAAGCATTAACCTCTCCCACAAAATATTTCTCTAGCCATTTAAGGCGGTTCTCTAATTCCCTGCCCATCAACGCGATTTTCTGACTCATTTTTAAACGTAAAGGTACAAAATTGGCGGTACTGACTATTGCAGCGATTTGGAATCGAAATGGGTTTTCCAGTTTTTGATAAATAAATTAGTTATTGAGTTATAAGCGATTTTCGCCACGTGACGACAGGTTTTTCTCTTTTTTCGCGGTATCTCGTCCGGAAATTCGGTTCAAAACGCCAACCTCGACAGTATTTTCTAAAAAAGATCTGCCTTTACCAATAAATGGAAAAGGTCATTCGATCCCATAGTTTCTGAATAAGAAGACCTGCCAACTTCATGCATTTCCGAACAAAAATGGATTAAAAATGTGTCAGAAAATTGCATATTGGATTTGAGAACACACAGCCTTAAGGCTCCTGTCCTTGACGGCGAACCCACACAGCACAAATTGGTAAATATGACATACATATAACGTAAAGTACATCCATATACCATGTCCATAATTCATCCAGGGAATTCCATATTACATAGTATCTACGTAGATATTAGCATCAGATGTCTCTCCGAATACATCCATATAGCGTTTGCTGGACATCCAGATCTGACATAAATCTATGTAAAACGAATGTCTATGTCCATATAGATCATATCCTAGACATAATATGTATGTATATATACATCATATCTATGTAATATGTACGTATATATACTACACATATCTATGTAATATGTACGTATATATACTACACATATCTATGTAATATGTACATATACCCTCATAGCATAGATGGTCACGGTGACGTCGTTGTGACGTCACTGTAAGTCACTGTGGTCACGTCACATCTGTGACCAAAATGCCACCACTCAGTGATGTCACATTGTGACTGAGATGTGAACTTCTTAGAAAACTTTAAAAAATTACGAAAATTCTTTAAAACATGTTATTTACTGTAAAATTATGTTTTTCTGGCAATTAAAAAAAAATTGTGAGGTCACTGTTATGTCACTGCTATGTAACGTACGTCACGTCACATATGTGACAAAAAACCCACCATATTGTAAGTCACAGTGTGACAAAAATATGAACTTCAAAAATCTTCGAAAATGAAGAGAAATATTTTAAACAGTCACGAGTTACATGGCATAAGGAATAAAATATATTAGTGGATAGCAAATGGCAAATTCTGTCACTAAAGGGGAGGGGGGGGGGCATAATAAATAAAGTGCACGATACAAGCATTAATAAACTAAATTTTCAGGCTATATTTTATCAATTTGATATCTAAGATAGTGAATGTATACTTTTTCATGATTTCAATTTTATCTAGCATTTGGATAATATATTTAGAATTAGGAATATTAAATTTATACACTTTACATATTTAGTTTGCTGGGAGGAAAATTATTTATTTCTTTCTTTTTTTACCGACCAGGATTATTCGAAACACTTCTGTGGTTTCAAAATAAAAAAATTCTATTACAGTTAAATCTGCACCTTTTAATGAGCACGTAGAAAGAGTCTTCAGAGTTTAGTCATTTATGCATTTGTTGCTTTAGAATATTTTTATAATTTGTATTCAAGTCATAAATTCTACTTCTTTCAGACTTTTTAAATAAAATTTGCATTTACCGAAAATAAAAGAAATATACAAAATTTGTGCAAAACAAACTTTACTTTAAAAAAAAAAGAAAAAAAAAAGGGGGGGGGGGCTCGTTATTACCATTAAATTTATTTTTACACCTTTTGAAAATTTAAACAATGGTATATCTAATAAACTCTAATTATGAATATTATTATTATAATTATTTAGAAAAAAGGAACTTTACAATACATTTTAACTTGTATTATTTGGTACGGATAAAAAGAAAAAGGTTAAATACATTGGACATTTCTTCAAATACAAAATTTTAATTAACCATACTTTCAGAAAATTACTGCGCATTCAAGTTTCATATCTCTTGCATGCAAAAACAAATAATCTGTACCAGACCATCTGCTTGAAAATCGTCTGCCCACAAAAAAATAAACACGAGAAGACGCAGGAAATAAATAGTTCACTGTTTTTAGAACATCACCTTCACCACGTCTACAACACTTTAAGATAAGGAAATGACCATTTTAGGATACACGGATATTAATAGAACGTATATGTAAGTTTTATTTAATTTAAATATTTTGTTCCTGATTTGTATATTATGAGTTAAATAGTTTTATGTTATATTTGTAAGAGACTGATCTTTAACTGTCAGAAGCTATATTTTCAAATTCGATAACTGTAAAGAAAAATATCTTAATCTGCCATCGCTTGAAAAAAAAAAAAAAAAAAAAAAAACTGCGCAGAGACTGTGCATGCCTACATTCATACTGGAATTAATATAAACATTAATTTACTCTTACTTGAGATTGAAAATGTATGGAACAACAATGATTTGGAATTATTTTATCGGCTTCTTACTATTTTTTGATTACTAACACTTATAGTTATTATTATTTTGGGGTTAAATATGAAGTTCGATTATCATGAGATTACGAAACTGTTTCAGGCTAGAAATTAACATTGTACTGGGAAAATGTATTTTTACATATTACAGTAGGGAAACATTTGAAAGAATTTTCTTTTAGTGCTAATAATATTTTAAATTATCTTTCAAAATCCTAAATCTTCAAACCAATGTTTTCAGATTTAACATTTGCCGAAATTATAAAATAATAGGAATTCCTTATGCCACATGGAAATATTTTTGAGATATTGTTAAATCTAATAAACCATTTAATTTATCTATTGAGTTTGCTGTTGTTTAATAGTACAATTATAAATACTAATTATTATTTTTAGTGTTTTTCAAATTGGTATATTTATTTTTTTTAATTGTATGTAAGCATTTTTTCTGTTTGTGATTTTAATCAAACATTTAATTATAGACATTCTGAATCGGTTATTAAATTTTCTTCAATTGTAAATTTATTTTCTACGTTTAAGATACGCGTAATTATTGGCACTAAAAAGTAAAATATGATATTTAAGCATTGAAACAAAGTGTTTTTCATGCCTGATGGGAAGTTATAGATTAAACTGCTTTAGTATATATTTTTTAAAAGTTCATATAATACAGGATACATAATATAGGACACAAGTTGAAAAGTGCTTATGACTTCGGTTTGTCTGTCCGTCTAGCAGTCTGTCCGCACTCTAACTCCCGAAAACATACTCGGATTGCCCTGAAATTTTTGGATGTTATTGACGTTTACCAAAGCACGGTACCTATTTGTAATGAAGTTTGTAGCATGCTTTGTTCATTTACAGGGACAGCCAAAAGTTTTCCGTTACATTACAGCCTATGGGAAAAAATCGTTTCAAATGATTTTTTATGATTTTACGCACGCTTTCAAACAGAATAAAATTTATATGCATTTATGAAGTGCACTAAAATATGCATTCTGTTGACTATGCGATGCAAAGAATAGTTATTGTTCATTTACAGGGCTAAAAAAGGAATTCAAATACATAATGATATAGGGGTGGTGGGAATTGTTTGCGGCATACTTTAATTATGTTAATCTATTTCATATATAATGAAATTGATATATGTCGCTGAGGTTTACATACTATAAATTATTTCATGTATAATACGAATAATACGTATATAGCATTTACAGGGACACACAAACTATTTCAGATACTATATTGTATCCGAAGTATACTGTTCATTAGCGATGATTGCTGGAAAGGTATTTTTAATTATGATATGCGCTTTTATGATTCACTATATTTATGCATAGTATATGGTGTATATAAATGCTATAATTCCTATACAAGGCTACACAAAAGTATTCGTAAGGATTACTGGGTATGGGCGCAAATTGCTTAAAGGTTGTTTTTAAAGGAGTTATGCATTTTTTTGCTGAACTGCATTTAATTTACCAAGAAATGTTTGTAGAATATAGATAAAATGATATACAGGGTCACGTAAAGAATTGGATACATGGCCGTCTATAAATTATAATTTCTGGAAATGTGATTTCAGCAGTTTTAAGAGTGTCTTAGTTTGAATTAAATTTTAACTAAATAGTGGCGTGTAATAAAGATTCTAGGTAAACTACAGGGTTGTACAAAAGTATTTAAATATGTTTCCATACATTAGTATAAATTGCTGAAAAAGAATTTCAACCTGTTAGGCGTTTTCTTGCTAAACTAGATTTTCCCATTATATAGTATATATACACTTAAAAAAATGGGAAGTCAAAATTGAGTAAAAAGTACTCAATTTTAAATGCGTCACATACTCAAAATAGCTCCGATCCAAATGTACTCAAAGTTGAGAAACACATGTACTCATTTTTTATTCATTGGTTGTGATCAAATATGAATCGTTATGTACTGCCCCCCCCCCCCCCCCAAAAAAAAAAAAAAGAAAAACCTAAAATTTAAAGTAAAAATGTACTGACATTTATTTCCCGTTCAAAGTTCTTAACAAGAAATGTTTAATTGATTATTTATTAAGAAAAATAGCAAAATTCTTAACAAGATACTCAAATCGAATATTTTTATGACAAGAGCATTATTTCCAAGCACTTTTAAATTATTTTTAAAATGCTGTGCATAATTTAATATTTACATTAATAAACATCATTTATGCCGCCATAAATGAAATGAACCATTACAGGGTACAAAACTATTCGTTTGTTTGGGTTTGATAACATGTGATGTTTCAAAATAGAGAAAGCATGGGTTCATTTTTGATCCAAAAATAATCAATTCGATATGAGTACGTCGGTTTACTTAATTTTGAGTACTTCATTTTTCTCAGTGTATCAACCTACAGATCAAATACAGGGCTGTTCAAAAGAATTGGAAAAATTATTTGGCTATGGACGGTAACTGCTGAAATCAATTTTTCAAATGTTTTATGAATTTTCCAAAATGTTTACTTAGTTATCTTATTTACGTCATTTCCCTAAATTACGATGTCTTGTTAAAGCATTCAGAAAGTGTTGGAAAGTATTTTATAATCTATGATTAACGCATGATTTTTCTTACTCGTTTTTTTTTCTATTTCCCAGATCAGTCTTTTCCTATAAAACATATCAAATCTATTTAGCTCATATTCACAAAATACAATATACACGAGAATAAAAAATTTAAATAAATATTGCTTATCATGCCGCTCTATAAATAATAGTTGTATTAATATCCGTTAGTCTCCATGTTCGTATTTAATAAAGCAATGACAAATCACAACAAAATAAAAAATTTACACATTCTAAATATCAAGCTTGAACTCAATATCAAGCATAGAACTTAATATCAAGCATAGAACTGAATAAAAAAATATGTCAGTTGATAAGCATTGTTTTTTAAGTGGAAAAATTTAAAAATGTTTTAGAAGAATAGGACTCCAAAATAGCGATATTTTGCTAAAAAGTACGGTAAAAAGATAAGATTTTGTATTTACAGCAAAAGGTTATTTCAAAATTCATCGCTGCATTAATACTTAGAAATTTTTCCAGAGAGAATCCTTCGCCTTATATACAATATTTCAAATGAAAATCAAATATCAAATTAATTGCTTAAAAGGCGCAAAGACCAACATAGTGAAAAAGATTCCATGTCGGGACTCGAACCCGGGCCATCAGTTTAGCACACTGACATTCTACCGACTAAACCACATGGAACGACGCCCAGTCTGTAAAATATCTCACTATTACAGGTTTGCAAGGCTACAAACGCAGCACAAGATGGAATATTTATCGTGAGCCACCGACATGGGGTAAACACGAAACTTAATGAAATCCAGCATCGATTGAAACTATATTAATAATTGGAAAATTTTCCAGGGAGAAACATTCGCCTTGCATACAACATTTCAAATTAAAATTGCCTTTTAAGCAATTAATTTGAAATTTGATTTTCATTTGAAATATTGTATGCAAGGCGAATGGTTCTCTCTGGAAAAATTTCCAAGTATTAATATAATTTCAATCGATGCTGGATTTAATTAAGTTTCGTGTTTGCATCACGTTGGTGGCTCACGCTAAATATTCCATCTTGTGCTGAGTTTGTAGCCTCGCCATCATGTAATAGTGAGAAATTTTCCAGCCTGGGCATCGTTCCATGAGATTCAGTCGGTAGAATGTCAGTGCGCTGTACTAATGGCCCGGGTTCGAGTCCCAGCATGGAATCTTTTTCACTATTTGCGTCTTTTAAGCAATTAATTTGAAATTTGATTTTCATTTGAAATCACAGTGTTTATGACAAGTTCGTCACAAATGACACATATTTCACAAATTGGTCACAGTGTGACTTCAAAGCATTGTCGCTTTCGTCACAAAGTCAATGCCAAAATAGTCACAAATGACACACTTTTCACAAATTTGTCACACCGTGACTTCACAGAGTGGTCACAATGTGACGTCACAAACGACCTCTAAAACGGCCATAACGACCTCGCATTCTAGTCACTATGACGTCACATCGACGGTCACAAAATCACAGTGTGACTTCACAACGACGTCGCCGTGACGTCACCATGCCTTACGGGTATATACATCATATCTATGTAATGTGTACATATATATATGTAATATGGAACAGTATGCGTATACCCAGACTCTTCTGCATCTTATTTTTTTAAATTACAAGAAAACGTTATACATGAAAAGTTTACGATTTAAAAAAATATTTTAAAGTATCAAAATTATTGGTAAAAAGCACAAATTATTAGCAATATTAGCTAAACTGTAATAACTGTATTTTAAGTCATACCAACTGTATCGTGTAACTGCTTTGATGACAATAAATATAATTAACATAAGAAAATATCAGGAAAAAAATACTTTTTATTATCTTAAAACAACATAAATGCTTTATTTTTTTTAAAGTATTTTTTTTTATTATTTTACTTTCAAAAACAGAAACTTTTATTATATAAAAACATCATATCTCCCCCCCCCCTTTTTTTATCTTTTAAAATCAAACCAAATAGTGTAATTACTCTGGTAACTAACAAGGTGGGAGTATACGTAGGGTTGTCCCACACTATTATTTTTACTTAGCGGCAGATTTTATTTATGCCCCAGACTGACATATATAAATGTTTATTTCACATTATATTTACAATTTTACTTTATTATTACATGGGCATTTAAAAATATTTTCAGCTAAATAATTCTTGTACTTACTTTTCTTATTGTGTACTCATAGTTTGTAGCGTAACATACTATTTTTGGAAAATATAATTTAGCGAGTAATGTGATTAAAAAAACTAGTTTGTAGGGAGCGCCAATATTATTATTGAGGTTACTTTAATAAACTTACTTTATTATCTCCTCTTTTGAAAGCAACGGGAGTCCTACATACTCACAGATTTTTTTAAATCTTCTTTTTTGAAATCTTCGATGCTGAATCCATAATCCTTGCAAAAGAGCATACCGTCAAAGGACACCAGACAAATTCCAGTTGCTTGCAGAAGATCACTAATGGTAGTTACTTATTTTATAATAAAACTACACACCTGTGATTTTCTGAGAGCATTCAACTTTGAAGATCTATCCCGGCACCAGCTGATCCACCAGACGCACATCTCCACTGGTATACTGTGTACTGAATGAGATACTGTTTCTGGACGTAACGTCAAAAATAACATTGATGCTCCGTACAAACTAGTTTATTTTTTTTTTAGATTACATTACTCGCTAAATTATGTGTTCAAAAAAATAGCATATTACACAACAAACAATGCCAAAACTAGGACCTACTATAGTTTCTCGTTACTTCTAATATACTATTTTGACCACTGGATTTATTGAATTCATTGATTTGTCAAATTTTTTACTATACACTCAAACATATAGACTCAAATCAAAGAATCTTCCATAGAAAGTATTTCATGTTTTGATAATGAATCCCATTTTCAAAAATAGTAAGAATAATAAATAAATGCTTTTTGAAAAAAAAAAAAAAAAAAAAAAAAAAAAAAAAAAAAGGTAAATTTTTAATTTAATAGATAATTACATTTAAACTGAGGACCTATGCTATAAGAAAAATCTATAGTAGCTATACTTGTAAAAGAAATGCACCTAAATATCAATTTAAATAAAATTTTGTAAATATGTATTTCAAATGGAGAACCCCTATTATTTCGGTATCAATGCTTTTTCAATAAATGTAAACAATCATTCCATCGTTAACAAGATATGCAGATTTAACTTAAAATACATTGAATAGATAAAATTAAATATATGAAAATAAACTTTTGAGATTAAGAAACCTTTTTTATGAAACAATAAATTTTTAATAACGTAATTTAACAACATAATAAAGTGATAAGTTACTTTCAATGTTAAAAAATTATTTATTATTATTAGGCAAACTGTTAACTTATCCTTGTTTTCATTGGATCTAATTTGTTAGCATTATTTTCTTTTATTCAAGACAAATTCACCATTTTAAAGTTTTTATTGATAATGGACCATATTCTCCCTTTTGGTTCGAGGCTACAAAAATTCGTCTGCTTGGGAATAACATTCATAACCGCGTCATTGAAAAGCATTGTGGTTAGAAAATTTATGCTTTTATTTCATTTTCATACGAAGTTTTACGCCCGTATTCACCAACGCGGGTTAACTCCCGAGTTAGTGTTAAATGCTGGGTTATCTCAAAATCGGTATTCACCAAGCTAAATTCGCGAGTTAACACTAGTTTTAACCCCATGTTTTTAATCCTCCGAAATTGGAGAGTTAACTCTCGGATTGCCTGTGAACGTGGGTTAGCGCATGCGTAGTAACTTATAAACAAACAAGATGGATGACAGTTCCGCTTAAAATTTTTATCATCTCATTCTACAGCAATGATTAAAAATGGAAAAGAATAAGTAGTTTTGAGTATTTGTCCAGACATATTCTATGGATACACAATTTACATTGATTTATTTGAATTCAGCGGATGTTTCAGGGCCGAATAATATCAAACTGTGATTTGTTTTTCTTAATAAATATACGAATCAACGAAAGTCACTGAGAATAAAACCTTTTTTTTTAGGTATTCGAATTTCATTCGGGAGGGGTGGGAGGTAAATATTCTCAATAAATGCTCAGATGTTATTAAAAAATCCAATTTTGTCTTTTTTTACTACTTGTCAATTTTTTTTCTAATAAAAGCACATTAAATTACTAGTATTTCAAGTAAGTACCCCGTCAGTTTTTTTAATTATGTATTTATTGCAGTAATGAAGGTTTTCTTAGTCAGTGTTGCATTACGATTATTTTTATTTAACTTATGCGAGATCTTTCTAACACTGAAATCTTGCCAAAGGTATCTGAGACATGTTGTATTTGTGTTAGCAAATTTATGAGATAATATACTTTAAACAAACAGAATTGTTGTCTAGATGTATTAAAAAATTTTTCGGTTTTGAAATAGGCAAATTCAAAATTATTTACTGTGTTTGAATAAATTTGGTTTAGTGAGTCAACTTTCTTGACCATTATTTTCTCAAAATATAAATACGTCGATAAATGTAAAAGTGGATAGATTTTAAAAGTGCATTATAACAATATATAAGTATGTATAATAATAAAATAACAAACTTTTTTTTTGCAAATGAAATATGTTTAAAAGTATTTATTCTATGTATATTTTTTAATCACTCATAATAATTCAGATTTAATTATTTTTTGCATAATTTTGCTGTCTATTTGATGTAGATAAAAAAAATTTGATTGAAAAAAATAGCATATTGTTTATATAGTTAGGAATCTCCCCAGCGCTGGCATCTGAAGTGGTTGTTCTAGGAGGATAAAATAGAATGTCGTTGGGCCTCATCACCACAAAACTACAATGCACAGATATCCAATATGTAATACGGGAATCTCTGCTTTTTATAA
This sequence comes from Maratus speciosus, assembly GCA_963932465.1. Taxonomy (NCBI): domain Eukaryota; kingdom Metazoa; phylum Arthropoda; class Arachnida; order Araneae; family Salticidae; genus Maratus; species Maratus speciosus. The sequence continues at coordinate 228,137,002 of OZ010800.1, read as the reverse complement.
AATGAGAGGAGGAGGGGGGGGGGCGTGTAGAGGGAAGGTTCAAAATAGAATGATGGAATATTTCACATCCGCAATAGTTTTGCATTGTAACTGATAATATGTAGGACAATCTATAGTTAAAAATATATTAGTAATGTTCTCTTCATTCTTTGCAAGATATATTTATGAAGTAGGAAATAAAACACATGGCTATATTCTCAAACAAGATTGCTGCATCTAGTGATTTTTTCTATTTTGTTTGCTTTTCATGGGAGCAAAGTGCTTATACATGCATAATAATAATCAGAGGTGGGGAATTTCTAGACAATCTTATCAGCCAGAAAAGTGTAACATACAGTTGAAAATTGTTATGGCAAAATTTATGCAATTGCAAACATAGTTGATTAGTATTACTACAATACATTTTCATAATTTTTTTTCCAATAAAATAAAAAAATATATGCAAGAGAGGAAAGTTTAATATAGAATAGAACTTAGTATACCGTGTTTACATTGCAGTAATTTGGAAAATTTCAAAATATAGCTAATTAGTGAAAAAAAGTTTTCGGCGTTACCTCTATAATTTGCAGTTTTTGAAGACTATCTAAAAATTCACTCGCCAGTGGCAAGTAAAATGATGTTTTCTCCCATCTGTGATAATGAATGCGGCATTACTGAGTTCAAAGTATTTTTGGGATTCTTCAAGCTTGCTTTGCTGTATCCAGTTACTTTTAAATGTTTGTTTTCAGGGTAGCCAATTGCATATACAAGTGTTATAATGATTGTGGCATTTCCAAATTTCATATGATATTTCAACTTCTCAATTACCAGTTTCTTACTGTTATATAATATATTTTATACACCCTTATTAAATTTCTCATACAAAGGGATAGGGGAAATACATCATTTTACTCGCCACTGGTGAGTGAATTTTTAGGTATTCTTCAAGTGAATTTTTAGGTAGTCTTCAAAAACTGGAAGCTATAGAAATATGCTGATAACTTTTATTTATTTTTTACTAGTTAGCTATGCTTTGCAACTTTCCAAATTACTGTGATATAAACAAGTTATATTCTATATTAAATTTTCCTTTCTTGTATATATTTCTTAATTGTATGGAAAAAACCCCACCCCCTGGGGTAAAGTGGTCATAAAAACATGTCTGAAAAAATGTTATAAAAATGTGTTATTCCCCAAAAATATTTCTGAAATGCATATGGATGTACTCTAGAGTAATGTAATGTAAAATAGCACCCAAAATTTTAGGAAACATTACAGAAATTCTGATGTTTATATCTTCTGAAAGTTAGAAAAGCCTGTTTTTATGACCACTTTCTCCCATCTGACCCTAGTTTTTCTACTGCCAAAACTATAAAATAAATTACTGAAATCACTTCAGCAGTTCCTGAAAAAAAAAGGGTACTTTCAATATCAGCTGCTTTCAATAGAATTTCGCTTAGTGCTATTGTCCTTTTAATTTAAAATAAATTTTAGAGTATTGATACACACAAAATTGTTCTTGAAATAGATTCTAATAAAAATATTGAATCGGATCACTGTTTACCAAAGCATGCATGATATGTGCAATGCCTTAGTATGAGACAATTTATCAGTTATTCCTAATAATGCACTAGTGATAAATCTAAAAAAACTAACTTAATTTTTTGCACCATGTAGCAGGATTGCTGCGGCACTGCTAAAAATAAAAACTTAAACATCATTTGATAAAAATATAAATGTATTAAAAAGGAAAAAATGGTACTTTTTGGTTAGCCGGGCGCCAGTGTTATATATACATACATATATTGTATATATACACACATATATAGATGTATATAAATATGTATATATAACACTGGTGCCCGGCTAACCAAAAAAACTAAACACATATTAAAACATACTTTACCCTATGACAGAAAATTACTATGACTTCTGCAACAGATTTCAATATCATAAAAATCTTATTGCATGTTTTTGGTCTCCATACTCAGGAATAATGTACTGTATAATTTTTTTTTAGTGATTTTAAACATATGTTTGGGGACAAAAAGTCAAAGCATAGATTTCAGTGGGGGGGGGATAATTTAGATTATTGGTTATTTATTTTACAAAATAATAAATAGAGCAAAACTTGTTAATATGATTAAAGATTTTAAACTTTATATGCTCTGTTAGGCAAAAAAATGTGAACAAAGGAGGGATTAGAGAGGGGGGGGGGGGGGCAGTCAACTTCTTTCTTATTGAAGAAAATTTCTAATGAATAATTTATTTTTAAAATGTCGACTTATATCAACAGTTCTAAATTTTTTCCTGAACTGTTAGTATATGTCGACATTTAAAAAATAAATTATTCATTAGAATTTTTTTCAATCAGAAAGGAGTTGTGACTGCCCCTCACTATTTCCTCCTTTTTCCAATTTTTTTTTTTTGCCTGGCAGAGCATATAAGGTTTAAAATCTTTAATCATATTAACATGTTTTCTTGTATTTATTATTTTGTAATTACAATAAATAAATAACCAATAATCTAAATTACCCCCCACCCCCTCACAAAATTACTCTGTAAAACTGACTCTGATTCAAAATTGATATTTTCTGACTCATTCACAAAGTCACTTTTAATCACAGACGCTGGAAGTTGCTCTTCAGTATTGTCATAAAAAGACCAGAGATCGTATGCCATAGGGAAAGGATATATGTTATAGCTTTACTTGAGAAACAGAGTTTTCGAAAATAAAATACAGAATGTATATATATGCTATATACTCTTCACTACATGCCTGGTTCTCTTATTCAGAAAGTGTGTAACTGATTAACATTTTCTGTTTTTCGATAAAAGCAAAAGTCGTCATGAGACAATGCCTTATAAATCAAGCAGTAATAATCTATTTATTGAAAAATGAAAAATTATATTCATTTTCCAATCACTGAAATCATCGTGCCTACCAATTGTATGCTTATTATACATTGTAAAAATAAGTCAGAAAAATTTTGTATTGTTGAGCGTGGAAATATTTTATTTTTGAAAGCCGCTTTAAATACCAATCAAAAACAAAATTTTTTTATTTTCCTTTGTTGGTCATTCTGCAAAAAAAATCTTACTTTTTGAGTGTAAAAACTTCAATAAAAAAAATGTCAAACAATTTTTTTTTAATATAAATAAGTCATCTTTCATTACTTTTAAGATTTATATAGGA